>JANHFL010000331.1:0-13781 GCA_032468155.1 Oxyrhabdium leporinum
AGAATGATTTTGGAAAAAAAAAATAAAAAAATTATATTTGAAAAAAAAAAAAAGAAAGGGCCATAAAGCACTGTGAAGCAGCTATTGCTATTTTGAAGCCTCCCATAACAAATGTTTGAATAAGTAGCTTTGCTGCAGCATTGATTTTGAAGTTTGAAGTAACTGTAACCATTATTGGTGGTGCTGTTGCTACCTACTCAGTAAGCCAGTTTGAGGGAAAAGGGGCGGAATCATTCTTCTTACCCAAAGCTAATATATCAGTTTCTCTTCTGAAATAAAGTTAGTTTTAATAACTTTTGATTTTTAGGAAGAACTAAAGTCATTTTTTCCCTCTCATGCTATTATCATCACATTTTTTAAAAAACTTTTGAACATTTTGAAATGTTGCTTCATTTGCTGGTTTTGATGTTTTTCTTTTGATGTCATTGGATATTTGCATCAGATCATATGTTTTCCTTATAGACAAAGGTGTTTTTTTTTTAAAAAAGTATACATATAATTACAACAAATTACAGTAAATTACATTTCACACAGACAGATTTGGGAAAGGGATAGTATTATATCTCATAATTTAGGAATGGCCAATTTAACATACCTACCAATATTTCAACAGACATGGGCTAAGATTTCTTTTACAATAAAATTATATTTGGTCTACCCATTTATTTATAAATGAAGAATGGGTAAATAATTTTTCCTTTTCCTTTTCTTCCTCCTGTTCTATTGTAGCACATATTTGATATGTCCACTAGAGCAGGGCTGTCAAACTCCCGGCCCGCGGGCTGGATGTGTCACATGCTGGCCAAGCCCAAACCCAGTTTAGCAAAGGGGAAAAAAGTCCCAATACATCATGTGATGCTACCAAGATTACGTGAGTTTGACACCCTTGCTCTAGAGGGATATATCTATTGAACTTCTGCTAGATATATGACACCAAAAAGCAGAATAGTATCAGTTCTGATTAAGATGATTTCTTAGCCCATGATGAGATAAAATGATTTAGATAACTTGTCAATGACCAAGATCTTCAGCTCAGCAAAGCATCTTGCAATGAGCACTTATTAAAAACACATTTCATTTACACTTGAGTAAATGTGCAAGAACTAAATTAGCAATTAGTAATAAGCAGAACTGTCAGGTTACAATCCAGGAATGGAAAATAATTTTGCACCATTAATCCCCTGGAGTATTCTGCAGATGTCAAATGTAATTGTTTGTAGGTGCCAAGATGAATAAGTTGTTGAATCTTTGATTTTTGATCATAGCTGTAGGTCCTACCATTGGGCCAACTGTCACTCTTGACCTAGAATATCATGAAAGAATTATGAATTATTTAATATATTAATATATCAATACAACAATATGTTACTTATTTAACATATTTCTAGGTTACTCTTACTGTCAATACCTCTCTCAAGGCTAAACTAAAGTTACATATTATAATATAATACACAGAACTATAAAATTGATGTTAAAATGATTCTATCAGACCTGAATTACAAAAATATGAAACATCACTAGGTGATAATAAAGTCAGAAAATATTAATTCATTGCTGACATCTACATCTGCTGACAAATTGTCTGATATTTGCAACTCAGATTTGGTAACTGTAATTAAAATCAATTCAAAAACCTATTAAAGTAAATTTAGGCCTGAAACAAATCAAGACAACACCTTTATGGTTTCTTTAAAAGTTTATTAAGATGAGTTTTCAGAAATCATAAATGCAAAAACAAAAAATCAGAAACAGTTCCCATTAAAACCCCACACCCTCCAATAAAAATGCAGGAATATGTTCCTATATTTTTATTCCTCTGGAAATGTATATTGACATTTTCTGGTTAAATGTCAAAATAATTTGGATATCCTCTTGAAGGTTTTTTTTGTGTGTGTGCTAAAACTGGTTGTGTGATATTCGGATGGATTAATTAAAGATATAACTACCTTTGCTAGATTAGAGGGCTTTACTTCAATACATCTCGTGGGATCCCCACTATTAGATTAAGGACATTAGATGATAAAGAATGAGTAATTAGGAATAGCAGCACAAGTATTAGAAATTAGAGATTTTATGACTATCCATGCTGAATCTCCTAATCTAACTTCATGAGTGGTAGTAGACTCTAGCCATCAGCAATGATGAAACAAGATTCAGCTGCCTATACAAGTATCATATTTTCATTTATTCAGGCAGAAAAATGCTTTTCACTGCCTATATTTGTTATATTTGAGGTGTTTTGTACATGAATGAATCTAGAATATCCTTCTCCAATTTGACAGTGGTCAAAATTGTTAATTGTCACAGATTAACTAACTGGTGATTGTGCCATTTTAAGGGAAGAAAGATCCCTCTTATCTTCAGATATTTAAACCAGAAATAACATAGCCTCAGAATATGAACTGTTATGGCTGGGTCTTTTACTATTTCTGCAAACCAGCACCAGGTCACTTTCCCTTAATCTAGGTACTCAGAGTTGCTAGGAAGATCTGTCATAGCAGAAAGCAATACAGGTATTCCTTGACTTACAACCACAATTAAGCCCAACATTTCTGTTGCTAAGCGAAACATTTGTTAAGGAATTTTGTCCCATTTTACAGTTGCTAAATGAATCATTGCAGTTGTTAAGTTAATAACAGTTAAGTTAGGTTAATAATCATTACAGTTGTTAAATAAACCTGGTTTCCTCATTGACTTTGCTTATTGGAAGGTTGCAAAAGGTAATCACATGAGCCAGGGACAATTTATACATACATGCCGCTTGCTAAGCAGCCAAATTTTGATCACGTGACCATGGCGATGCTCAACAATCGTTAAGTGTGAAAAATGGTTATAAGGCACTTTAAAGAGCCATTTAACTTCAAATGCTCACTAAATAAACTGTTGTAAATCAAGTATTACCTTTAATTTTGTGTCTGTTTTAATTGGCACTGGCCACATTACTTCTTTATCTACCAATTCTTTGAAAATGTTTACTAGTTTTGATGGTTTTGATTTTTTTAAAAACTGTAGAACTTCTAGAATCATGTGAAGAGAATGGAATGATTTCTATATTAAACTCTGAAAGTAATTATCAGTATAAGAGCTCCCTCTGCTGATATATCTATTTCTGCATCTCAAGCATTTGCAATTCATATTTCACCTTTAGATATCATTTGCTGCTTTTCTAGTCCCTGAAAGCTAATATGGAGAATGGCACGCAGGTGACAAGAATCATGACGGTCAGGTTTTCTTACATATTTTATTTAATTGTCATATAGTGTCACTTTTCTTCCCAAATAATGTGCTAATGTTGCTGTAGAAATATCTTGGTCATACTGCACTGCATGATATTCTGCCATGCAGGAAATTGTTCTAAGGAGAACATCTACTTTAGGAGAACTTGTGAAAAATATATGCAGGCATAGCAGTGGGCAACATAAACTGTTGAAGACCAAAAATTACAAGTAGTCTTCAATGTACAGCCATTCATTTAGTGACTATTTAAAATGCAACAGCAATAAAAAAAGTGACTTATGACCGTTTTTTACACTTACAAGCATTGCAGCATCCCTTTCATCACATGATCAAAATTCGGATGCTTGGCAACTGGTATGTACTTATGACAGTTGCAGTGTCCCTAGGTCATGTGATCAACTTTTGTGACCATGTGACAAGCAAAATCAATGGGTAAGTGCGATTCACTCAACAGTTGGGTTAGTAACTAAACAACTGTAGAGATTCACTTAACAACTGTAACAAGCAAAGTTATAACATGGGGCAAAACTCACTTAACAACTGTGCTGCTTAGCAACAACAAAATTGGACTCAATTGTAGTCCTAAGTCGAAGACTATCTGTCCCTGGCCTTCTGTGAAAAGAATCGTCATTAGTGAATTTAGTTTATTTTTCCATTTGAGAATTTTCTGATATTTTCTTTATCTGTAATATATTTGTCTGTCAAATATTTGTAGACTCACATGACCCAGTAGAATGAGTTGATGAGAAGAACTACTTTTCGTGATGCTGCTGGAAGTAGAACATTGTGTCAACTAAAGACTTCATGTTTTTAACCTTACCTTAACTTCTTAACTTAACTTAACTTAACACATACCTTACCTTATCATCTTTTCATGGAAATTGAACAGGAAACAGTAACAAAAGATTCCTGAGGCTGAGTAGAAAAGGTCTGCCTTTTCATTCAAAATAGATTAACATTTTGGATTCATACAGAGTTTTTTTAATTATGAAAAAGGACAGTTATAGTATATTTCATCAAGAGGGTAATCGTTCTTTCACTCTGTAAAGCATGAATAGATAATCTGAGAAACTAGCTCATATTCATAGTGGAAGTATCTACAGCTCTGTACTTTTGGATCCAAGCCCAGATCCATAGATGCCCAGCAATGATTAACGTGAGACATTTGCTGTCTGGTAGAAAATTCATTACTACTTTCTTTGGGTACACAATGCACTTTAACAAGTAAATTAAAGTTTTTGCTGAGAAAGGAAAATTTAAAACCTTACTGATAATATGTAGCCTAGCATTATTGACAATTTATGATATAATAATACTGAAACATCTGTTCTCCATCTGTAGCAAATTGTGTTGATTTGTGGAAAGAAATCCACATATCACCTATATTATGCATTCTTTGTAAGAAGGAACTGCAATTTGCATTCGGTAAAGCATCTGATGATACTAAGGAATGTATTTGAAAAAAATAGAGTTTCAGCTCTACTTTCAGAGGTGATAATAAGCGCTCTGCCAAGATAATAATAGAGGAAGAAAAGTGCTATGTATTTATGATGCTGTTGTATTGCTTGTCATTAGCACAATTCTAATCTAAACTAAAACAATCTAAAACAAGAATATTAGACAGTGTGTGAGGTCTGGTTCTGCATAGTGATCTTAGCCAGCGCCCACCATGTATTAGTTCAGTGAACCTACAAAAATCTGGGCCCAAACACCAGAAGAGCTTTTACTCTTGCTCATTGCAATGTCTTCTCATCTGTCCTTTTGGAGGGAAGGTTCTACAAGATATCAAAAAGGCTAGAAGGGGAACTGAAACCAAAGGTCATGCGTTTTGACTTTTTTAATTGAAACCTACAAGATATATAGATATAGATATTTTCTCTATGTATAGTAAAATACCTAGGCAGATTGGAGGCTTAGTCCTGTAAATTCTCAATCACGGCAGTTTGAAGATGTATAGACTTCAACTCCCAGAATTTCCCCTTGCTAGTGGGGGAATTCTAAAAGTTGAAGTCCACACATCTTTAAGTTGCCAAGGTTGAGAAACTGTAGGAGATGATCAGGCTGAGCCTGAAGGTGGGTTAAATGCATCATAATTCTGGAGTCAAAATTTTCTTGAAAGAGACCTAAGTCTAGTCTTTCTTGAAGTCTGTTGATTCTTATCTGGTCCCTATTTTCCTTGACCATTAGTAGATAAGATTCTGCAGAAAGTCAATCAAAGCAAACTTCAACTGTCCATTCTATTCTTAAAAATCCCCACAGCTGGAGAATTCACAATTTTTTTAAGGAGAATTCTGAAGGTTTAAGGACTCTTAACTCCTATCAGTTAAGGAGGTTGGGTAGTCTTTTAGAGACTATTAACATGTCTGAGATAAGTGACTCACCCACAATTCATAAATAGGAAACAAGTCACCAAGAGACCCAATACCTGATCCAGTTACAGATATAAGTGTAAATTAAATAAAAGGTGACCAACTGGCCATGCCCACCCAGTCACATGACCACCAAGCCACCCCCACCAAGCATGCCCACCAAGTCATGCCCACAGAACTGGTTCATATCGCTTTAATTACTATTTGTTAAGGAAACCACAACTGATTTAATTGCACCAAACAGGAATGGAAAATCATAAACTCTGGTATAGACCCATTCTTCTCAACTTTGGCAACTTTAAGGTGCACTTCAATTCCCAAGGCAGAATTCCACTCCAGGGGAAGGATACTGCAAAATCCCCATTTCCATTTTGGGCCTAGTGGGCCTCCCTGCACTTACCTGGGAGACAAAATGGGGCATGTGGGGACTCTGGAAGGGGCCGGATGGGGCCAGCCAGAATTTTCAGTACTGATTTTCCCGAAATGGCCCGAACTGGCTGAATCCCACCACTGGTATAATACCTTTTTTTCTGGTCAGATTAGAAAAAATAATTTTAACACCTTTTCCCTTTTCTTATACAGCAATCTATGCTGTATATTTCACTTTTTCTTTAATTATGTCATAAATATAAACTTATCTGGATATAAAAGAGGCTGATTCCATTTTTAAAACACATATATATATATTGTTTCATATAAGTCTTCCATTGCATTTTCAAGATATCGTCCTCATTTGTCACTTTTCGTTCTACCTGCAGAAATTCAAATAATATGTCAGGTAGCTCAGCAAAGCAAAATGCAATTCTTTTATTTCATATCAAATTCAAACAAATCTGCATTTCTGTCTCAACTCACATAATTATACATCCTGCTACATGAAGTATGAAAAAAAAAAGAAATTGCATTATGACATTTAATTTTAACATAGCAAAAATATCCAAATTGTTTATATTGGAACAATTAAGTTTCTCTTTAACTGAATGCTTCTGTTGTGCCTTTAAATATGTAAGAAAGGAGACATATTTAAACTGAAAAGTAATATGCTTCCAGACATGACAACAAAGAACAAATTATCTTGCCAAATATAGTTTTCTGGATAGTTTTGTGATATAGGAAAGATGTGTGTGTGTGCGCGTGTGTGTGTGTGTGTGTGTGTGTGTGTGTGTAATATTACTATTAGAATAACTATTACTGATCTCTGAATAGTTGCATTTTTTAAAACGTGTTGAATAATTAATCATAGAAGTTGAATTGACACTCCCCCCCCCCCAAGAGCAGTGGATGCAATCATGCTGCACCATTTGTTACTATTTGATTAAGCTCAGAAGCCCAAGATTGATGAATAATATTCCCACAAATCTAGAAAAAAATTCAAGCGGTGGTAAAATCACTCCAATTCAATGGCAGCTGATCATCTAAGTATGTATCATATGTCTGTTCAGACTTCAATAAAAATCACAACCAGGAAGTATACTGAGTTATTGATACTTGGTGGCAGACAACATTCAGCTGGAGGGAACACACATTTGTTAGAACTATCATATCTGGGCTGAAAAAAATCTGGATAATCATGAGATGGCAGCAAAAAATTCAGATTTTCTGTTTCTCCCGATCTTTTAGACTTTAAAAAAAAATCACATCAGCTTTAAATATATAGTCCAGAATTTCAAAGTTAATGCCCAACACAGTACTTATCCAGCTTAAACTCCAGCTTTCCTTGTTTTAACAAATGTCTGTCTTTTATATCTTCCTCTGTTCTCTCCAGTTTATTTATTTATTTATTTTTATTTTTCAAATGTGCCAAAGACGCAGCTAATTCAGAAATTGCGGCTCCTTTTAAAGATTCTTTTGGGGTTTCAAATAAGATAAAATGTTCATTCTCACCCAGTTCCAAACATCGTTCACCTACTTCACTCCAGCACAGTCTCAGGTATCTCGGTTGTTTCCGACTTCATGGTGGCCATTTTGGCTGCTGCTGTTTCTCATCTTCAGATGAGGGGAATTTTTCTACTCAGGGAGGAGAGATGCAGCTCTCCTCGACCTACCAGGTGCTCCCCTTTACTTCACCACCCCTACAGGGTGGCTATGGCTCCTTTTGGAGCCCTCCAACAGGGAAAGCTCAGGGAAGGGCCGCGGAGCTTGTAATCCTCGCTCCCGACGCCACCAGAAGTGCAACTGGAAGTCGGATTTTCTGTTTTTCCTGCTATGTCTCTGGTGCTTTCTAGTAGTCATCTGGATTATTGCAGTAAAATAAGAAATGAACATCTATTTGGGACTTCTACTGAACGGAAGCAGTGATTTGAACTTATTATACTTTTCAGTGTACTTTTCAATTATACTGTTAAAACATACCATTTTCTGATTCTACTTTCTGTATGTAAGGTCTCCTTAACATTAAGGTTTGAAGTAATAATCCTACATTTAAAACTATATTGCTATGCTTAAATATGCTACAAATATAAACTTAAAAATGATGCTCTTTTCACTGTCCTTTTCTCTAATTTCTTTAACATAAAGCAAATTTTGAATCAAAAATTGAGAGCATGAAATATGGCATATGGAGTAAAACTCATTAAAACCTAAACCTTCCCAATTCCTATTCCTGTTCTTATTTTCTCTTAAACCCAAGAAAAGTGATTTTAACCTTAAAAGTAAAATATACAGCATCCTCAGGAGCAACATAAGAACTGTTTTAAAATACCTCTTGGATTATAGTCAGGGTATTTACAGTGGACCTAAATATTTTGCTTTATTTATTCCAAGTTGTAGCACACAGTACAGAAAAATGGTGCAAGAAATATCTAAGTAGAATAACCTAAAAGTGTTTTTAATATATAGAAAAGTCTGCATATTTATAATTATAATTATCTATTCTATTCTAAATATATAACTATATCATATATTATATAATTATATATTTTCCAAAGCAGCAGAAGGCAAGACAAGAAACAATGAATGCAAACTACTCAAGGAGAGAAGCAACCAGGCATTAAGGAGAAACTTCTTAACAGTGAACACAATTAACCAGTGGAATAGCTTGCCTTCAGACTTTGTGGGTACTCCATCACTGGTGGTTTTTAAGAAAAGACTGGACAGCCACATGTCTGAAATCATATAGAGTCTCCTGCTTGAGCAGGGGTTGGACTAGGAGACCGCCAAGGTGTTTTTCAGCTCTATTCTGATTGATGATTATCATATCAAGGGCAAAGCATTGAATGATTTCATGCTAAAGATGTAGCTGAAAAATTCTCATAAGTCTAAGTCTATGAAATAAGAAACGACATATAGGCAAGTTAGGGTAGGGAATTTGTGCTTCTCTTTTTTTCTAATAAAAAGGAAGGAAGCTTATGTCTTTTGTGAAATATTGGCAGGTCAGGGACATCCACAATGACAGCCACTAGCTTCAAAATAGCAACCAAGCAGTCAGTCGTGGTAGTGATGGTGGTACTGGTACATTGGTGTATCTTATCAAGGAGTAGGTTGTAGTCTACCTTACCAAAAGTCTTACTGAAGTCTAAGTATACAATATTCATAGCTTTTCCTTGATCCACTAATTTATTTACTTTATCAAAGAAGATTTGTTTGGCATGATCTCCTTTCATCAAACCTTAACAAAAGATTTTTAATTTAAAAATGTTTTTCATTGTTGAGATCTACCGATCTACTGGTACCTACCTACTTACCAATTTCCTGTTGATCCCCCATCTAACTACTAGCCATGTTCAACCAAACATAACATTCAAATTCAAACTAGGTCACCTTATCTTCTTATTTTAGGTAAGGTTCAGATTATTTGCAATCAAAGTTTAGTCCACTATGTAAGCCATTGTATATAGTTTGCGACATAAAAATTAATTGTGCATAAAATCTAGTATTATCATGTAAGACAAGGGTAGATTTAGAAAACATGCAATCCATAATTACATCATTGTATTACTGTGATACAGACTAGCTGATAATAGGAAAACATTTATTTGGGAAAATTGCATAAAGTAGGCTTTTAAAAAATCATATAATACGATGGATTAATATGGAGAAAAATATCTAGTGCGAACCAAATGTAAAGGTTATCAATATATTCCTAATGGAGATAGCTAGCATTTCATATTTCATATTTGCTTATTTGGGTTATATCCATTTATTTGTTTATTCTATATTTCTCAATTCAGTTCAACTCTGAGTGGGGTTAAAATAAATTTCAAACCAGTTACAAACACTATACCTTAAAAACAAAACAACTAGCAACTGAGGAAAATCACTTAACTGTATAAAACTCCTCTTAAAATATAACTGAGAATCAAGATCATGTAAATAGTCTGGTTCTAAACCCTCAGGAACAGCAAGGTTTTCAGTGCCATTTGAAAGGTCAACAGAGTCAGACTCATCTGCATTTTAAGGAAATAAGCTTTTTCACAGAGATGCTGAATAATGAGAAAGAAGAATCCTGACCCCTGTTTCTCAAAATGTGGGAAGTCTGAGACTTCAGGACTAGATGCATCTTCCCAATTCTATTTTTGCAATACTTAGAAGGTGCCTCTATTAAAATTGTCCAAAACTGACAACATGAATTACCCATCATTCAGACTTGATGTTGACACTTAAAGATGCATGGACTTGCAAATCCAGAACTCTTCAGTCAGTATACTTTTTATAAACTCTTCGAGCTGCCAAGGTTGAGAAACACTTATTTAGACAGTCAGAAAGAAACAGTGTAGAATAGACCTAAAATAATATAGAATAAACTGAAAACCTGTTTTTTTTCCAATGCTCCAGAATTTGCGGTCTAGCTTTTGGAAAATATAAGCCCATCCAAGCCCATTATGTGATAGGAATCCTTTTTGTATTATTATCCCATTAACTCCTAGGAATATAAAGTGTGACCTTTTATGGCCACTTGAATTTTATGTTAAAAGATTGAGAAATATTTTCAAAAGTTTTTTCAGTGCTTGAATAAATTTATTCCTGAAATCATGGCAACAATCTGGAAAGCAGACACCTCTGGTGGCCATACAAGTACCTGAATAATGCCTTTCCAATTTATGCAAAATGTCATTAATAGTACATTTATAACAAGAAAGTAATATGCTACAATAGCTAAATATGTTCATCTGTTTGACAGCCTAATTTGTTTCAATGTGATGTAGAAACTCACACATAACTACAAAAATGTATTTGTATAGCATTAGGTTCCTGATCAATAACAAATTACCTTGAATAAAGTCAAGGATACAACACCATTATAACCATGACATTATGTTCTAATCATCTTAAAGACTTCTTGTTTTCTTGTGGATCAATGTGCTCTGAAAATCAATATAGAATCTGTCTTTTTAAAAATACAGCTCTTTTTAATGTACCACTTAATTGCTATTGTTTGTATGCCATACTAAATTACTTTTCTGCAATAAGCTATGAAAATACTTCAGAAAATGTGAGGCACCAAACAGTCCTATACATGACCTATAATTTCTTATTTAAATTGAATATTGTATTAATTAATAGCTTCTATTTAAGCTGAAAATCTAAAATCACATTCTCAATTTATCATCCTAAATTTTAAGTTGATGCTTTGATGGCTTGCTTCTGTTGCTATGTTTTGTTGAGTCATAGTCTACTCGATGCCTAATGGATAAAAGCTCTTCACCTGTCCTATCTCTCACCATTTTATGAAATTCTTTCAATACATTCTATGCTTTCTAGATTCAACCTGTCCACTTCATTTGTTACCTGCTTCTTCTACTTCTACCCATCTTCTCCCAGCATTATTACTTTTTTCCATAGGTGTATCAACTCTCATGAGGTATCCAAAAGTATGATTTCATTGGTTACATGATATTTGCTTCAGATGAGCATTTGGGGTTGATTTCATTTACAACCAACATGGTTGATTGCTGCACAAGAAATATGAAACAGTGCCATAGCTCAATAGGATCTTATTCATCTTGCTCTTCTGCTATGTCCACCCCTCATATCTGTACATCATAGCCTCATGACTCAGCTTTCTCAAGTAGTGATAAGACATTTACTCATTAGTAAAACAACCCCCTTTTTATAGCAAGGAAGTAACAGTCTTTTATTCACAGGGATAAACAAAAAATCAAATTTAATTAGTCCCAACAAACCTGGGTTTATCGAAGAAGTAAAAAGTGCTTGATATATACTAAAAATGAATGGTTGTCTGTGACAACTGGCCACTCCCAAACCCCTCCTATTTCTTTCCCAGCCAGGGAGAAGCTGGCTATCATCTGCGTCTGACTCTCCCTGAAAGTTGGCTTACTGCTTTCCTTTCCTTTCATCTCTTTTTCCCCCCTCTCTGCACCTACGTGTATGTGGGATGGGCCCCTTCTGTTCCTCCCCCTCACTCAACTCAGCCCCCAAAGACAGCTGCATCTCCACCTGGAGGAAGATAGAAGGCCCTGTCTCTGCCTCTGTCTCTGATGCTGTTTCCTTATCAGAACCTTCCAAAGATTCCGAAGCTGGCCCGGGCTCTTCCTCTACCTCCTCTGACTCTGACTCTGCAGCTAGTTCTGCTGGCAGCCGATGGGCCACAACAATAATAGAGAATATTGCTGAATTGACCATTGTAGTTGTCTTGATTTAAATGACTCAGACTTTCCTGCCTCAGAAGTTTGCATTAAGTTCTTTAGTTTTTTTCTAAATTTTCTATGGCTTTTTGCAATAAATTTTTCCATAGCTATTTCTATTACTTTGTTTGATAGACTCTTGTTATATCCTTTTCAGCTTCTCTTTTACAGTTATTTTAATCCTTTTCCATAATTTTACAGGCTTGCAGTCAACTAAGTCTGTGTCGAAACTTAATCCTATATTGTTTTGGAATGGATATGGATTGTATCTCTTTGGGTTTGGATCTTTTTTAGTCTAATATGCATTTCCATGAAAAAATGCTGATGTACAGATTCACATCAGTAAATTTATTTATTTATTTATTTATTTTTACATTTATATACCGCCCCATTCCGAAGACTAGGGGCGGTTTACAGCTTATAAGCAATACTCTTACAGAAGTTGGAAGATTGAAGGAGATAAGGAATCTTCAATAGGAAGGCCATATTTTATGAAACATTACAATCAGAATAGAGCTGGAAGGGACCTTGGAGGTCTTCTAGTCCACCCCCTGCTCAACCAGGAGATCCTATACCATTTCAGACAAGTGATTATCCAGTCTCTTCTTAAAAACACATCTACAACATTCCTTCTGCCCAAATTTGGTGCACTCCTACAAAATGTCTCCACAGATTTGAAAAATCCTGATACAAAACTGCGGAGTATGTAGACATGTTTTATTAGAAGCTAAGAATAAAAGAAAATCAATAATTAGTTCCTCATTGTTACTATTTCTCGGTTCTACAACACTTTGGGGCTTAACCCTTGGACCACTTATGAGTTTTAAGAACAATTCTCTCTGATTCAAGACCAAATACAGATAATCCTCAATTTACGAACCTCAATTGAGTCTCAAATTTCTGTTGTTAAACAAGACATTTGTTAGGTGAGTTTTGCCCCATTTTACGACTGCTTGGAGGGTGTTCTGGGGTTAATGGTATATTTTTCAGCCAAATGGGGCAGCATATGATCTTATTCCACAATGAAGAATCACATACAAAATCCAACTCTCAGTACCTCCAGTTCCATAGCTTGCAAAATAGGTGCTTCATATGTAACTTATTAATATTGTTTAACAGGTCTTTGATTTGAGGGATATCCCTATTACATTTACTGTAAATAGGGAACAAAAATGGCATGCCCCAACCCTTGGTAGATGAGCTGAATTGTTACAAAAAGCATATAGTGCCAAAATTCATCTATGCTAATCAGCATCACGTTTGAATGTAAATGGAATCTATCCGCAGTGAAAAGTTATGCTTTTTGATATTAAATAGTGCTCAGGTGTTAACAGCATCATTATATAAGCAAAATAAATATCAATTAAATGATTTAAATAATTTAAACAATGACAATATTGTTCAAGAAACTATTAAAATAAGCCAAATAGTTATCTATCACAAAAACTTTTTATATTGCATGCTGCTAAACTGATATTATTAAAATTATTAATCCCTTTAAGCAACCAAAGAACTCTGCATTGATGGATTATAAATATAATAATAATAATAATAATAATAATAATAATAATTATTATTATTATTATTATTA
>JANHFL010000332.1:0-11078 GCA_032468155.1 Oxyrhabdium leporinum
GGCTCCCGTGGGTCTTCCGACATTGCTTCTTCCTCAACCGTCTCTCCAAGACGATCTAGACCGCTATGGCCCCCCTCCGAGCTGGCTTTCGGGACTCTCCATCGGAGACCCAACGGAGATCCCGTCTCGCTGCGATCCAAGCCCCGCCCATCTCTTCATAAGATGTCATTTCAACTGCCTTCATGAATTGAGGGTAGGTGTATTAGTATATATAATGGAGGGCAGGAATGTCAAACTCACATTGTCACAGTGGCGTCATAGGACATATCCAGACTTTTTTCCCCTTCACTAAACTGGGCGTGGGTATGGCCAGAATGTGACATATCCAGCCCATGGGCCGGGACTTTGACAGCCCTGATATAGGACAGTCTTGAAACTGCATTTACTCGGATGACAAAAAAAAGTTTGTTTTTTTCCCGGGGACGGGGACGGGGACGGACGGACGGACCACACACTAGAAATACCTCATAAAAATAAGTGGGGAACCAAACAAAAGGACATGAAGTCTGGGGCAGAACCAGAAATGAAATGAAAGTTTTAGGCATATAAAGAGGAACCCAGAAAATCTTGGAAATGCAAAAATGATAGTTGCGCCATTTTTATGTGATAAATGTAATGATTTCTTTTCTTCTGTTTTTCGTCAAATCAGGTTACAGGCAGGAGCATAAGAACTACCGGGAGCCCAGCTTAGCGCTGCTCCAGTCTGAAGACAGGATGCTTGGAATTCAGAGGGTACTTCAAAGGACTATGACAAGCTGCCTAAAGAATGGGAGGAAGAAATCTTCTTCTGATCACAATGAAGTCCTCGGCCTGCCAACTCAGCAACGAGTAGGAAATGAAAAATGTTTTGGCCGTGACGAGACAGAGAGAGCAAAATTTATTTTCACTGAACATTGTACAAACCAGACTGAAGAGGAACAATATGAACGTGAAGAGTATGGGCAAAATATCAATCTTAGCTCCTCTCTTGCTTTACATCACCCATCATACAATACAAATTGTGTAGAAAAATTCACTCTGAACAGTCATCATAGGTCACATAAAGAGCAGAACCCATATGAATGTGGAAAGGGATTCAGCAAGAAACAGTTGGTTATTTTATCCCCCCAAAATCCCTCAATGGAAAAACAATATAAATGTCTGAAATGTGGAAAGACCTTCCCTTGGAGATATAATCTTAGTGTCCATGAACGGATGCACTCGGGGGAGAAGCCTTATGCATGCCAGGTGTGTGGAAAAAGATTCAGGCAGATGGATTACCTTACGAGACATCGACGAACCCACACTGGGGAGAAACCATTTACGTGTCTTCACTGCGGAAGGAAGTTTAAGGAAAGCTCAGGCCTTACCATACATGTAAGGGGCCACACAGGGAAGAGACCATATAAATGTACAGTGTGTGATAAGAGTTTCAGTCGGAAAACTACCTTTGTTTATCATCAGAGGATCCACACAGGGGAAAAACCCTACGAGTGCCTGGAGTGTGGGAAGAGCTTCGGGCGGAAGGGTAGTCTTATGCAACATAAAAGGACCCACACAGGGGAGAGACCGTATAAGTGTTCAGAGTGTGGAAAGAGTTTCAAATACAGCAGTTATTTTGTTTGCCATAAAAGGACTCACACGGGAGAAACCATTCAAATGCTCAGAGTGCGGAAAGAGCTTCTGTCAGAAAAGTCACCTTTCACTACATAAAACAATCCACGCAAGAGAGAAACCATAGCTTGGGAGCTTTCATCGCAAGTGCCTTCTAAACACACCAGGAATATGTTGACTTTGCAGTAATGTTCAGTTCGAAAGGTGGTCTTATCAAATTGAAATGAATCCACATTGGAGAACCATAAAATCGCTTGGAAGTGTGGAAATGGGTTAAAATGTGGCACTGCCCTTATTTCCCACAGGAATGCTTATGAATATGGATAAACGTTTGGTGGCAGTACTCGTCATTCTCCCCCAAGAAAATATATGTGAGTTTGGATGAACTTCATGGATGCTAAACCTGCAGACTGTAGGAAGAACTGCTCCATACAGGAGAGATAGTGCCTCAAGAAATGGAGCAAAGCAACTATTTTCAGAGGAGGCATCTTCTTGAATACCATAAATGTTCCACTCGGGAGAAAAGCTGCATAAAAGAGTGGAATGTGGAGAGGGCGGATGTTTTTTGCCTAGGTCTCCACCAACAAATTATGAGCTCCTCTCCACATTCTTAGACCAATCTTGAATATTTTTCTTGATATAATCGGACTGTTGTATCAGAGGTTGACGAGGATTATATGGTTGGTCAGGGTTCAAGTCCCACGAAAATAGAACGAGGCCGACGGGAATGTTTAGCCTTGGGGGGAAAAAGCAACCTAAAAGGATTTAATATCTCTATCAAAGTATTTGATGCAGTGTCCCGTAGAAGAAAGGAAAGGTTTGTCCTGCAGTGCAGAATAAACATAGTAGAATCAGGTTTAATGTTACAGAAATATGATAGTGATGAAAGTCTCAAACATTCAATAACTACCTCCTTTAATAAAAACAGGGCAACACTTCCTCCTCTCCACAAATCCCCATTTTGTACAACTTTGTACAAATTTACTACGGTGCTTGTCCTTTAATTTCACAATAAAATATTTGAGTTTTCTTTTCTAAAGACTGGGTAGTACTTGCTTAGCAACTCTTTGAATTTACAATGGACCCAAAAGACAATTATGAACCAGTTCTGGACTTGGAATGGTGGCATACACCAATCGGAATAGAGCTGGAAGAGACCTTGGAGATCTTCTAGTCCAACCCCCTGCTCAAGCAGGAGATCCTATACCATTTCAGACAACTGAAATGTCCAGTCTCTTGAAAGCCTCCACTGATGAAGGCCCCTCAACTTCTGAATGCAAGCTGTTCCAATCGTTAAATTGTTCTCACTGTCAGGAAGTTTCTCCTTAATTCTAAGTTGCTTTTCTCCTTGATTAATTTCCATCCATTATTTTTTTGTCTTCTAGTGCTTTGGAAAATATCACATGACTGCATTTCAGGCCCTTGGCAACTGTTTCATCTTTGCAGGTGGTTCCATGTTCATATGATTTATGCAGGTTTTCTTTTCTTTTGCGAAAACCAGAGTTCAAAGTTTCTGGCTAAAAATGCCCATAGGAAGAGACTGAATTTTTTAAAAAACTGCGGCACGTGCTTTACAACTGCTGCAAATAATATAAGATCAGGTCGCTCAGTTTGGGTATCTAAATTTCTGAGTGTTATGACTTAACGCTTACCATTAGAATTAGAGCCTCCATTATGGTCGTAAGTTGAGGACTATATACTGTCTCGTGCTGCTGAAATTGTAAACTTTCCTCTCTTTATTTTGCATTTCTAGATAGAGGCCATTTGCTTCAAATTAATGTTGTTTACTCCTCAAAATATGTAAAGGTGGAACATGGGACCTGAAAAAAATGAACCTTAGAAACTTGCACACACAACGAAAAGGGAACACAGTGAATTGGATCAGGAAGGGCACATTCAAATTCTGGGTTATGTGAAGTGCCCTTCCTAGAAAGAGACGATGCTGTCTTATTCAGAAGGGATCCTGCTCACTGTTGTCTATAACTGATCAAATAATGGGTTTCTTTGCCATCTGGTGAAAGCCATGCTGTCACAGGCTTCTACACCAGAGACAAATTTCTTGCGTGTCCACTCACACTTGGCCAATATACAATTTTTATTCCATTCCTATTCGATTGTATTCCATTCCACATTTTGTCTTATGCTTTGTTCAGTTCCCTTCCATTGGGCTGAGTTCCACTCAGTTCCACACAATACCAAGAAGCGGAGTGGGGGGGGGGTTTGCCTCCTACGCGGATGGGAATCCTCTCCCAATCAGTTGAGGCTCCTCCCTAAGGCTGCTTGGGATCTTCTCCAATCCATGGGAAGAGCTACAAAAGGCGGAGCCAAATCCACCGGCGGACTTTGCAAAAATGG
Organism: Oxyrhabdium leporinum; assembly: GCA_032468155.1. Taxonomy (NCBI): domain Eukaryota; kingdom Metazoa; phylum Chordata; class Lepidosauria; order Squamata; family Cyclocoridae; genus Oxyrhabdium; species Oxyrhabdium leporinum. The sequence goes on from JANHFL010000332.1 coordinate 3,949, forward strand.
GCGAAGCACGTGGCGGGAGTCTTCGCTAGATGTCCCGCAGAAAAGCTGCTGGCCGCCGGGGAGGTTGCAAAGGGGACTCGCTCCTTTTTAAAGGAAGAAGCGCGCTCTCGCCTTCCTAGAGGCCGGGGGAGTCGTTGCGTTGAACTCGGAGCTGAGAGCAGGGAACCAATTGTAGCTGCGCTTCCCCAGAGCGAGAGCACGAGGAAGCGCGATCCCGATTACCCGGGAAACGAAGGGAATCCGGAGCGGAGCGGCTGAGCGTCCGGGCGGAAGAAGAGCGGACTAGGCGCAGCGGGTAAGCCGGATGGCCTTGCGGAAGAGGTCGGGAGCAGCGCCGGGCCCTCCTGCCGCTGAGTGCGGAGAGGAGAGCGGGGTGGAGAGCTGCGAACTTCCCGCACAGTCCCAGCCTCCTCTTTCGCCGCCCAGATTATTTCACAGGCAGAAGGGAAATCCCAAGGGAATTTGTATCTCCAACTATGGATATGATACCGTCCAGCTTTGGAGCCGCAAATGCAGGCTGTAACAATAGAAGAGGCTTTGATTTCTCTCCATTTTCAGTCCCAGGCTCTCTTTCCCCGCCCAGAGGGGAATCCTAAGGGAATTTGCATCTATGGAGATAACAGGGGCCACCTATGGAGCCGCAAATGCAGGTTGTAACAATAGAAGAGGCTTTGATTTATCTCCTGTTGGAAGGAAAATCCATCTGGTTTAGTTCCGAGCTGGGAGAACGACGCTGGAAATAAAATGGAGGCTGCTTGGAAAGAAGGTTTAATGAGGAAGAGAACCAACAGCAGCTCTGGGTCAGCCGAACTATTAGCTAGATGAGTGCCAGGATTTCATAGAGGTCCTCAAATGCTGCTTGGGGGAGTTGGGGGGTGTTGTGCACTGGGTGGAATGCCCTTAGGAAAGTGTGCAATGTAGTGAGCTCCATATCTGTGTGAGCTCTAAATAGTAGTGGGTTAATCCTAAATGGTCACATCCTGTTCTTCGCATGAAGAAAGGTGAAGGTCTTTTCTTTCTGAATAGGCTGGCCCCCATCTATCTCAATGGGCATAAAACATCTGCTGTCGGCTATTAAGAAATGGTTTCCCTGTATTTTCTAGGCTATTCTTTCCCCTCCCAGATTATTCCAAAGGAGGAAGAGGGCATCCCAAACGAATCTGCATCTCCAACTATGGAGATAATGTGGTCCATCTTTGGAGACACAAATGCAGGTTGTAACAATAGAAGAGACTTTAGTTTCCCTACATTTTCAATCCCAGATTTCTCTTTCCCTCCCCAGATTATTCTACATGTAATACATCAATGGAGGGGTGTTTTGGGTCCCCGCCCGCAAAGGACAGACCCAGAAGGAGCCCCTGAAAAATCTAACCAGCATTGCCTGCAAAGCTAAATTTTGGATGGATGTTTCAGGGATTTAGAGCTATATTTCTGGGCTTCTTGGGCGTAGGAGAGTTGTTGGGAAAAGATGGGTTCCTTGTTTCCTATTCGGGAAAGCTGGATGTGTCTTGAGTTTTCCCCCTCTACAATCAAAGACCAAAAGGCAGCCCTGAGAATATTAGAATCTGATCAGAAATGAAGGTAGCTTAAATAGAGAGGTTGAAAAGCCTTTGTGGTTGCTAGACCAGCTTGGCAGCGGTGCTGGATTGCTGATTTTTTCCTCCATCCATCCATGATCTCTCCTGTATAAAATATATAATTTCAGTTGTATCAAAGAGGGCTGCAGTCACTTGCTTTCTCTCCACAGATGCTGTGACGTTGCTCAAAACATCTGGATTCACAGCATCCTACTAAGCCTGCAGAGGGGATACCTAGAGCGCTCACGACTGCTCGCCTCACGCAGCACCTGAGACTTTGAGCTTTGTGGGCAGTCTCATACTCCAGATATACACCACCTGCCATGAAGAAGATCTGCGTGCCGATAATTAAACCCTCCCGCCAAAATGGCCAAACGGAAAGTGGACACTGAAAACAGATGCTTTCAAAAGAGGTGGGAGGCAGGGTACCTCCTTGCTGATATTGAGGATACGGCCGTGTGCCTTGTTTGCAGAGATACTGTGGCTGTATTTAACGAATACAACATGAGACAGCACTATGAGGCCAAACATCAGGACAACTACAAATACGTGAACATACAGCAGAAGCTTCAGAAAGCGGAAGAGTTGAAAAAGAGTCTGATGTCGTTAAGAAAAGCAAAATCACAAAGTGAAGCCGCTGTGAAAGCTAGTTTTATTGTGGCGGAAGAGATAGCTAAATCAGCCTGGCCGTTTACAAAGGGTGAGTTTTTGAAGCGCTGCATGCTTAAAGTGTGCGAAGTCTTGTGTCCGGACCAAAAGCAAGCATTTTTGAACTTGAGCTTAAGCAGAAATACCGTTGCCAGTCGGATAGGTGAGCTTGCCACTGTTTTACGAGGACAGTTGGTTGAAAAGGGAAAGGATTTCATTGCCTATTCGCTTGCTGTGGATGAGAGCAGTGACGTCTCTGACATGGCACAGCTGACAATCTTCATCCGTGGAGTGGACTCAAGTTTATGCATTACAGAGGAACTTTTAGATATGAAATCAATGCATGGGACTACCACAGGAAGAGACATATTGGAAGCGGTATCTAAATGTGTAAATGACATGAAACTGCCCTGGGACAAACTTACGGGACTGGCAACAGATGGAACATCTTCGATGTGTGGGGAAAAGAATGGATTAGTGGGAAGGATGCGAGAAAAGATGAAGAGCGAGAATTGCGCAGGTGAACTGACAGCATATCACTGCATCGTACACCAGAAAACACTGTGCGGCAAAACCTTGAAGATGGAACATGTAATGAGCGCTGTAACTCAGACAATTAACTTTATAAGAGCCAATGGTTTAAATCACCATCAATTTAAGTGTTTGTTTGAGGAAATGCATTCTGAACTTGGTGATCTGCCCTATCACACAGAGGTGCGTTGGCTAAGTGGAGAAAAAGTGCTCGGTAGGTTTTTTGAGTTGCATATGGAAATTTGCCAGTTCGTTGAAAGTAAAGGAAAAGACTGCACGGTACTGCAGGATGAAAAGTGGCTGTGCGAATTAGCCTTTCTGTGCGATGTAACGAAGCATCTTGCTGCGCTAAGACTACAGCTTCAGGGACGGGACCGTGTGGTCACGGACATGTACGATGCAGTGAAAGGCTTTCAAGTAAAGCTGCGACTCTGGGAGACTCAGCTGCACCAAGGAAACTTGAGTCACTTTTCCTGTTGCCAAACGATCGTCAGCCAAGTCTCCGCCGCTGTGTTCCCACATGCTCGGTTTGCTGATAAACTGAGCACGCTTCACACGGAGTTTACACATCGCTTTGTTGAGTTGGAAGCACAGACGTTCAATTTTGCACTGCTCCGTAATCCATTTTCAGTTGACGTGAAGAAAGCACCTGTAGACATCCAGATGGAGCTGATAGAACTCCAGTGTAGCAGCCCGCTTAAGGCAAAGTATGATTCTGTAGGGGCCGCCCAGTTCACCAGGTTCATCCCTGAAACGATGCCCCAACTCCGCCTACGAGCTGCTCGAATGCTCTGCATGTTTGGCAACACTCACCTGTGTGAGAAAGCTTTCTCTGTGATGAGGCTGAACAAAAGCGCACACAGAAGCCTTCTGACTGATGCACACCTCCACTCTATCCTGAGAATTTCCACAGCTCAAAACCTTACCATAAACATGGATGAACTTGTAGCCAAGAAGAGATGCCAAACATCCAGCTGGGAGAAAAAGGTACGAGAGAGGGAACTAAAAAGCTTATGTTTTTTCTTTGTTTTAAATTTGTTTCTGCAGATTTATTTGACATTTATATGTTCATATTTGAAATGCTAATGTTTGGCCCATGTCTTAGACATAATACACTCCTCAACTAACATGATGCACTAGTCTTACATGCAACTGGCCCTTTGAGGGCAACCATAATGCTAATGTGACAAAAGGTTTGCAGGATGGAGTTTCCTCCATGTCCAATTTCTGCCTTGAAAGATGTCTGGATAGGAGGAGTAGGGTGGCAGGGGAGCTGCCTGAGAGAAGGATGCTCCAACAAGCCAGCATCCTTATCACGCACAATTGGTAACGGGGATTCCCTTTTGAGAACTTGTGCAGCCCTCCAGAGACCTGTCAAGGCAGAAGTTGGACTCGGAGGAAACTGCTTCCTGCTTTGCCGGGACCGGGCACCAGACGGAAACGCCAACAATGTCTGGGATTGGGAGAAGAAAATCTCCTTTGGCGTGTTCTGCGCATAGGCACACACACACCATTCCAAGCTTGGAGACTTATCCACATCTGAGCTAGCAAACTGCCAATCATGCCTGGGCTTGGTAAGGTCAGCTCCTTTCTCTTTGGATAAAAGTCCCCAAACGTGGAATGCAGGATGTGTGTGTGCCCACAGATGCTTGGCTGCCAGCAGTTTGGGCACAGAGTTGTCCCCACATCGAGAACCAATGCAATTTGTTCCATTGCGACCAAGCCACCTCAAATCAGCCGCGCCTAGTGTGGGGCATCAAGCAGGCCATGCTCACATGGCCGCTGTGGGTTATCATAGTCTTACATGGAACTGGTCCTTTGAGGGCAAGTATAATGCTGATGCAGTTTGACACTCCTGAACTAAGATATAACATGATCCAGCTTTGGAGACACCATCACTCTTCTGTTTAATTGTTTTAACATTTCTTTGTCTTTCATCCTGGATATATTTTCTATTGCAGGGCCAGCCGATGAAGATGGCCAGGGTACCCCCTGACCGTGGAGAAGCTCTGTCTGCTCTCTCTGCCGCAACATCTCAGGTAAGGAGCCTTATCAGAGCAGGAAATCCTTAAAGTCTAAAACATTAGTCTGAATTGTTCAAGCGGATTCATGAAAAGTGGTATATGTGAGGTATGAAGTTAATACATCAAAATGGTAGCTTCTGCAAAAAAAAACCCCACAACTTTTCACACAGAAAGAGATGGGGGGAAATGGCGTACCTCTTCAAAGTCTTTCACTGAAATGAATTGTGGTAGGAAGAAATTCTAACCAGAGAGGTGGGTTGTCGGAGAGGCAGCTATGAAACCTAGTCATACATCGAGTCAGAAAAGGAGCATTTTCTGTCTTACACAATTTACTTTGAGGATATTGGAAATGTGGAAGAGAACATTCTGGGATGTCTGTGCTGAGTAACATTTCCTTTGAATTTCAGGGCTCTGTATCCTTTGAGGACGTGGCTGTGTATTTCACAGAAGAGGAGTGGGCTCTGCTGGATTCTAGCCAGAGAGCCTTACACAGAGAAGTCATGCTGGAGAATTCTAGGAATCTGGCTGCTGTGGGTAAGGATCTGTTTTGCTTTGATATCCAGGCATTTGTGGAAGTCTTTTGTTGCCATAAATGATCAGAAAGCAGCTTCTACATAGAAGGAGGACATTCTGGGATTTTTTTTTGTTTTTCTGAGACCGGAGTAAGTGGAGAAGATGGTTGATACTTATTTTCTCGCCTGAGCTTTTGAGGAAGTTCTTTAGCCAAAATGACAGTTTCTCTTTAGTCTGATTCCAGAGCAGATAACTCTCATGGCCCCTTTGGAGCCTGGGTCCAAGGAGGAGGACGTGACGGAGCCAGGGCCGACAGAAGAAGGTGACACGGCCTTTCTGTATCCCTGGAGGAACGACCAGAGGAGCAGGTTGAGGCAGTCCCAGGTCCCTCAGGCCTTGGAAGGGTTGCCAGCAATGGAGAGTGGGTGCAGGATGACTGAGCGAGGGGGGAGGAGAGGGAAAGAGTAGGCAGTGCAGCCGAGGAGTGACAGAGCTCAGGAGAACAATTGTCTCTCCCGCCAGACCCTCTAGCACAGAGAATGGAGAAGAAGCGGGATCAGTGCAAGGTGAACCAATAATTCACAAGGCTCAGCTGGGGAATAAGATTTAAAGAGACGCCATGAGGCGGGACCCTTGTCGGGAACAAGTGTTGCCTTTTTCCATCCACACATGCAGTTGCTGACGTCTTGCCACTTTGCCTAGCCTTGTTTTGCCTGGGTTTGACTTGCCTTGCTTTGTCTAGCCTGGTTGTGGGCAAGTACTCAGTGACACAGCTCTGCTTCGGGTTCTGCTGCAGCCCAAGTGACCCTTTCATGCGACAAAGACTCCCTGGAACCATGTTTCCTGAACTCTCAGAACTGGCTTGCTCCTCTGGACTCAGCCAGGAATTAGTGGAGGTTTCATTTTTCTTGAAGATTCTGATATTTCAAAAATAGTTATTGGGTCATTCATAAGTTGTCTCTGAGTTTGTGAGAGTTTCGACAAGTGTTGTCTTACCTATTTTTGACTTATCTACTCCTGCATTTTTAGAGTAAGTTATGAAACTTTTTTTTTAGATTTGTTCATTCTCTTTTCCCTTTCCTTTCTTAGTTTGTATGCCAGCCATCTTCCTGGTTTATTTGCAACAATTTTGTTCTATTTTGTTAACTTGACATTAGCAGAAATGCCCTACCCTGTGCAGAAAAGCACCTAAGGGGGGGACGGGACACACGACACGACTAAGAAAAATGCTGTGACTGTCATAAATGTGATTGTTAGTCAAAAAGAGACTTTTTCATCATATCTAAATGGTCACTGCCTGGGACCGCTATTACTAAACAAGGAATGCCTGTAGTTCTGCTGTTAGGCAAGATGAGCCTTTCAGGAGGAGAGCATAACTGAAGAGGTCCATTGTCCAGGAGATGGAATGTTGAGATCATCCGCTGATGGAGGATGGAAGGTTGGGGATCGTCTATGTTGCAGTTCCCTTTTAAGGGCTGACTTGGGCTGTACTGCGAGTGAATGAGACTTTTATTCTTTGGTTTGCTGGGACTGAGGTGGTGGGTGGCTGTCTGGAGCAGGGAGGGCCACTTCAGGTCTGAAAGGGCTAGGCAAAGAGATGACCTGGGTTAACCCTGCTCATGTCTAAAAAACTGGGAGACAAACAGGTGCAGCCTCCATTTTGTTTGGTTAATTTCCTCCACAGGAAATAAAGGCAGGGAAGGTTCGGCTGCACAGTGCAGCGTTGTTGTTTTTTTAAATAAGTTTTTATTTTATTTTCTTACAAACAATCTTCTATTACACGGTGTGTCGTCTGGGTACAAATATTTGCAAAAATAATTAAAAATACAAATCTATT
>JANHFL010000334.1:3917-16227 GCA_032468155.1 Oxyrhabdium leporinum
ACACAGCGGAGAACGGACCTGGAAAGCAGGTTAGTGAAGGGATGTCGCTGCCCTGGGGGGTGGGGTGGGGGTTTGGCATGGGTGGAGGAAAAATTAGGGCACCTCTTGAAAAAAGGGCCTAGCCGTTTTTTCAGGGGGGCAAAAGAAAATAAGACCCAGTCTTATTTTCTAAGAAATATGGTAAAATTATATAATGCATTAAAAGTTAAATTCTGATTGTGCTTCATCAATTTTGTTTTACAGGAAATAGAAATAGAATAGGAAATAGAAAAGGAGACCCCAAAACAAAATAATCCAAGAGGTTATGGAGAAAAATATAAAAAAAAATGTGTAAAAAATTCGACTCCATATGCCTCAACAGAGAAAGAAAATCTGATGACAATGATGATAAGATTTGTCCTTACATTTGTGGGAGAGAAATAAACATGTTTCCGTTGATGACTCTCTACTTTGGAAAGTCACAATTGGGAATGTCATCTCTTCATCCTCCCTGACTAGAATTTTATAACATTTTAGCAGCACACTTTCTTTGAATACATCCAAAATAGTTCTTATAGAAATCTAGTTCCTTTGTAGTATTCTATATGATAATATTTTGCATTGCAAAATAAGCAGTTGTAAGATCATAGCTAAATGCAATTTAATAAAATGCATTGTTTCTTAACGTGCCACAGCATAAAAACAATGAAATATCCAGATAATACTGTTTTAAAATATTTAACTGTTTTCAGATTCTGCTGGAGCCTCAGATAAGACCTATAAGTGTGTTGAAATGATAAATAATACAGTTCTTAAGACTTTATGTATTTTTATTCAGTAGAAAAGTTATCATACAAGATTCAGTGGTAAAAATACCACTGTGTGGCAGTGCCTGGAGACAGTAGAAGAGAAGAGAAAGAACTGGAGAAGATAACAAAATACAAAGACCTACAAACAGAAATAGAATGACTGTGGCAAAGTCAAGCAAGGGTAGTACCAATACTAATAGGCGCCTTGGGTGCAGTCCCAAAACAACTGGAGCACCACTTGAACACCATAGGCATTGACAAACTCGCCATTAGTCAATTGCAAAAGCAGCTTTACTGGGAACAGCTTCCATCCTGCGACGATAGCTGTAACATCATCTAACATCCAGATCTGCCTATCCCAGGTCCTTGGGAAGGACTCGGGAGGTAGACAAAAATGCCAAACCCAGTCTGAACATCTGGTTGACCACGTGACAAACCACAATAAGTAAAGCCTTGAAATACAATTTTGGCACGTCAGCAAAATACTGTTCTCTATAACTTACAGGATCCTAGTCCCATGGCTTTCAGTTTTCATGGGACTGGAATCACCATAGTAAGCTAATATAAATATAATAAATACATTAGTAAACTAATATAAATATAATAAACAGTCCAAGTAGCATTTAATACTTTATAACTTCATAGCAGGAAATTAAAAGAAGCATGATTGTAGAAAGCATAAAACTATTTTCTTACTGTATATTCTGAGGGAGAGGCTCATATGGTTCTTCTTGTCAAAGGTATTTTTAAAAAATGGCAGTAGTTTTGGCTTTCACCGCTGGAGTGATGTCTAAGATTTATTATTTCCTTTAATAATGAAAAAGTAAGAAAGCTGGAGTTGGGCTGTTAGCTCCTCCAGCGAAGAAAAATAGTAGCAAACATTCAATTGCATTCATCTTTTGTAGAAAGGTAATAAAACAACCTTGCCTTAAATGTTTACCCTCATGAATCTCCTCAGCCTGAAGCACTGATATTCATCAGGGAGGAAACATCCTGCTACTTATATTTTGCCATCACATCATTGTTATATCCAAGACAACAAAAAGCATTTCCCAAGGCAAAATATTTACACACAGGGATAAAGAATTCATAAATTTACAGGAAACTATAAGCAGATATAAAACAATTATTTTAGCACCAATGAAACAGTTTTGACCATGTGAAGGAATGCTGAACATTTGAAGTTTACAGGATTAACATTCAGTATGAGAATATAATGGAAACGCTGTGAGTAGAAATGAGAGGCATTCCTAAATTAAATGCTGAAACACAAAGTTTCAACTTCAATCAGAATAGAGCTGTAAGGGATCTTAGAGATCTTCTACTCCATCCCCCTGCTAAAGCAGGACACCCTATACAATTTGAGACAAGTGTCTGTCCAATCTCTTCTTAAAAACTACCAACGATGAAACACAACTTCTGAAAGCAAGCACTGGTTCTCGCTATTAGGAAGTTTCTCCTTAATTCCAGGTTGCTTGTCTCCTTGATTAGTTTCCATCCATTGTTTCTTGTCTTGCCTTCTGGTGCTTTGGAAAAGTTTAATATTTGTATTAAAAGATTAACAATGTAAAGGTTTAATTTAGAATGAAGTTAAATGCTGACTTTGTGTTTCTCTAATTCCTGGGTAATAAGATACAAGGAAGAGTAATTTAACCCCCACATGGATTTTTTCTCTACTTCCTAGTGCCTCATGTAGCAATTTAAAGCTAACCTGTGGTGCCCCAATTATGTCACTTCCAGGAACAAAAATAATAACCCTGACCAGGATGATCAAGAAAAGATCCCAGGCCTTCTTGCAGCCGTTAGAATGACATTCTGCCTCAATGTGGTTCTCTCCCTTTTTTCCTGGAACACAACAAGTTGGCCTAATAAGAGAACTGATTCTGACTTCATAGCTTTTGAAACTTAACTTTTTGCATCTTCAGTGAACTGATGAGTCAAAAGAGAGGGAGAGCCAGAGATGGTTTAGCTATCACAGTATCCATCTCCTTATTCGTTGCCATCCAACCCCTGGGAATGGTCATCGGTATCACACTGGGCGGCATCACAGAGTTTTAGTTATTAACATTTATCATCAACCTCAATTGTCCAAATGCTCATGTAAAGGTAACAATGACAAATTGAAAAACTGCCTTGGAGACTTAATGTTAATTTTCTTTACTGCATATGTACTAATTAGAAGGGACTTTAATGCCGATGCTCTCCTGACCCGTAATGAGACCTCATTGCTGCAGCATCTCTTTAAAATCAACATATAGGCTACTGTCTAGCTCAGGGGTGTCAAACGCGCATCATCACATCGTCACGTGGCATATTGCAGCTTTCCCCCCCTTTGCTAAACCAGGGGTGGCCGTGGCCAGCACATGACACATCTGGCCCACAGGCCGCGAGTTTGACACCCCTGGTCTAGCTCATCTAACTTACTGTTTAAATCTGAATATCCTAAATAGGGCAATGTTGAATGACTGTCCAGGAAAATATACATACTGGGGGGGGAGGGGAATGAGCACTACAGATTATTTGTTTATTGTTTGTTTTTGTATCCCACCTTTATTGTTTTTACAAATAACCCAAGGCAGCGAAATATCCAACAAACGTTCCTCCTCCTATTTTCCCCACAACAGCAACCCTATGAGGTGAGTAGGGCTGAGACACAGTAACTGGCCCAAGGTCACCCAGTTGTTTTTCATGTCTAAGGCAGGACATCATCTCAAATAATATGGTTGATTTGTTAATTTGATTCCAGATCACAATGGGCAGGCTACAAAGTGACTACCCCCAGTAATTTTACACTTAAAACTATTTGTATTTTATGAACACACTGACTCATTCCACCAAGCTGACTTAGAAGGTGACAGATGTAACAGGAGAATAAAATATGCTGATAAGATAAACTATGCTGTTATCCAATTATTACCTTCATGATAATGAAGTGATGCAATAAATTACATGTAAAATGATGACTGATGAAATGAGAGTAATACATTGCTGGACCTTCAAAAGCATACCACCAAATTACAGGGATTGAAGATAATACCTTAGCTGAAGAAAAGCCTGTTTTTAGACCACTTCAGATTTGAAATAGACCAAGCAATACTACAATGCCTACCGGTAGTTGAGAAATACATCTAAGAATGGAAAAGTTCTCTATGCAGTTTTGTATATTTCAAATCTGCATTTGACTCCATATCAAGAGAACTATTGTGGAAGCAGCTGATATCTACCAACATAAATTATTACTTTTATTATTATATAAACTTTACAGCAATACCAACTTGAAATAAAATGTGGTCCCCAAGGGCAGTTAATTATAGCAACAGAAAGAATAAAGCAAGGTTGTATTCTTGCTCCATTACGTTTTAATTTTTATATAAACTCAGTTACACAAACTTCAATAAAGCAATTTTCACCCACCAAAACTAATCAGATGACTTTCAGTTCTCCTGTATGATGACAATGTGGTTATCTGTCACTGTCTATGGTAGGGATGTGAAAAACCCTTGGACCGCTTGCTTAATATTCTGAAAAAGAAAAATTGATGATAAATTACCAAAAAGCAAAACTTCTGACCTTTAACAAAATATCTAAAATTTATAATCGATATATTAACAGCTATAATACCCAGCAAGTTAAATGTTTTAACTACTTGGGAATTATCTTTCATTCCTCAGGATAGAATGCAGGGACTCACATACCCACGCATCATAGGATGCCCCAAAAGAGCTATTATCCTTTAGTTTCTCTAGAGGATGGCATTATGTTACAGCTGAACTAAAACTATTTGAGGCAAAAGTTATGGCACAACTACATGGAATTCTACTGGGGTGTTATATTATAATCCAGGTATCTAAGAATGATCATGCAGGTCCCCGGATGCATATCTAATGCAGCTTTAAGATTAGAATTAGGAATAACAAAAGCAGAAGTCAGGATCTGGATGGCTATTTTTAATTATCTCAGTTGCTTCACTTTGCATGCAAAAGCTCATCCCACCAATAAATAAATGGATACACTGAATACACACACACAGATACACAGACACACACACAGAGACACACATATTCTCTCTCTCTTCCAGTAAATTTTGCATATATTTTGGTAACTGCAAAGGGGTTTGAGCAGCTGCTACAATAAGCCAATTGCAGATATGACAGGTCTTTTTTTCCCCTTTTTTCCCCAATCAGGCACTATTACTAATAACTACAACGATGTCTGTGAGGTGCCCCAATGGCTGGACTATGATAGAGAAGACGATCTCCAAGTACGCCTGCAGACAGGCACCAGAAACAGACACTGGAAGCTGCATGTGATGCAAATGAGCCTGAAGGCACAGAGGTTCCTCTCCTGCTTCACACAAAAAGGAAAGAAATGGCTAGCTCTCACACTATTCACAATTCAATCCCCTGAAAAAAGAAAATGGGAAAAGGATGATGCTTTGTATACAGCTAATCTGTAGCCAAAGACGAGAGGAAGCCAGACGAGAATATTGCAAATTTCACCCCAGCTTCCTTTACATAATTTACTAAGCAAGATTTATATAAATGATAAACTTATGTATAGATAGTCCTCGGCTTAAAACCACAATTGAGCCCTAAATTTCGGTTGCTACGCAAGACAGCTGTTAACTAAGTTGTGCCTCAACTTATAACCTTTTTTGTCACAATTGTTAAGCGAATCACTGCAATTGTTAAGTGAATCATGTAAACATTAAGTGAATCTGTATTCCCCCATTGACTTTGCTTGTCGGAAGCCAGCTGGGAAGGTTACAAATGGTGATCGTTGACTGCGGGCCACTGCCACTGTCATAAATACATGACAGTTGCCAAACACCCGAATTTTGAACATGGGACCAGGGGGATGTAGCAACGGTCGTAATTAGGAAAAATTGTCATAAGTCAGTGCTATTGTGACTTTGGTCACTACATGAATGATTGTAAGTCAAGGATTACCTGTATATACATACACATTGCACAGTGATAATAAAATGGTCAGGACTGTATTTGACTACAGGTAGTCCTCGACTTACGATCACAATTGAGCCCAGAATTTATGTTGCTAAGTGAGAAATGTGTTTTGAGCTTTGCCCCATTTTACGACTTTTCTTGCAACATTTGTTAAATGAATTAGTGTGGTTGTTAAATCAGTGACATGGTCGTTAAGTGAATCTGGCTTCCCCATTGAATTTGCTTGTCAGAAGGTCACAAAAGGTGTTCACATGATCCCTAGGACAATGCAATTGTCATAAATATGAACCAGTTGTCAAGCATGTGAATGTAAATCATGTGATCATGGGGATGATGCAACAGCCATAAGTGTAAAAAATGGTCATAAATCACTTTTTTGGTGCCGTTGTAACTTTGAACAGTCACTAAATGAACTGTTGTAAGTTGAAGACTATCTGTAGTCATTAATCAGGACAGATATAAAAGTATAAAATTTATTCCCAATGTAGCACTGATGACATCAGTGTCAATTTCTACCAGGAGCACCCTTTGCATTTGGAACTCTGATAATACAATGGGGAAGCTTCTGTATATATGGCTAAATACTGATAGAAACCCCCCTCTTTAGACCATATAGAACTCATGCACATGAGGCCAGATTTCACACTGTTTATTTATTTAAAGGAATTGTATGGCTGCCCATCTATGTAGCATCTTTCATAAATGTAGCCGATTTACTACTAGTTTCTAAGTCAAGATCATTTAGGAAGCAAGTTAAAAAGCACCATTCCCCACATAAATCCTTGGGAGAGGATCCAATCCTTACTTCTGTCCACACAGGAAACTGCCTACTTATTTATATAGTTTGATTTCTATTTTAAAGAATAGATAACATGACCATTGGACTTCTCGGTGAGGAATAGTTAACTAACATAGGAGTCCCCAACTCTCAGGCTGAGGCCCACTACTGGGCTGCCGTCCATTCAGAACCGGGCCACAGAAGCAGCAAGTGAGTATGCGCACACATGCAGCTCCACTTATATGCACCACAGTTAGGCGAGAGCGCATGCACAGCTCCATTTCTGCAAGGAAATTGTGTAAATGGAGCTGCCCCTGCGCATTCACCCATTGCTCGCGCAGAACCATCCCCTATCCCCCGCCGGTCTGCAAAGCTGGAAAGGTTGGAGATCGCTGAACTAACACATCTCCAAGCAGAGCAGAGATGATGTCACAGCTATGACCAAAGGACCAGTGAATAAATAATTTCTTTGGAATCTGTCCAGAAAAGGCAATTGTGCTAGTACTTTGGATAGCTGCTACTCCTGAGGGGACCACAGGACAGTGGTTCTTTGTAGACCTGAAAACCAGGAAGACCAAGACAAACCATCAATCTCTCAAGCACAGCAGAGCCTTTTTAAGGATATTGGGTCCATTAATCCCACTTTCTAATCACTTGGAAATGTTTGAATTATCTGAAGGCAAATAGAGATCTTCAGAATCACAAAATCAGTAAGCCAAAATTCAATTGGGTCTGATCAGCCATAAGCATCTCCTGTTCATCTGGAGCAGTCAGATGACAAGGCACAATCCCAAAACCTCAAGTCTAGGAGCATACAAAAGTAAGCAAACCAATGTTTCTCAAAGAGGGTTCTCAAAAACAAAAGCAAAGCATGAATAATTGCAGCCAACTCACTACAGACAGATTTAGGTATCCCTGGTGCCTGTTGGAGACAACCGTTCAGTTCTTGAATTGTGTTCCTGCTTCTTGTTTTTAACTCTTGACCCTTGGACAGGCTGAGTGATTACCCAGTTTGGCATCCTGTGACTTTTGGAACATCTCTAGACTATGCATTGCTTCCTGGACTCTGGCTCCTTTCAGGCAAGCATTATTTACTAGTTATTTCTGTTTTCTGTTATATGCCTAAACTGTGGTAAATATTCTTGCTTTTAAAGTATTGTTTGCATGTGTGTGTCAACAAATTTGAAACAGAACAGAAATAAAGAACTTTTAAAAAGCTATGTAAAAGTTATAAACAAATTAAATGATCAGAAAAAAATGGAATATTAGGTCTTTTGCTATAAGCTTTTGGAAAGAAATATACAAATAAATAGCATCTTTGTGGGAACTAAATTATTTAGTCTGTCTTCAGTTGTAAGAGAAATTTGAGCTTTTGTGATTTCAGAAATAGGACGCTAGAGGGGACTAAGAATTCCAGGCAGAAAGCGGGGTGGGGAGGTTTGCCTTTTATGTTTGGTCAGCATTACAGACAAAATAACAGAAAACATGATTATATGTGAAATACTTCAGATCTTTGAAGAATAGGGTCAGAAAATAAGAGCTGCAATGCAACATGTCTGCTTCTATGGATAGATTATTTCCAAAAGTTGTTCAAGAAGAAATGACAGTGTGAAAGAGAATACCTTGGAAGGTCTACAGGATAAAAAGCTGAAACAAACTTTACTTGATGCAAAGCTATTAGAATATAAATAAATTATTGAAATACTGGAAAATAAAAACTAATGTGAATTATAAAACAGAGATGACAGTTTAAGTGAAAATGCCAATTAAAAGCCAAGAGAACAACCTGGATAATTGACTTCTTATTGGATTTATAAAAGAGGTTTACTTAAGACCTGAAGAAGCCTTTGAAACAGAAAAAAAGGAAATTGAAGAGAGATCAAATTCTATGACAACATCTGAATGAATTAAAGAAGAATTGTTAGAAATAAAAGGAAGGAGTACATAGTTGGCTTGTTTAAAACAATACATGGTTCTAAATGTAAATCTGGGAACCTTCTAAAATGTGTATTTTACTGACACCAGGACTGAAATGCTAATGATTTATGGATTTGTATATTAATAATGGATAGGGTAAGGGGAGAAGAGATACTTCTATGCAAACTTATGGGGGGTAAAGAATGACTAAGTTTGCTTGTACTTCTTATGAAGATTGGAAATCACTTCTTTAAATATTTCTCTTCTCCTTTTCTTTTCCCCCCTTTCTTTGCACATTCTATTCTTCCTTTTTTTCAGAGTTTATATTGTCATTATTTCTTTAAGGAATCAATAAAATTATTTTTAAAAATATTTTATGACAAATTGCTTGGGAAACTTTATGAGACACTGATGGGCAGTCCTTCTGAAGCTTTACTTGTTTTCTGGAACAAGAAGGAAGCCGCAGCCTTGGGTATGTTTGCACATATGAGTCTTTCCCTACTTGCTGATCCAAAGGGACTTCTTGGCTTACAGAAGTATTCTAGGAGATGAAGCAGAAGAGATCCTTAGAACACAGGTGGTGGAAAAGAAGGAAGGAATCCAACAGATTCCAGGCTAGAACATATCTGTACCTATGACTAGACTGGTAAAACAGTATTTCTCAGCTTTTATTGTACAAGTTTGCTTCTGAGTGGCCCTGTTTAAAGTGACCTAGATCCCATTTGAGATACCGTACATTTGCTGGAAGACCAATTCTAGAACCTCTGTAAGAAATATTCTTTGCATCCGAAGGATTAATCTAATCCTCAAATTCATTGGGATGCCAACTGGGCCAGAAGTGACTTGTGATATTATCTGGGATGAGATAATGTGAAGCTTTAAATAAAAGCTTATTTCAGCACAAGAACTGCACTGATTGCACTTGTAGATTATTTTTGGCAAGGCCAGGTGTTGTATGATCTTTCAGCAACTTTCAGTGTCATCAAAACCAATACCACTTGGACCAACTCTGATGGTTGGGAATGAGTAGTATTGTATTACAGTGCCTTTCCTCTTCCTGAAAAAGAAGTTTCAGCTGGTAATGATGAAGAGGGAGCAGTTGAGTCTGAGATCCTTTGAATATGAGGTGTCACAGGGCTCAGCACTTCACTTCAACATGAAATTATAAAGGGGAGTTACGTGCTGGCATAGCTTTGCATATTAATAGCAAAGTGAACTGGCACTGTCCTGATTGGTGTCTGGATGCGCTTAAAACTTTTTTTTTAAAAGAAAAAGCTTTGGTTCAATCCCAGGAACATGGCATGACTTTGGGTGAAGAAGTCATCTGGTTCCAGGAATATTCCCTAGATGGGATTACATCCCTCTGTACTGATCTGGTTCATAATCTAGGGGTCTTTCTTGAGTCTCAGTTCCTGCTTGAAACTTAGCAAAACCTCCGTTTGCACAACTCAGTTTTCTGTGACAGTCAAGATCTTTCCTAGAACAGAAGGCTCAATCACTCATGTCTTAGTCATATTGTGTTTGGACTATTGCAATGTATTCTACATGGGGCACTGTACATAGGGCTATATTTGAAAACCAATTTGAAGCTACAGTTGGGTAGAATTCAGTGGTTGAAATAGCCATGAATGCTTCATATGACACTGTTGTTGTGCTATTTTGGGAGCAACACCAGTTACCAGGGCTTCCAAGAACAATTTAAGGTGCTGGTTATCACCTTTATCTTTTAATAGAAATTCTGGATATTTGGGGAACCTCCTTCTCCCAGTTGGTTCTGGTAAGATTTTATAGAAAAAAAAGCTTATTTCAGGTCCCTTCACTTAAGAATCATCCAAGATGCCCTGGAGTGAACCTTCTATTGCTGGCCCTCTTCTAGGAATAATGTTTCACTGAGATCTAGTGAGTCTCCACTTGCTGGGTTTCAGAAAGGCCGTAACAAACTGGCTTTTTCAGTAGGCCTGGGGGATGGGGATGTTGTGAAATACAGGTAGTTCTCAACTTACAGCCATTCATTTAGTGATTGTTCAAAATTATGACACTGAAAAAAGTAATTTATGATAGTTTTTCACACAACTGTTGCAGCATCCTCATGGTCATGTGATCAGAATTCAGATGCTTGACAACTAATTCATATTTATCACAGTTGTAATGTGCCAGGGTCATATGATCACTTTTGGTGACCTTCTGACAAGCAAAGTCAATGGGGAAGCCTGATTTAACAACAATGGCAAGAAAAGTCGTAAAATGGGGGCAAAACTTAAGTTTCACTAAATAAGTTTTGCTTAGCAACAAAAATTTTGGGTTCAGTTGTGATCATAAATCAAGGATTACGTGTATTGACTTTTAATCTGGAGAGTAATGGGCTTTATTTATCTCTGATATTTTTGCCTTATATTTCCTTATATTTTTATTAATTTTAAGCTATAATACACACACACACACACACAAAATTAAATCACTCATTTCCCATTGTAGTTAACAATTCTCAAATGAATGCCACCAAACTCAGGGATTTGTTATATAACAGATACCTGAGCTTGTAATAATGTCCTACAATATCTTCTATTGTTACCGTAGTGTGTTTTACTGGTTCCAATTCCCTAAGTCATTAGGCTCAAATGTCTGTCCTAAATTTTCTGTAGCAGAGACTGATGCAAAGATTTCAATTCATATGCAATTTCCGTATCTTCCTTGAACAACCCTTTTATTTTTATTTTTTGTGGGATCATTGCCCAACTGCTTTCCTAGATGAGAACCCCAGCATCGTGAGGCATCGAGTCAGAAGAGAGGTAAGAGGCGGGATAGAGATCAACAAATTTCATGCTTGTATATTATTGTGCTATCTAAAAAAAGAGAAGAGCACTTCAGCTAAGGTGTTGGGAAGACAACATAAGGTGGTATCGGTTACTGGTAAGGAAATGACCTCTGCCATGCTATCTGTATCTTTGAAAATTGTTAAAACATTTAAATGGAAATATAGCTTTAAAGAATATGGTCATAATATAGCCATTGTTTGGTCTAAACACAATCCATGCCTATCGATGACTGGAGGAACTAACGCCAGTTGTTTAGTTTCCCTTACATCTATGCACGTATTTAATTTCTGTGTATCTCGCCCTCTTATAAATTATATTACAGTAAATGTATGCATGTATCTTCAAGTTAGTCTTGACTCTTGGCAACTGACCAGACCAGTCCAGTTTTCTTGGCAGCATTTTCGGAAGTGGTTTGCCATCATCTTCTTTCTTCCAAGGGCTGAGAGTGACTAGCTCAAAGCTGCCTGAATGGCTTTTAAGCCCAAGGCATGACCGGGACCTCAGTTTCCCAGTTTGTAACCTAGCGTCTTAAACTACTAACCAAACTAGCTTTCAGCCCATGGGAAAGCAACAGGAGAAGTCTTGCGGCATTTCACAATTTTACAAATTATGGCATGAGTTTTACTGGGTAGCAGTAGCCTCCATCAGCCTCTTGAAGCACAAACAACCTCCCCCCACCCCCCAATTTTGTATCGCCTTAAGGAAGGCAAGGCGGCTCCTTTCTATCAAAGCACACGCACCCCGAAATACTGAGGTGTGCCTTCGTGGGCCCCCGCTTAAGTGGAGGCGAGGCCCCTTAAGATCCCAAAGCATCCCCGAGGAAGTGCAACTGGACGGCGATAGGAAGGCGGCTTTTCTGTGTACGCTCGACTATCAGGAGTTACGGCACCGTTACATTTCATTCCCGCCCACGAAGAAATGAGGGGGAAAAGTTCTCGTCTGAATTGGTCGGTGGGCCGGAGAGCAGATTGGTCGAGGAAGAGGATGGCGGATTCACTTTTGCCCCGCAGGCATTTAAGTTATGTCACGAGTTTTGGAGGAATTCCA
>JANHFL010000335.1:29712-44642 GCA_032468155.1 Oxyrhabdium leporinum
AGAAACGTGCCTAATATGCAAAGCAATCTTAGCTCCAGGTTACTTTTCAAACCCTGTGATAGCAAGAGTGTCAGTCGCTTTGATTTTAAACAAAACCCGTAGATGAGGCGAATGAGAAAGAGGGTAATGCGCTGATTTACAATTCCTGAAGTTAAATAGTGAGTCATGAAACGACCCACTCCGCTGCTAAAATCCACCGTTTTTACTTTAAAAGAGCATTGCAACTTCTTCCCTTTTCCAGCATTTGGAGTTACTCTCGACAGATTTTTTTTTTTTTAATAGCTCCCTCTTTCCCAACATAAAAATCTATAAAAACAAAGGGACTGGCCCCATAAAGATCTCTTCCTTGATCTTCCATTATCTGGAAGATAGAAATTCTTAATATAGCAAGGAGAAAGTTGGCACTGATAATTTGAAGAGGATAATTTGCAAGCAACCCACACTCTTGAGTTAAAAATTCAGAGCCACTGCAATGAAAATATATTTGTCTAAACATGTGGTCACCTTGTTTAAATTCTTTATAGCTTCCAAGTATTTTTAAAAACAGAAAAATAAAGAGGAAGGGGGAGTTTCAAAAGTATGATTACTGGGTAATAGTTTTTGCTCCCTCTTCAGAAGAAAACAGATTGACCCATCTAGATTTAAATGATTTTTAACGCTAGAAGAGCATTAGTCAGCAAAACCCTCAATCTGGCTCTAAATAAAATTGCTTGGAAGACAGCTCTACGATGGAGATATTATGAATTGAGCTATCAGATTCTTAAGACTTCGTTTGCAATTGCTTATTTTTAGACAAGTGACAACACCCATATACAAATCATTGTTATCTGGAAGATCCTACCTGGGAACGAAAGTAACTCAAAAAATCCTTCTTGGTTAATGGTCTCCTGGCAAGGTGTCGTACTATTTAAGTGAGAAGTTGTTGCGTTTTGTGATGTCTCTTTGACGTGAAATAAGTAAGAGTCATTCAGGAGGGCAACTTCTATAGCTATATCATGATTTAAGCCTGTTCAAGAAACGTTACTTTCGTTAATGCCAAAAAGCTGGGTTAATGAACTATAAAAACCATCTTCACGAACCCGGTCATCAAACAAAGCTTTAAGTCCAAGGGTCAAGTCTCATGTTTCATTTCCCAAAGCTGCAGACATTGGCCTGTACAATCTTTCCTTGAAAGAATTTAGGAAACACCCCCCCCCCCCGCATTCCTAAATGGTTTGTTGTTGGATTTATTTTTCCAATGTTTAATTCAAAAGGAAATCAATTACATGAGCCAGTGATAGCCAGTTTTGAGTCATGTTTCAAAATATGAGCATACCTCTGTCAAACACAGACAATTCACCCATGGGTTTTTTTTTCTTTCTGTTATCTGCCTTCCTTTCAGATTGCTACATTTTGAGCTGCTTCTATTGTCCATACTTCTACATCGAACAATACACAGTAAATCAACTAATGCTAAACCAATAATATTCCCTGTTCTCCACCTACAGCATGGGGCAGATCCAGTATGGTGCCACACATCCAGGCGTCTTTTCGTTTTCCTTTTTAGCCCCACGCAAGTTTTGGTTTACTCCTGAAACCCCCTAGTTTCAAGAATAATGTATTTTACAGCCTCTTTGGCCGTATGGAAAAAGGTTCTTTGGCATCTACCAACCTTCTTTCCAGTTGCTCTAAAAAAAAAGAAAGAAAGAAAGAAGTCCCATTCCTACAGAGCAGCGAACATGAATCGTGCTCCTTGCAGCACTCTTTTTTGTTAAAGACCAAGCTCCACAAATATTCCATTTTTCTAAGCGTGTCGAAGTTAGTCGTTACTTACCCAGAATAGCCACTTGATAGTATTCAAGAGGACAGGCATTTTCAAAGTGACTCACTTCTCCACTCGCCAGGCATTTTTCTGGCTGGAATTTGGCTGCTTGAAGGTTGTGTTGTTTCAACAGGACTTCTTTCTGAGCGTAATTAAATTTACAAGGGAAGCTTTCTGGGAAAATCTTGCTGAAGTTCAAGTGCTGCACTAAATTGCCCTTTATGGTGGTCCAGGTAACGCTTTCCCAGGAACTGTGGCGCATCCTTTGTGGGCAAACATTTCCAGAGGCATCGGCTATTTCTTTGTTACCTGCTAATACAAAGAAAGTCATCTGCAATCCAGAAGATTTTAAATATCTTAGAGCACCTCAGCTCCAAAAGGCCTGCTTGAGCAGGAAAGGCATTCGAAGCAGCAAATCAGATGAGCCTCTTCAGCCTATCTAAGGGGAGCTCCCAAAGACCTCTGAAGCTGACGTATATTCTAGAGCCGAGACAAGGATCCTGGCCGATAGAAAAGAAAACTATCCATCATCTCTCCGGAGCAGTGATTGGCTGTTGTTTCAGTACTTATTAAGCTGGTGGTAAATCAGCACTCCTGTTGACTGACAAGGGGCTCTTTCCCCAGGCACCTCTGGGCCCGGTGACCGACCCAGATTGGATCTTGCAAGATCAGCTTTGATCAAGTTTCATATAAACACGCAGAAGGCCAAAACCCCCAAAACAAACACCCAACCAATGTTACGTGGGATTATCATCTTGAGCTGATCCCTGAAGGAGAGACCCTCAGTTGCACCACTAGAAACAGCATTTTTATACCGACTTTTTCATACCGTACTAGGAATTGTGACTTTTTTTTTTAAAGCCCTTAAATTCTTCTGCGGCAGGCAGGATTATTTATTCATTGATTTGATTGATATGACTGCCCATTTTTCTATAACGGGCATAATATATGAGCGATTGGGTCATTTTAAATCACAGCTATACAAGTTCCAAGTTCTGTCGCCCAATTATTGTTTGGTTTTTGCTTCTTCCCACAGGGAAGTCATTGGAAGCCGTTATTAACTGTATTTAATTTTTCACTAGATGAATTCAAATTTAGTTTTTGCTCTTACTCTACCGGTTTAAAATTGCAGTCACAGATGCTCTAAAATTTAACTGGGGCCCTCTGCTTGGAAAGAGTTGCTCACCCCAATCTAAGAATATTTGCCAACCCAATTCCGATATTGCTTGAGTGAGTAACCTTTCTAGCTTTGTAATAAATTCAATACTTTTATATTCTATAGCCACTGATATAAAGTTAATCCAAAGACTAAAAGGAGATAAGCACAAATGATAATTATAACCATAAGAAGTACTAATGTAATAGATAAATGCAATACAAATTAATTTTTATGATATAGTCCTTCTATAAACAAGTTGCTTAATAGCTCCTGACAGAAATCTAGCTGCTAATAGGACAGGTCATTATTAAAGACTAAAGTACATATTACAATTGTATTAATAGATATTTTTTATGACTAGGAAAACAAATTATTTGGTTAATTGAATGATTAATATGTCTATTCTACTTTAGATCACTTTTATTCAGCCTCTCATTCATCTTTAGTTTGTATAATAGAATTAACACCAAACAGCAAAGGCCATGAGATTACGTGATCCAAAATGCTGCATTCATGAAATGAATGGAAGTGAATAATGCAAAAAGCTGCATTAATGATTTCAATGAAAGCCCAAAACAACTGGATTATGCATCTCTTTCAATGCAATTTGGAGGCAGGCATCCATTCAAGATGAACACCCAAAAGATGACGTTTTGTATGCTAGGTCTGCATACCAGAATAAAATATGGAAAAATAGCCAGTAAGGATCTACAACAGGGGGGTGTCAAACTCACACGGTCATGGCGGCGTCACGTGACACATCGGGACTTTGCCCACCCTTTGCTAAACCGGGCACGGGCGTGGCCAGCCCATGACGCATCTGGCCCGTGGGCCGGGAGTTCGATCTACAAGATGCATCCTAAATGTGGGGCCCCTAACCTTTCGAGCACCAGGGACTGGTTCCGCGGAGAGGAACTATTTCCGCGGGCCGGAAGGGGTGTGGTTTCACGTGCTGCCTGCATCCCACAGATGGGGCTTCGCTTGTTGGGGCGGACCGGTTACTGGCAAGCTGCGGTCCGGTGCTGTTCCACGGACCGAGGGTTGGGGACCCCTGTCCTAAATCGCACTGTTACATTCATAAGGAAGCACAACCATTGCACCTCCTACGAAGGAATCAATCAGAAATTAAAAAGCAAGGCTGACCTATTCTAGGCAATGTCTTTACTACTTCTCCTCCAATAAGTACCAAGGAGCTAAGCAACACAGGAAAAATAAAACTTTACCTAGGCAACCATGTAGAAACCCATATCTATTAACATATTAACAATAACAGCAGAGAGGGAGGAAGCATATTATTACTATTTGCTTTCCACCCTAGCTTACTGGAAGGTAAAAAGCTGTTACTCATGTAACCTTCAGAGGCAAAGTACATACTTTTGTGCGTCTGTGCCGTTTCCATCACTTCTGCATTGTCTTTATTGGCGTCAGAAATATCTTGCAAAAAATTGGACAACCTTCAAAAATCCAAGCAGATGGTCACTGAGAGCAGCAGCAAAATACCTGATCGTGTTATCCATAATTACAACTTTTAATTCGTAGAACCTCAAGGTGACCAATCTTATGTTACGGGTCAAAAAGAAAATATGACGCAGCTGGTATTTGTGTATATGTGATAACCACCCAGGGAAGGGGATACCCCATCTTTCCCATATAATTTTCCTGCTCTTCCCCCTGCTTCAAAGCTATTGCTAGTGGTCTGGCTGGGGAAAGCCAAATCTGACTAATAGCTACTGGGGAAAGTAGAGGAAAGCACCAGCATCTACTGCCAATTAGAACAGGACAAAAATGATAAGAAATATGTGATGACAACATCCAACCCTTACAGATGTGCATCCTGACGGCTGACCCAAGTTAGTGTTAATTTACAGCGTTTATGCTCCCCTTGAAGACAGATACTCAGTGACTGAGCAAAATATGTAGAATGAAAGCAGTCTTACTCCTTACAACTTAAAAAAAATCCTCATTTTAAAGGAAGCCGACAGAGTAAAACGGCATCGATAGAAGACTTCCATATTCCAGCGCTATTTGCCTCAACAGAAAGACCATATTCCTTTCCCCACAACCACCTGGAGGTCTAGGTGAGGTTACAATGGGACATGGGTTCAGTTCCTTTCGCACATTATGAGCTGTACAAAAATACATGGCAGTTTTGCAAAAAAAACCAAAAAAAAAACCAACTGTAACTCAAAATAAAATAAAATCAAAATTGCTGGACAGCAAAATGAAATGTCATTGCTTTAAAAAAAACAAAAACAAAAACGCAATGGAATTATGAAGAATTGGCCACTTACTTTCTTCTTTGGCTTGCTGACCTTGTCAAATATGAAGGCTGAGAAAACACAGGAGGGTGATCCGTGGCCCTTAAAAATATAGTTAACAAGCGTCAAGTTTCTTTGGAGGCGTCAATTATTTTACAATAAAACAGCTTCTTTTACCATGAGCTCAGATCACATAATTATGTTTCCAAAGAGAATCAAAACGCTTCCATCTATTACCAATTAGTTCCGTTTTGTATTTTTTTCTTTTTTTTTTTCTTCTTACTAATCTGTGAGGCTGGATGATGTTAAGAAACAAATGTTTAAATGCGAGCGACAGGGTGCGAGACGAAGGGCTAGCTTTCCGTAAGAGGACACCTGATATTTGGCCCACCCTCCATCCTAGGACCCCTCAGCAGGAACCCTTAAAATCGCACCGAGTTAGAGGGGATCCGCTCCGGCTGCCTACTGAATGAAGGAACCGCTGGAGTAGGGGTGCCGAACTCCCAGCCCATGGGCCGGATGCGTCACACGCTGGCCACGCCCACCCCCGCTTTAGCGGAGGAGGAACAAGTCCCGGTAAGTCACGTGACACCGCTGTGACGAGGTGAGTTTGACACCCCCCTGCACTACAGCATCTCTGGCAAGATTGGGCTTCCACCCAAGACCTGCAGTGAAGGAGCACTGACCACTTCGTGCTGTAACCTGCAGGGGACTGAGAGGTCATAGGGTCAAGCAGTCCCTCCAGCAATTTGAATCTATTGCTCTGGTCCGGCCCTCTGGGGGGAAGACAAACGCGGTCGTATCTCCCCTTAGCACACTCGTCTCTGGGCTAAACATACCCATTTTTTAAAATAACTGCTTGGTTTCTTAGAGCCCTTGTCAACTTGAGAGTCCAGCTCTTAACCGGCTCCATCACTGCCATTTTTGAACAATGATACTGAGACCCACGCACAATAATTCAAGGTGGATCTGACCAAGGCAGAACAAAAAAGCATTTGCATTTTCAGCAGCTGCATCACACCGCTAGCTCGTCTATAATTTGTGGTGAGCAAGGACACCCAGATGGTTTTTCATCTGCACCTACTGATAAGGCAAGTCTCCCCCATCTTTTATCTGTGCCTCTCCTTTTTCCTATCTGGATGCAAATCTTCACATACACCCCTGCTAAGTTCCATCCTATTCTTTTCAGTGCGCTGAACATTTTTGGGGGCCTGGCCTTGGTGCTGTTGTTGAGTGCTGCTGTTCAGGGTGGCTTACTAGATTGAGGAGGGGGGGGGAGAGAAAGGAAGTAGATGATTTCTCTTTTGTCCAGGGGTCGGATAGGTGTGTGACATCTCAACAGAGTCAAGGAAGGTGTTTTCCAAATTTTTGACACCCCAAGGCCAAAAGGTTTGCCATCACTGGAAGGTAACGTAAGACACACAACTGCCAGAGAAGCTAGAGGTTCTCTTCCACTTCAAAAGCAAACCCTTCCTTACTCCACAGCTGAAATCTGTCTCTTTGCACAACTCCTGGCTACTCGAGTTTGTTCCTCCGGAGGTGCCACCGTCTGCTTAGAAGTTGATTCTCTCGCTTGCTGGTGCTCTGACAAAGAAGTCCCTGCTGAGGAGCTTTTCTCGATCTGCAGAAATAATTTTAAATCAAATTTACACACTGTCCACCAGTTAGTACTTTCCATATTTTCTAAGCTAAATTCAGTTTCATTACCGCAAACAGCAGGATCAATTCAGCAAGGGGAGGGGGGGGGAGGAGCCCACAGGATCTTAACTAAGACATAAAGTTCTGTCTCAAATTATTCCAATTTATTTCCACTGCTCTAGTCAAACAATGTAGAAAACTACGACCTATATCAAGATATTTTTTAAAAAGGTCACGGTATCACGAAAGCTTCAACTATAACTTTCTAATTTTACACATGTTCAAAGTAAGAGGAAAAAAATAGTTAAGGAGTAATCAGTACAGGTCCTTTCAATTCAAACCCAGAATATCCCAGTTTTAATCATCCTCATACCGTCTTAAGTGCTAGGCTATTACTGTTGAAGTGCCATACCTGCATTGGTGATTCTCCTGAGGCATCCTGGGAGGTACTGCTACAGCTGGCACATCTTATAGCACTAATTATCCCTTGAAAAGCAACATACTTCTGTTCCCTGTAGTGCAAACTGTCAATCTCCTTCTCAACTGCACTGATGGATATTAAGACTAATTCTTCTGAAATGCAATTTTAAGGGAAAGATAGCACCAAATAAGTACGGGTAGATAAAATTCAGGTGGTCAAGAATGTAACGTGTGCATTGTTTGTAAACTGGCACAGCGTCAGTCTGAATAAGTCCATTTTGGAAACAGCTGAGAAAACCTGGCCTCTCGTCTGTCTCGAGTACAAGCCTCCTCGAAGGGCACAAAAGCAGCAGACATCCTTATAAAATTAGGTTGTCACGGGATGCGCCCACTATTGCGGAGATGTGTCCGGTGTTCCCCCCATTCTCATCCCATTTCGGACACTTTGTGTATCGTGGGTAACACCCCCCCCCCCCCAACCGTCTGAAACGGACCTGCCAGGGGGATTGAGGAGAGAAAGAAACAATCCTCTTGACAACCGTCGTTCCACCATGACATTATGAACGATAAACCAGAGACATTCTCCATCTGCAATGGTGATCTTCAATTAGATCACACCATACAGGTCAGTTTGAAATTCAAACACTGTCCAGCTGGTGGGTTGTTGTTGTTTTTTTTGACACGGAGCTAAAATGAGACGCCAATGAAACTACTGGCCTTACAAAGTTCAAAAAGGGGGATAACGAATGAAGAACCGTTATGCTTTGCTACCACCTTAGCTAATGACAAACTCTCAGCACCTATAAATAAGGCTACTCAAAACTGGGCCGCAGAAGAAAACTGGCATACCATTCATATTTCTGCAATATTCCGCAAATGTACGTGGGAGTGGTGGGAAACGATGGTATCCCCCAATGGCAACTTTGTTCACATAAGAAGCTTCCTCTTGGGTTCTCATCCACTGGATAAAGTTTTGCACTTTGGGATCTTTTATATATGGCTGGTCCTTATGCCATCCTATGTTAAAGAAAACAAAGCAAAAAAAAAAAAAAAAGGCATGGCAGCTAGAATAGAATAAGTAGAATATAGACTAGCCTAGACAATAGACTAGAATCGAATACAGAATAAAATCAACCTGAATCAAATAGAATGGATAATATAGAACAGAGTGGAACAGAAGAGAACAGGAATAAAGAATAGACTAGAGAACATAGAATAGGAGAATATAGAACAGAGTGGAAAAGAACAGAATAGGAATAGAGAATAGAATATAGAATCGAATTGACTTTGTCACTTTAAACGTACACTAATCGGCATACATTAAAAGGAAATAAGAACGCACGAGGCTGTCACTCGTGAGAAAACATTAGCAGAGTGCCAAATGAGGGGAAGAAATCAAGCCACTTGGCGCCGTCTCAACCGGTAAGATTCTCATGTAAGGAAGAAAAGGGGGCAGCACTTTCAGTCCCCACAATTACAGTCCTGCAAAAGCGTAGCATGGGCAACAGAAACTCGTAAAAGGGAAACGGAGAGAGAAAGACAACTGATGTGATTTGATAGATTAAGATTGGAGATGAAGTTAGGTGTTTTTGTAAAAGAGGTGGGTTTTTTTGTGTTTTTTTTTACCTGAAATAAACATTTGAGTTTTCACAGACGTTGTTAAATAGGCTGCACTGGAGCCATTCGCAGAAATATTCTGTTCCACTCTCATCTGGGTACATACCAAGTAGGTCACTAGAGAAGGAGAAGCATCATATTCCCTCTTTATTTATTTATTTGGCTTAGAAGGTACTCCAATCAAAGCAGATTCAAAATAGCATACAATTCCCCATTTTTATTTATTTATAAAATCAAAAGCGAACTAATTATTATGATTTGTCAACCTAACTCACTTTCTAAGGTTTTTCTGCAGCATTCAAATTATTATTTTTTTCAGAACACTTCCTGCCTTTGGTCAGATGCTCATACAGCGCAGCTTAAGAGATAAGAGCAGTATCTGGCCTCTACCACTGTGAACTACAGGACACAATCTCGTGTGCAGAGATGCCACGTGACACTGAAAAACATCCTGTGTGTACAGGAAAATAAAACGTTGCCAGATGAAATGTAGACAACTGATCGCCTAGGTGTATAACTAGACGAAGCATTCATTACATTCATGCTCAAACTGTAAAGTTACCAAAAGCATGCAGATGATTATTAGATACTGGACTTAATGAGAACTTTGGTGTGATCCAATGTGGTGGTTCTTACTTTTTAGGTTCACACACCCTCTTTTAATTTATAATCAATAACAACTCTCTGAAGTCTTGCTGGTTGTTATTAAACTGCCGTGCAATCTTACCTTCTCTCGTGAGATACAGCTGTGGACTACAATGAAAGCTTATAAGCATCGATAGCTACTTCACATTATCTTAATCTCATTCAGATGGAATATGGAACAAAAAAGGAAACAGGAGGTACATGCTGTCAACATGGTGTCAGTTTATTTTGCCATCGCTAAACCAGTTCTTGCAGTCTTCTTCTGATGTTACTTAGTCTGGTAATGAAACATCTGCAAGAAAACCACCAAGCTTGGAGAGCACCATGGACCCCTCAGTTCAACCCTGAGCTACAAATATTCTCTTCCATCGGCTAAATATATGGAGTTCAGAATCAATGAAATCCAGGAATTCTTTAGAGTTCATCCTTTCTACTGTGATACCCGAAAAATGGGACGAAACTATGACAGTGTTACTTAATACTCAGATTCCTCAAATTCCAAACAAATTTGACAGAAAGCAATTACATTAAATAGAGATTTATAGAATACATACTTGGGTAAATTTGCTCAAATATATCTGGCTGAGATGTGGAAAACAATTCTACTATAAAAGGCTGTTCTGAGGTCCCATCAACAACATGTACCCAGCGATACGTCCAAAAGTCATCCACACAACCTATATAGACAAAATAAATGTTAATCGATGCACTAAACGTATTTTTACAGCCAAACATATAATCTTTGAAAATACCTTTTTTCTTCTTGCGCTCGACCCGTCCAACGTACTGTACGATCCCAATGATGTCACAAACCTGATTTTGTGCTAACTTATCCAATTCGGATCTGGGATTCAAAGCACAATAGATCTTAGGATATCAAACAGATAAAAAGCCATCCACTAGATTTCAGAAATGTATTTATCCAAGAAAGCCACTAAATGGAGGTGTTCAAAGAATGCAGCAAGCTGAGCTATGACTTCACCTGAGAATTCGGTTCTCCCAAACTACCTAACCACAAATGCTTGTCAGATATTTGAAAACTTTATGGTAAAAAAATGGCGACTGTAGCCAGGTGAGTTTTTGTACAGTTTACATCTCACACACCAATTGTCTCCTTTTCAGGATCAGGAGGGGTCTTCCTTAGTCACTTGTGACTTAATCGCTCCTATTTGGATTAGTGTAATTAATTCTGTCTTAGAAACCCTTCAGAGGCTACAGCTGGCGCAAAATGAAGTGGTCCAGGCAACGAGGGGTTTAATTTTGATACTCTATTGCATAAATTTTATGAGCGGGTTTACTATTTTCGAGGCATTTCGGTAATTTTTCTGATATTTAACTGCTCATTGCTTGTGGGAAATAGATGGAATATAAATAAAATAAAAATAAAAAAGGTATTTATCATGCAGTAGCTCTATTCATTGGGAATAAATGCGCAGAGAATCTATTGTTTCTTTACAGAATTTTATCCTGGCTTTTTCTAAGCCGAGAAAGCCATTATGTCACATATGGGCAGCAGGCTTGTGGCAGTAACCTTCACAAAGGCAGCTAATGATAATCTGGCTTTGTTGAATCATCTTAACATTGTCGATAGTACATATAGAATTAATATCTATTACCATATAGCATTTGTATTGAATTTCATTTCTTTTTTAGTCTCCCTGTCAATTTTTTAACACTAATATTCCAGTCTGGAAAAATAATTTGTGAAAAGCAGACATAATAATATTAATAATAGTAATAACCTTGTTACAAACTGATATTCAATGTCGGGCAACTTCCATTCTGGTTTAATTTGATGTTCTGGAATGATGTTAATTTTAGCTGAAGGGTCTCGAAAGTTCAAAGCAATTTCTGAAAAAGAATTAACCAAATGATGACAATTAGGTTTGACTAAATTACCAGCTACATTAGTTTTGTTCTAGTCATTTAAACACATACATTTTTATAAACGTTTGTTTTATTCAATTTGAAACATTTTGGGGAGAGCACGTGGCAAGTCGCATAAACATGATGTTAGAGAAACTTGAAACAGGGCTTCAAAGGACAAGAAACTCCCCCAAAGCAGCAGCTGCTTTAAACTGTTGCAGACAGACATTGCATCTGTACTTCTTGTGAATTAAATCTAAAAAAAAAAACAGCTCTACCACCTCTCTACTCTTGTTCTTTTCTTCCATCCGCAACTTCCTTTTTTTATTTATTAGACTTGCATGCTATTCATCTTTTACAAAACTGGCCTCTCCAAGGCCACTTAAATCACAGATAAATTACAAGAGATGTGCTACAGAAAAGAACGTTGATATTGGAGCAGTAGAAATCAGCCTGAGCACTTAGATATATATATAGAAGAAACACATAAAACCGCTAGATGGGAATTCTTTTCAAGAAAACCACAGCTCTCCACAAGTTTTCTTTCTTTTTTTTTCCTACCAGCTGGGGAAAGAAAGCACGACTAAGCAAACTGTTCTATGCTGAACAATGATTATCAATATTCATAAGCAACAGGAGAATTTGGTTATAATAATCTCAAAGGAACAATGATGGGTGTCGAGGAAAGCCAGCATTTATATTTGTATAAACTCCCCCTTCCATATTCTTAAATTAATGCATCAAGACATTAAAAATAATAAATCGTTCATAGCGTAATGAGCTAATTAGTGCAATTTAAGCAATCTATTAGAATTGGCCATGCTATTCTTTTATCATGTACTGCAAATTATTTATTCAACATTCTAACACAAGCAACCAAAAAAGAGCCTGCAAAACATGACAGATAATTAGCTATTTAGAGACTACCTGAGCATCCTATTTATGCCACAGGAGGCTTTGCTTTTCATTTTAATATTCTGTTCAATATGCACCTATCCTTCACTTGGACCTCCCTTCCTCCAACATTATTTTTAACTCTCCGTTACTAACCGAACCCTATCAGCACTTCCAGAAAACAAAGGGGGGAAAAAGTCTGCTTCCATTGAGAAATAGATTTGAAAAGTCTCAGACTGATGAACTTGAATCTAATACTTCTCCAAGACAATTAGAATCACCATCAAACTGTTTAAATTCATCAAGTTTTTCTTTTATTGGTTCTTCTGGCCAATAAAACATTTCACTTTCTGGACTACAGATTTTCTTGTATATGCATATGGAATTATCATCTGCCTAAACCAATCCATTGCAGGATAAAGGCTTCTTCAGGGAAGGTTATGGGCTGAAATCTATCGTGCTGTTTCAGTGCATTTTGGTAGATTGAGGCCTTTTGGCTTCCTGGTTTAGATAGGACTGAGAATAACTGACCAGATCAAAGTCACCCAGCCAATTTCTGTGTCCAAAAGAAAATTAGAACTTTAGAAAAATGGAAAGATGCAAGCAAATCAAAATAATTAGAAACTAATTGTGGCAAGCAGAGCCCTCCTGCGAAGAGATGGATTAGATACAGATCCCACATTGTGTAGCCAAGTAGGGAAATGGCTTCCTGCTATTTGAGAATGATTACTGCAGGAGAGTGATTGGTTATGACAGTTGGTTCCTTCACTGCCTGAAGTAACAAACAAACATATATTCTTTGTCTCAGATAATCATTGTATACAGGCAAAACGAATGGTCAGATAGACCTTTGTTGACCAATTGCAAACAAATGGATTTTCTCTAAAAGCTATTACCCCCCCCAAAAAAAAATCGTATTTGGGATACTTAACCTATTGAACTGAATCTCTTCATGTGCAAATCTTCAGGACTTGATTGTGTTTTAGAATATAAACTTCTTTTAACACCATATTTTTCAAGCAGCAGGACTGTGCCGATTTTCATACTGTGATACCATTCAGGGCATAAAGAGCCCCATAGCACCATTAACACCATGCCAGATTGATCAGCCACATCAAAATAAGCCTGCAAATATAAGAACATTTGCTCTTAAAAGTTAAAGCCCACATTACTGAAATGCTATTTTAAATGCCTGAGTTTGAAGCGTGCTTTTCATTCTCTGCACTTTGCTCCTAAATTTATCATCAAAAATTATATGCAACATGCTTTACAGAAACAGCTTTTACATTAAGGGCAACATTCTTATCTACATTTCCCTATGTAAGTTCAGCAGGATTTACTTTAATCAAGGGTATACAATATTCATCTGTGAAATTCCAATCTTAAAAGTAAAAAATTCCACAGAAGCTAAAACTGGGAAGGAACAAGAGGGACTGAAAAAGGTAGGAACAAAGGGCTTAGTACCAATAAAGGAGAATATTTGTAGCTCAGGATTGAAATGAGGGATCCTTGGTGCTCTCTTGCTTGACTCACACTGATGATGTTACCTAGTCTGGGTAAGGAAACCTCTGCAAGAAAACAAGCAAGCTCAGAAAGCACCAAGGACCTCTCAAAGGGCTTAGTTTATGATTTAGTGCATATTGTGGCCAGATTAATGAATGGAAAGCAAACGGAAGGGATGAGGTTTTTCTTCTTAAGACATAGGAACCATCATGGTGGATACCATGGGAATGAGCCTATACAAGATGAAGCTCGTTTAGCAGACAAAAGTGTCAAAATGGAAGGTAGTACCTGAAAACAAACGGTACCAAAAGTAACAACATACTCAAGGGAAATTTTTCAGAAGGCTAAACTGCTGCAGAAGGCATGTTATTTCATGTAATTGTTACAGTGGATGCAGAATCATACCTGCTTCCCCTCAACATTGGCTAAGCAAAATAAACACTTCTAAACAAATGAAATGGGTAATTATTTAATTGCATGTTATTGTACTACAGAGGCATGTGGGGATCACATCACTGCACAAACGCCACGATTTAAGTACTGGTGTCGGAGAACTAATACATAAAGGTGGCACTTGGACAATGACTTCGCTAAGAAGGGTGTCATCATTCTGGCGTCACCGTATTTTGCAACAGCCACTGCTGACGTGGTGAAAGTGTTTGGGTTTGTGCATCTAAACACATACGCAAACACATTTTCGGTTGTATCTTACAAGCTCATGACTGTGTTTACTAAAATCAGCATAAAAATGATTTCATGGACAGCTGAGGTTTATCCGTCTGGGATTGGCATCCTATTATTATTAACATAAGGATACATTTTAGATACTAGTTAAAAAAACCACCACCAACCCTCTGTATCGGAACTATTCGTACCTGATACGGCACATCTAGCTTTGTTTTTGGTTTTCCAAAATACCGTAAGCGACACTTATGGATGATTCTGACACGCAATGGTGGAAAGCTGATTTTGCTTTCCCAGGTCATGGCCAGAATAGAGATGGATGTTGGTCTGAATTCTATGGGGGGAAAAAAGAACAGAGTAAATTTGAACTCAGAACTGGTAACACTTAATAATAATAATAATAATTTATTCGATTTATATACCGCCCCTATTCCGCAGACTCGGG
>JANHFL010000336.1:0-17842 GCA_032468155.1 Oxyrhabdium leporinum
CACAACCCTGATGCAGCCCTCAATGAAATTGAGTTTGATACCCCTGCTTTATAGCCATAACAAAAACAAAACTGAGATAAACACAATAGACTTCAGATTCTAAATTGAAGACTGATTCCATCTGCCATCAACAATTTTAAAACAACAAATGCAACCAGTAAAGCTAATCATCACTCTTACAAGCCTGAACAGTTTTCACAATTTCTGAGACTCAGCAGGAATGGTTCTTAATGCTAGAATATTTTAGGGCTTCCATCAAGGAAGGACTTTAAAGCCATTGCTTAATAGCTGGGCACATCCTGTAATTAATTCCTAAACCTCTATGTAGCCTGGATTATTTTCATCTTGGCAAACCTTGTTCCTATACCTCTTATCTTTGACATATTAACCTCTCTTACCACTCTCCTGTGTTGTCAATATAGCCCTTTTAGATCTCTGGATCTGGGAGAAATACTGGCCAGTTCATTCCTGCTTCTCCCTCTCCAAATCACCTTTGATTGCTTTGTTGATCTACTTGCATACTTGTTAACCTCTGAGGAACATGAAACATTTATAACTTATTCAGCACTGTTGCAGTCAGCTAGGAAGCTGGGTTGATTGAATGAGCTCCTGAAAGGAAAGCATCCCAAACTGGGTTGGGGGTGGGTTGGGGGGATGTTGCCTATTGAAGAGAAGCCCTAGAAAGGTTGAGGAGATCTAAGATCCTTACTCAAAATGGATTTTGATAAGTGGACAGGCAGATACCGGATGAAATCTCTGAATTTGTTGGGGGACTGCTGAGGAGAAGCAGGTGGAGCGGTTGGGTGCAAAGTCAGCACTGTAAAATAGTCAGTGTCATTTTCCAAATCACACAGTGCTTTTTTGAAGATATTATCTGACTGTTTGGACCAAATCTTTTGTACATGGATATTACCTGTGGTAAGGAAGAAGAAGAAGAAAAAAAGTTATAATGTGCAATAAGACATTAATGAATCCAAATGCAAAATCTGAACTACTGGATTCCACATTGTTTACCAGGTG
Organism: Oxyrhabdium leporinum; assembly: GCA_032468155.1. Lineage (NCBI taxonomy): Eukaryota > Metazoa > Chordata > Lepidosauria > Squamata > Cyclocoridae > Oxyrhabdium > Oxyrhabdium leporinum. The sequence goes on from JANHFL010000336.1 coordinate 1,021, forward strand.
CAATAGAGGAAAGTGATATAGGCTTATCTCTCTTAGAATAGGGGTCTCCTTTCATGTCCCTGAAGGAGCTGGAACGGAGGACAGGAGCTCACCCTGCTCCACGGCAGCACTTGGATCTCAAACACAAGCTTGTTGCTTGTCAAGACAGCGTCCTAACCACGCAAGCCACTGTGCTCCTCATAAACTATCCAAATCCATAGTATTTGTCACCTTACTTGCTAATGCTTATTATCATTATATGTCAAATCTATGTTATACGTAAGAGGTATGCTTCTGGGGAGAAATATGCTGCATAATTCATTTCCTCTGCATAGGCTTCACCTGTACATGTGCAGTAATCAGCCATTGTGGGAACAAGTTATATACAGGTCTTCAGTCTAATCCAAAATAAAATTTCTATTTCCTTATGGGAAATTCATGCAGACAAATAGAACAAATCCAGAAGTGGGCATAGAATGACCACATTGCACTGGGCATTTTCATTTACTCAATGAAAATAATAGTGTTATTAACCATATAAATATGTTGACATGAAGAAAACCGCATTTTAAAAATGACTTAAATTATATATTGTATATACTGTACACTACATAAAAATCAAACCATACCAAACACGCTGCTTGCTTTTGACAGAAACTGGGTTTCAGCCAGTTGGGAAAATGTAGCAGATTTCACTGGGATCAGAGGAAACGAGTCAGATTTGCTCCGCCTTACATATTCGTCTGTCACAGATTGAAAGAAGAAAATAATTGAGCAAGAACAAAAGGGAAGTGAAAGTAGAACAATTTTACAAAAATATGGCTCCAGGTGGGAGGACAAGAGGAACCAACTTCTTGTTCTTTAGCTCTCCCACTGAGATTGGGGCATTTAGCAAAAGCAATAGCACTTAGACTTATATACCACTCCATAATGTTTTACAGCACTTTAATAAAATAATAATAATCTGATATCCTTCAGATATTCTAGACCCAACTTTCAGTCCCAGACAGCATGTCAGGCACAAGGAATGAGAATGACACGGTAAAGAGTTGCTTCTTTATTGTTGCTTACTTATTTACAAGAATCTCTTTAGATAGTTGCACTCTCTTGAAAACAGCCAGATAAAGGCTTCTAGTTGTTACTGGACATGCGGCAGAAAATGGAAATAAGGTTGAGCTCACCAAAGAACAATCTGGCAGAAATTCTCTCATAGGAGTTTGAACAAACAAGTAATTTCTTTCATTTACTCCCCTGATTTCACAATATTTCTGGGCTCAAAAATTATATACCAAGAATACACATTTGGAACAGTGACATGCATATTTTGGGGGAAAAAGTTATATTTGGTGTATACCTTAAGGAATGCTGAACACAAGACATAGACAAAATACGGAAATAATATTATGAAAATAATGTTTTATTTATTCATTTATTTTTTCAAATTTATATAGCCGCCCATCTCACAAAACAAGTCACTCTGGGTAGCATACAACAAATGTATTTTACTGTGGGGTTCTTGACACTCTCTGAATCTAGCTGTTTTCTTGTAAACATTTCATTACCCAACAGTAGGGCTGTGAACCTTGTGGCCCACAGGCCTGATGCATCACATACTGGCCACGCCCACACCTGGTTTACCAAAGGGGGAAAAAGTCATGATACGTCACATGATGATCCGAGTTTGACATCCCTGCCCAACAGCAACCTCAGAGGGCACCAAGAATCCCATAGTTCAACCTGAGCTGCAAATATTCTCTTCAAAATGTATTGCACATTACTTATGCAACTCAGTAGTAGATGACATATGAACAGCCTCCCTCCAGGAAATCTAGTGTCACTCTCCGTCCCAGTATTTAGGAAGGTGATAAAAATGAAGTTCCGGAGTGCTTGTAAGGATTATAAATTATCAATAGGAGATCCCTGTGTTAGTGTAATTTTGATAATTCAACACAGAATAAAAGGCTGTAATGTTAGGAAACATGGAAGGAAAAAGATGAAGAGGAGAACTAGCAACAAGGTGGATGGATTCAGTTTCAGTGGCAATGGGTGCACAGTTGGGAAGACTTGAAATAACAAGTTCGGGATAGATCCTGATGAAGAAAATATATCTATGTGGTCACTAGCCGTAAAAAATAACTTGATGGCACACAATTTTATTTTTTTGTATTATGTTTTATGGGCTTTGCAGTGCATCATCAGGAGTCTGGTGGGAGTGTGGTTTTACAAAAATTAAGAACATAAATTATCACAGGTAACTACAATTCACACTATAATTCATTTTCAAAATATCAATTTATACTGCAATCACATTATATATACACAGTATATACCTACTTACCATGGAATCATTCCATTTACATTCAGTGCGTTTTTCCTTGAACAGCAGACATAGGATTGTATTATAAGTATGATGCGCTGCAATGCTGCAAGCTAACTGGTGGTCATTAGATATTTTGAGTGATGAAAACAGGATAATGCCTTGGGTCAACTCCATTGGTTTATTTCTTTATAAGATTTTAATCCCATCTTTATTATTTTTATAAATAGTTCAAGGCAGCAAACATACCTAACAGTCTTTCCTTCTCCTATTTTCCCTACAACCACCACCCAGTGAGGTGAGGTAAGCCGAGAGAGAGTGACTGAGCCAAAGTCATCTTTTAGGCTTGCCGTTGCAGCTTAAAGCAGGGCTAGAATTCAGTCTCCCAGTTTTTAGTCTGATGCTTTAACTACTAGACTTTGTGGTGGAACACCAACAATTAAAGCACTGGCCATTCCCACCTCCACCACCTCACCTCGCTGGATGCCAAAAATAGCTCCTGCCGTTCTGGCAAATAGTGAAATTTACCTTTTCCCGTGTTGTTTTCAGACACGGCAGTCTCATGTTCATCTAAGTGGATGCGAATCAGAGTAGCAGCCATCAGCAACAACTGTGCGTCGCACATTTGCAGCAAAAGAAGCATGTAGTTTGCTTTGGTCCAGAAACAGGCGCCTGCGAACCACCTCCAAAGATCCGCCATGGATTGCGCCAGTTTCTGTGGATCCATTGCCCGATCCAGAGCAGAAGAGGGTATGAAGGTGGAGCTGACGCTGGAACGGGAATAGGAAAGATCCTTGGTATCGATAGCCTGTAGGAGGTTCCAGGAGTATTTCAGGAGGTCGTGGCTTTGGAATCGGTTGATGACCCCCATCACGAACGTCCTCTGAGTTGCATGGCTGGCACGAACAAACCACTCTCGGGTGGAAAAAATCTTCCAGGACAAGATGCAGGATTTGCAGCGATAGCAAACCGGAACCAGGTCTATTTGCTTCTCACATCTTAGATCAGGAGTATACTTTAATTTATATTCTAGGATAGCTGGCTCAACTTCCGCAACTGAAGGTGCCTTCATGACAGCAATCTCTGATTCGCAAAGGAAGTCAATAGCTGGAGCAACTGGTAAAATGCAACCAGCCTCCTAATCTCCTCTTGCCTAACTCTAATTCTACGCCAAGCAGCAGCAAGCCAAAACTGTTAATACTCAAGAGTCCTGGCTAGTTTCTGTTGGTGGAACGCTTTTTTAAAAAACTCCTAGGAGACACAGTTGTTACCGTAATTCTCCTAAAATGTGCCCGAGTGGATACTTTTGCAGTAAGCATACCATGTAAATTCCATTAGACAAAGCGCATCAAGCAATTACTAGAAAGCAGGAAATGGAATTAAACAACGACCAGCGTCAGAATTTAACACCGTCAGATTATCTGTTAACTATTTACTATCTGTTAAATGTCAGATAGATGTTGAAGATCGAAACGATGGCTGTTAGATAACTGGAATTAATGTTATCTTGGAAAACCTAAAATCCTAAATGGAGAAGTCTTGGAAAGCCAGTGATATCCATTGATTCATTTTCTATAAATGAACAAAAGGGAGTTATTTTTTTTCTCCCTGTCACATTCATTTCATGAATTATCTAAGGTAAATCAGAAACAAAACAGAATTGTCTCAGACTTACGGTTTGATGGTGCCAAGGAGTCAAGATACAGCCATTAAAATTATATGGATTTCAGAAAAGTCTTTGTTACCCCACCACCCCATTTAAATGGGAGAAAGACCATTTAAAAGAGTATCTTTTGTTAAATAAGGAAGTTTTCCTTTAGAGAATCTGACTGGCAGCAAGTATTGGCTGAATGAGGGACGGACTTCCTCCTTGGAATTGACATACTTTTGATCAGGTACTGAGAAACAGGTCATACTACACCCCAACAGTTTGTAGTACTGAGCTTGCTGTAGTGTCTTTCCAAATTCTTAATCCCACACTTTTTTTACTTCCTGCTTTCTTTCCCACAATAAGCCTCTCATTATTTTAACAAAGTTTCTCTTTTGCTTCCCTTTCTTCCCCTTAAAGATCCCAACAATTAATTAATTGGGGATCTGCTCTCTCCCATACATTTACCATTACTTTTAATCTGACATCTCCTTAAAATTATATCAATTTGGAACAGATTAATTTGGAACAGATTGTAAAATAAGCTCTCACACTGGTGTATTCTAACTTAAAAACTCAACTCTAGCACAAATTATCTGGTACCAATTTATGAAATACAGAACTAATGAAATATTGTGGTTGGAGTGGGAGAGCACAAGTAAAGTTCAACCAATCCATCCATCACTAGAATGTCAGTTTTTCACCTCTGACATCATTCAGAAAGCAATGGGTCACATTTAAGACTCTCACCAATAACAGCAAAGATGAATGTGTTATAGCTTCACCTTGTCTATGATACATTTTCTGCTTCAAGTTTCCCCTACATATCTGTTATGTCTGTGGATGCTTTTAAAAATAAGCGCCAATCTATTTTTATATGGCACCTAATAAAATTATTAGTATAGTTTCTTCCAAATGTTTATTAGTTTTTCATATAAATAATTCTCAATTAGTTTCTCAGAGATGAGTACTTTTTATTAATCATTTCCAGTGGGAGGAGAACTATCTTCACATTTCTGTTTAAAATGATGATCTTATTATGAATTCAGCTTCATCCCTTTTGAGATTTTTTTTTTCTTTTAGTCACCAGGCTATAAAATCCTGTGAAGTTGTTTGAAAAATTGTAGGTTGTAGTTTTAGAAATTTCTGCTATGTGTAAGGTTGAGGAGATACCTGTAAGTTTCATTTTGTTCATACTGTTCATACTTTTGGCTAAATAAACAAGCACAATGAACATTCAGGTCAAAACATTTTATTTGTTTTAGATAATAGTAAGAAGCAGTAAATCATTTTACTGAAATGAATAAAAGCTATATTACATATGATTCAAATTATGAAACTCTGATTTTTTACTATGGTGTCTATGTACTTCAACAGAGACAAGGAGGCATTGATTAGATTTTGGTTACCAGAGTCACTAAAATGATCTCATAAAAGGCTGCCAAACGGCATTAATGACATTTTTAAAAAATAATTCTTAAATGTTAACTATTTTTAATTTATTTTAATTACGTTCAAATTGAATAAATCTTAATATTTGGCATGGTTTCACTCAGTCCAAAATTGGGGTTATACCACTGTCATACCACTGAAAGGTTAAAAGCACTCTTTAGCCTGAAAACGTTTGTGCTTTTGTGAATCAGATTCTTTGGATGAAATCAAAATTCAAACATCAGTAGAAGTAATAGTAATGGTGGTGATGGTGATATTTGTAGTAGAATAGTCATTTACTGAAATATGTTTTGAGTGCTTTTACTTTTCAGCAGTCATTCATTTCTGAAACTTTAAACAGAGCATTAGAAATTCAGGGCTGGACTCGAGGAAAAAATTTTTTGGGAGACAAATGCTAATTTATATTTTACGCTTGATGGCCCGAATGTACCGATGCCGCCCTTTCTCTCTACAACCCATAAACAAGGTCTCTAAATCTATATCTTTAGGGTCCATAGTCAATTCAAAAGTGAAGTTCTGGAGCAAATTGGTAAATGATATGAAGATATCCATCATAGCCAATGACTCTCCTGGACATGCTCTCTTCCCTGTAAAAAATAAAAAGAAGATAAATAGACAGAGGGAGTGTTGGCTATGTTTGCCATTTTGAGTTATTTCTAAAAATTACAAAGGGAGAATGTAAACAAACAAATGAATTAATTATCCACTGTCTTTATGTTACCCAGAAAGTCAGGCTTCATCTCAGATCAACAAATCTACAAGAAAGACCAAGTAAAGAATATAAAAATGACATGGCAAGACAAAGTATTACATGGCCAGTACATTTGAAAAAAAAAAGGATAGCTGGCAAAGCAAGTAACAACAAGACCTGGCAATGACTAACAGCAGAAAAATTGAAGAAAGAGACTAATTCTAATTGCACAAGAAGAAATGCATACCAAGCAAGAATTGAGAAGATAGCACAGACAGTAAATGCCAGCTCTATAAAAAAGCTGAAGAAACAGTGGACTGCCTAGTTACCTGCTGCAAGAAGTTCACATTCTGTTCATGGAGTAACAGAATAGACTGACTACAAACAGCGGCATGACAAAGTAGCAACAATGGTGGATTGGAAGATCAGCAAAAATACCATTTATCTGCAAGCAACAACTGGTGGGACCATAAAACAGACAAAGTAATAATAGAATAATAGAAATTGACGACACTAAATTGCTTTGGGACTTTAGAATTCAAAAAGATAAGCACCTGCCACATAACATTTAAGAGGTGACAGTTATTAATAAGAAAGATTAAAAAAAAAGTCTTGATAATATGTGTAGCAGTACCTTGCGACAGCAGAATAGAAGAGAAAGACCTGGAGAAAATCACAAAGTATAAAGACTGCAAACAGAACTAGAAAGTCTTGTAGCAAAAAAAAGCAAAGACTGTAACAATGGCAATAGGCACCTTAGGTACAATCCCAAAATAACTAGAGCACCATTTGAACACCATTGGCATTGACAAAATCACCATCAATCAATTGCAAAAAGCAGCTTTACTTGGAACAGCTTACATCCTACAATGATGCTTTTAACATCATCAGACAAGAACATCTGCCTATCAGAATGTCAAATTCAGTCTAAATATGTGGCTGACTGTGCAACCAACCATGATAATAATTAAAAAGAAACACAGACAAACTTTCTTAACAGGCAAGACCTAACAATATTATTCAGATAACTACCCTGTAGACCTATATGACTTACATTCACGTTGGCAAAGAAAATTGTACCATGGAGATGACGTAATCAGGTTTCCTGCCTCTTCCTGGAATCATAAAATTAGCCAGCAGAGGGACGGAGTTGCTACATATCAAGACTACAGCAATGGGAAGAGGCATTAACTCTCCCCCTCAATTTCTCCACCCTACCGTAGGTGCAGCCTCTTCTACCTGTTCTTCTCTTCATAGAGAAACAAAAACTAAGAATAAGAAATAAGGAACTAGAAATAAGTCACGCAAGTTTGTTTTTATATATGACAATTGCAGCAAGACTATTATAAGCCCAAAATTGGAAACAGTACCCATAACGGAGGAATGGTTGGTAAAGATGATGGAACTTGCAGAGATGGCTAAATTAATTCCTTTGATTAGAAAAAAAAAAAGACAATAGTTAAATGTATGGCTATATGAACACCTCTTATAGTCTTTTTGCATGAAAGAAAGAAAAAAATGACTCATGGTTTCAAGTATTAGGCAAAAAATGGTTAACAGAAAAAAGTTAGGGTTTGTTTCCATTTTTAAGGAGATAACTTTGTAATCATACTTGTATATTGCTGCAAAAGAAATTGGAAACTTTTAAAAATTTATTTTCATTAATTTTTTTCACTTTTGTTTTTTCTTCTTTATTTTTTCTTTTTCTTTTTAGGCTGTATTAGTTTTTAGGTTATCTTTAAAACTGTTAATAAATGCTTTTATTTACAAAAAGAAAAAAGAAGAAATGCGCAAAGGAAACAGCATCAGGAAAACTGAAAAGAAGAAAATATTAATCTCCTCCAGTGTTTTGGTCCTATCATGATCTGTATTTATCTCCTTGCTCTATACTACCTGTGGCTTTTCAAGAAAAAAAGCTCTCCTTCAGTGGAGGAATTGATTAGCAGCCACTATGTATCTTCTGATTCAAAAATTTTCCTTCATGATTAAATCAGATTCTCGCAGTGATTTTGCCATTTACCTATGCATGTTCTGGGCAGGTTCATCTTGAAATCAATGCAGATAGTGGCAAAGGCAGGCAGGAAAAGTAACAGTTAAAGGTAAAGTAACAGTTCAGCAGCCTTATAGGTAACTGATCAACCTTGAAGACCCCAGATCACTAAATCAGCCATAACCACTTTGTTACCTGCAGAGAAAGGCAAGTAGGCATCCTTCTTTTGGAATTCACCATTCTTATCCAAGAAATGAGCTGGGTCAAACGTCCCAGGATTTTCCCAGAAGAGAGGATCAAAATGTACTGAAGTCCACAATGGAAGAACAGTTGTGCCCTTTAAGGAGTCAGGAAGATAAAAAGAGCAAAGGTGGGTTTTTTTCCCCCTGTTTCTTTAACAGGCTGCTCTTAATTCTTTCAAAAATGCGAATTCTTGGAAGATTTAAAAAATAAAACATTGATGCAATTTACAAGGTTTCTCCATACCTGGTGTTGACTACTGCATATTCACATGTTTAAAGAACTTACAGGAAATTATATTAGTTGTATTAAGAACATAAGGCTGAATTGTCTTCTATGTTTTACAAACATAAACTACATTTATCCCAATTTGTATTATTAAACTTTACAACTTTCAGGTTATAGGTGGAATTCAGGATAATTCCTAAATTCTGAAGCTTCACTGTTGTGATCTAAGTTACCAAAACAAATCTAGTCAAAAGTTGGAGTTATGTTATTAAAAATTCTTGAGAAATTTATAGTTATCTATTTTAGATTTCCTTTGTTTTCTTCATCAGAAAAAGACTTATTTTGAATTATTTTAGAAATGGCTCTGATTGTGTTAATACTGTGCTGCCTTGGTACAGCAGCACCATTATAATTTAGTGGCTTTAATACATTTCTCCATGGTGCTCTTTATCCAGAATGAGGTTGGGGATTAAAACACTCCAAACCAATACAAAAGGCCAGGACAGAGACAATGGGTGCCTACTTAGCCCATTACAGTTGCTCACTGATAATGTTATACTCTGCCTTCACCATTCTCTGCCAGGCCTTCCTTTCAGCTTGGTTTTTCATGCAGACATTTCATTATCATCAACAATATCATGAACAATATCATCAGCACTTCAAAGGGGAGAAATTCATTGGTTTGTTGCTTACAGCATTCTGTGGATTTGGAGAGATTTTTTTTCCTTGACTGTTCCTGTTTATTTGAGTAGTTAAAGGCTATGTAATGGGGAGGATGTACTCAGGGATGCTGCCTCTTGCTTTCATCTTTATTGTGTCTTTTGAATGATTTATCAGTTAGGTTTACTACTATATTATCTGATGATAGCTCATTTTTCAAGTTCCAAACTTCTACGAATTCTATTGCATTCTGAATCCTGTTCTGATCTATGACATCTAAAGTTTCTCAGTTGAAATTGTGGTTGAACTTGCCTGTGTGTTGTGAAATTAAAGAACTTTTGTCATATCTTCTGATGGACAACTCAGATTGAGATGTCCAATTTGCACATGTTGAAGTGAGCTATTGCTATATCCCAGTAGTATGCAACTATATTTAACTATATGGCATTTTATATAATGACAGTAAGAATGATAACTCCATTGAGAAGTTTGAAACTTTAAAAAAAATATGGATACCAAAAGAGAGTTTTCATTAGAAATAAAAAACATAGGAGCTAGTGCTTCAGGAAGGTGCTTCTTTTAACAGAGGAGATTCTGAAGCATTGTTTTATTATTTTTATCTTCCGTTCAATCATGTCTAATTCTCTGAGATTTTGAGGACAAGTCTCTGCAGTTTTCTTGGCAAGGATTTTCAGAAGTAGCTTGCCATTGCCTCCTTCCTAGAGCTGAGAGAAAGTGACTGGCCCAAAATCATCCAGCTGGTCTCCCAATTTCTAGTCTGTTGCATTAACGACTAGACCACACTAGTTCTCTAATATTACTTATATTCGTATTATGTTCTTCTTATAATATTTATAGATTCTGTAATCTGACATAAATGTTTCATTATTATATTATTTTACAACATCAAACTATATAGAAAAAAATATTTTATTCTATGTAGAATTTTAACTATATTTTAAAGATTATATTTTAAATGGGGTTTTGGCAAAACTGTTGAGGGAGGGAAAGCTACTATGGTAGGAATATTTTTCCATACTCATTTCCATTCTTTGTATGTATTTATCTTCTCTCAAAATTAATTACCTGTTTTAAAAAATGCAAAACTTCCCTAAAATTATCATTTATTTGGGAAATAAATTATTAAAAATGCCTGCAGATATGAAAATGAAAAACAGATTCAGTACTGCAACAAAACATTACTTTTCTTCTATCAGGAAGGCAGAATTTTAGAATCCAATATAGGCAAGCTAAATTCATTAATCCATCATTTTTACTGATAGTTTTATATCCTTTTTCCATTCTGGGAAAGGATTGCCATCATTATATTATGAATAAATGTTTAACAAGAAAAAGCATTAATCACCTTTCTAAACATCCTTAGTTCCTTGGTGCAAGAAGAAAAGAATTATTTTTTATAGCTAAGAACCTTAAGGGAAATCAATGAAACTCTGCAGGATGGAAACTGTCTAGAACCATGAATAACATTTGCCTTTGCAAATCAGTAGAGAGTTCTGTAAAACCCAGTGGCCTAAAATTCAAATGATATTCAAAAAATATATGCAGCAATTATAGCAGAAGTTTAATCGTTCTGCAATTATAGAAACATATCTATGTGCAAAGAGGATCCCAGACTTCGGGATTTTTCATACCTGAGGGATGAAGTGTCCCTTGAAAATCACATTCTTCGTTGTTGTACGTGGGAAGTTCTCACCACTCGCAGCCTGAAAACGTAGTATCTCATGAGCAAATGCATTGGTATAGGGCAGCTTCACCTTATCCTCCATGGAAGGCTGGCGGTTTGGTCCCACAACATCAATGATTTCCTGCTGCATTTTTGCTGCAATGAATCAGATATTGTTAAAGCAAACAATATTATTTTTAAACTGTTCCAGACCTAAATCATATTCGTCCTTATATAGCAGATAATCAAAGATGACAATGTGCCCTTAAAGAATAGTTAAACAGGTTATCCTGTGCCATTATCCATTTATTTCTCCACTTTATAGTTAAGGACAATGACTAGCAACTTTCTCTAGCTGGATGTAGAACTTGGGGAAATAGTCCACCAATTCCTAAGCAGAATGTGGGCTCAGCTGGTTGGGTGCTTTGAAAGTTCATTTTCCCACCCAATCCTCTTCCCCACCTGCAGTAGAAGACATTTAGCTTATTGACCACTAGATAAAGGTTTCCCTGTCCAGTTGTGTCCGACTCTAGAGTGCGGTGCTCATCTCTGTTTCTTCGCCAAAGGAGCTAATGTTGTCCAAAGACATTTTCTGTGGTCATGTGGCCAGCATGGCTATACGCCAAAGGAGCACAGGCAGCAAATTCTTCATCTCTTTAACTGTAAGATAGTGGTCATCCAAATTTATGTAATCTGGATGCAACTGCTGCATAAATGTTCTTGGAGTGAGAGGTCAAGAATGGTACTTTGGCGCATGAAAGAGACTTGCTTTCTGCTAGTTCCACACAAGTTCTCCAAATGACAGCATATATACTCCTCTGATCATAGAAAAGAGTAGGAGAAGACAAACTTGGCTATATTTTGAAGTTTTATCTGTACCATGTAACTTTCAATGATGCACCACACTATTTGAACCAAGTTACACAAGGAGAAAAACTGGAGAATCACATCTTCCCCAAGAGCAATGATGGCCACTGGGAAGGGAATTCTTTTCTGCCCAGGCTAGACAAATGCAAAACCATCACCTTTCAGTTATTTTCTATTGATAGATTTCAGGGCTTCCATATTTCTCCAAATGATTATTGACCTCTCAACCCCTAGTAGATAACAAAAAAATAGAGTTTTCCCCTCTTTTGGCTGCCATGTAATGGACTTCCATATTTGTACACTTGGATGAAGCCATTGGCTGAGTTGTTGGAATTTGCAACTTAAGGCTATATTTACATCAGTTTACATTCCACTTTTTAAAAATAGTAGCATTCCATGAGAAGTAATAAAGAATTAGGGCTTCCAACACCCCATGATTACTAGGGAATGCTACATGTTAAAGGACAAGAGATTTTCCAATTATGTTCATTAAGATAGGGATAGGCTATTCAATTCCAGAGCTTTGCAATCAACTGATGGGTCAATAAAAATGTCTAAAAAGGCAATGGCAAGAGGGGAGGGGAGCCACATGACATCCCAGCTAAAATAACATTGTAAAACAGATACTGGCCCCAGAACACTGGTTCCACAAGTGAAATGCCAACATAATGCTACTTGAGTAGAGTAGGCCTTTGTCTTCAGTTGTGTCATCTTAAGCTTCCTCAAAGCACCATGAATTGTCTCAAAGGGAAGACATGTAATTTTCATCATTTTCCTGTTGGAACCTCTTGAATCAACTTAAGCCTTCCTTACCAACAGGATAGAGGTTCTATTGTGAAGACATATCCTTAGTAAATGATAAGTGGGTATCTTATACCACAATAAGGATGCTGAATGGGTGAGTCCCTAGAGGCCAGGGGGTGCAGTGCAGCACAAATGTGGCAGGAGTGGTTGGCTGCTGCAGGATGGGGGAGGGTGTGCGACTGGCCCACAAGACATGGCATGACTAGGTAGGGGAACTGCGTTGGTGGCTGGCATGGCACAAAATGGCTGCTACAAGCTAGGACAGAGCACAGGTAAATTATCAAAATGAATTGCAACCTTTCCTGCCAGTTTGCCCTCTGACATTCCTTGTGGGAAGACAGCAGGGAAGGTTGTAAATCAAGTGACTATATACAACCATAATAAGTGTGAGTCAGTTGCCGAGAGTTCAGATCATGGTTATTTGACCAAGAGGCTGTTTGGATGGCTGGTCCTTGCTTTGAGGACAGGTTGTAAGTACCATTTGTTTATCTCTGTCATAATTTTAATGGATTTTGAATGAGCCATTGTTAAATGAGAATATCAGTATTTGAACTATGGCATGCATTTTCAAACATTGTTAAAATTATTTCAATTATATTCAATTTCAGCACAATTTAATTGGGGGGGGGGAACATTGATAAATACTTCTGGTCCTCAAATTACCATATAAATTTTTGATGTGGAGGCCTTCTGGGTTCTTCCCTTCATTACAAGGTCGATTCTTACAAAATGTTCATTAACACAGGTACATGCAAATCACCAAGGAAACATATTTAGAGCTATATAACATTTATATTAGATTCCTACTGTCTGAAGTTTTGTTAGTAGACCCACTGGGAAAGTGTGATTTAGCAGTTAAGGCAACAGGCCAAAAGTCAGGCGACTGTGATTTCTACTCCCACTTTGGGCATGAAAGCCACCTAACTGATATAGTCCAGTCACTCTTTCTAAACTCAACCAGACTATCCTGTTATTAGGGGAAAACAGGAGGAGGGAGGAGAACTTGGTATGTTCTCCATCTTGAGTTACTTCTAAAATAACAAAAACAGCATAAAAATCTAATAAATAAATATTTGGAAACATGGAAAAATGACAAGAACATATACCTTGGATTTCTGGAAACCTGGCCAGAAGGATAATACCATATGTAATAGCATTGGCTGTGCTATCTGTTCCAGCAATTAACAGCTCAAACACAGTCATGATCACGTCTTCCATACAGATAATGTTTAAATGTTGTTCCTGTAAGGTAAGGTAAAAATAAAATAAAAGGCAGAAGTTTATAATGTGTAGCTTCATCATCAAATTGTCCATCTACTTCTTCTCACTTTACTTTTTTTCTAGATCAACTTAGAGGGGAGGCGGAGAATAATCCAATATAGACTCCTCCCTATTCTCTACATTAATTTGAATATCCAATGCAACTTAATAGATGTTTGGATCAGATAGATCAATATTTAAATAAAAGAGACAGAAACTAACAAAAAACAGCACCCTGAACCAGCTATTCTATCACTATTCAGCCTCTGAAATGTTTTCTCCAAAGTTTGCCACTGAATTATAGTTTAAGTGCAATGATTGAATGAATGAATGACTAGGTAATTATTTACTTTGTTTTAAGGCGATCAATTCATATTCAGTTCTTGTCCTGGCCCCAGTCATTTTAGGGAGCGCATCAAAAGCCCATCCTCTACAGGACTCTCAGTCCCCCAAAAGATAACATTCTTCTTCTCTACAGCTTTACCTACTACCAAATTGACTTTGCTAACTCATAACATGATATAGACATGGGCTATGGCACCTCCCTTAGTGCTGAAAAGGACACTACAGGCAGATCCACACAACAGTTTTTTAAGGAGTGAGTTTGTTTCTTTACAAAGATCATTATTTCTAGGAGACCACTATTCCTAGTGGCTGCGTATTTTATTGCAGTATTTGTGGCACAGGAGGGAGACACCATCTTTTTGCTTTCTGAGTCTCAACAGTACAAATTGCTCCCATCACCAGAGAATGGGGCACAAGTGCATAACTGAAACTCTGTTCCTCTTGTACTTGTGTGCGAAATATTCTTGCAATATACCTTTTCTAATTTAATAAGTAAGCAATCAATATAATCTCTGGGATTGTCTGGATCCAGGGTCTTCTTGTGAGAGTCCACTGAAGTCCTAATGTAGTCACAAATCTTCCTACAGTCAGAGACAGCTCTGTTGTGTGGTCCAGGAAGTAATTTCATGATATTTGGCGCAGTGTTGTACATCTGTAAGATGGTGATAGTAAAAGTTAGCCTTTCCCAGTTGATCTCTTTTGCTTTGCGTTCTGTGCAGCTGCACAGAAAAAACTGGCTTCCCTATAAAGTGTCCCCTTAGTTCTATTTTTTTTAATAAAATAAAATAAAATGCACGACCAGTATAAACATTATCACTGTAATGTGAGGTGCCTGCTAATCAAATAAATATAACATATAATCTCTTAGTCTTAAACAAAGAGAAAACCCTGTTTGTAGAACAACATAAAGTTGGCATACCATTCCAGGAACACTCAAAAAGAAACCTATGAATTTCTTCAAAATTTCCAATGTTTCAATGAAGAATTTGTCATCATAAGAGAATCGTTTCCCAAACATAATAGCACAAATCACATTAGAAACAGCAGCTGAGATGGTTGGGCCTATATCGAAAGGTTGATCTGCAACAGGCAAAAGGAAAGAAGAGATTACGTGACCATGTTTTGCATCCCCCAAATCTTTTTCTCTAGTGACTTTGTGAATTTTCTTTACACTACATTCTGTTTAGACTTTACGCACATGTGGAATCTTTATGGTTTCAATGACACCTGCCTGGAAATTTCCAGTGCACAGCCTGATTCTAGTAAATTATGTCATGATTGTCATTTGTGCCTCTCTGAAACACAATAAAAGTGCAGGTGGGCCATTTTTCAGAAACGTCTCAATCTAGTGAACAGTCTGTGGAAGTCAGAATTCAAGACACACCATGTACCATCCAGGTAGATTTCAACCCACTTTTTAATTGTGATCAGCTACCTTCAGAAGTATAACCAGAAAGTCAGAGCATTAATTCAAGGAAAAAAAACAAGTATTTGTTTCTGAATTTACAGATGAATAAATAAATATACCATCTCACAGTTTTGTTGTTGTGAAGCAAATGGAGGCAAGAGCATTATGTACACTATCTTCTGTTGTACACATAAAGGTGGGATATAATTCTATACATCAATAAAAATCTTTTGCAATGTAGGATCACCTTCAAAGCTTGATATCTTCTCCACCAAAAAGCGAGCTTCTTCTGACATCCGTTCAGCCATAGACTTCTTTCCCATTCCAAAGTTCCTCAAAGTGGTAAGAGTAAAGCGACGCAGAAGCTTCCATTTTTCAGTTTCACCAATAATCCCTGAAAGGATAGAAATTGCAGTAACAAACAGACCCGAAAACATTTTTTTAAAGAACAAAAAAAGCAACTTGCTTAGTAGCCTCCCTCACCCGCAGAACATCAACCCTTCTCAAATGTAAATGTAAACACACATTTCTTTTTCCTTGAGTCATTGATAGTTTGGCAAAAGGAAAAGAATTTCAATTTTCTCATGAGTTTGCACTCTGCTTATTCAGATTATATCTTGAGCAATGTTACAAAGTATTTTGATATCTATATTGAATATTTAAAAGGGATAGCTTTCTTTTTTCTGAATGTTCCTGTTTATCTGCCTCCTACCAGTAGACATAAACAAAAGCCATACTTGAAAAATAAAACTGCTATTTTCTGCTTCTTCGATATTTCCTGAAATTTGACACCTTCAATTCTGGAACTTAACAATAAGCTGATGAGAACTGAATTACTGGATAAAGTTTGAAAAGGCCTTCTGATTGCAATACCTACCTGCAAACTATTAACCTTAAAAGGTTTGAGTCTAATTTATAATTTATAAAGTTATGCCCAACTTTGAAAGAGTGCTTCAGTTCAACAGTTTTTCAATTAATTCACGCTTAAAGTAGATTTTCAGATTAGGGAGATGAATATTTCAAGCAACAAATAATATCTAATGGCTTCAAAGTATTTTGTAGCCTTTTGAAAAGTCTTAGAGGTTAGATAACTTCAGTATTGCTAAACATTGCAGCTTTGGTATTGAAATGTATCTGAAAAATGGTAAAGTTCCCTGCCTCCCTCGTTCCCGTCTCTTCCTTCCTTCCTTCCTTCCTTCCTTCCTTCCTTCCTTCCTTCCTTCCTTCCTTCCTTCCTTCCTTCCTTCCT
>JANHFL010000340.1:0-30049 GCA_032468155.1 Oxyrhabdium leporinum
ATTTTTATGTGAACCGCCCCGAGTCCTCGGAATGGGGCGGTATATAAATTTAATTTAATAAATAAATAAATAAATAATTCATAAGATGACTTTATCTCTTGAGTTTATTTATGTTGGTCTGTTTTCAATTTACTGAAAGTACCAAAGAACAATAGAAGTGCCTGAGCATGGTATGTATTTTTCTGAAATATATCAGAAAAATTCCCTGAAAAAATTAGAAAGTAATATTTCTTAGGTTTATTTCATTATCTTGGGTAAGCTACAAAGGCAGACACCAGATCAATCTTCACTTCTGTCACATATTATTGTATCATCAATTTCACAATGACACCAAATTTTGTAAGAAATTACAAAACAATTAATAAATTATTACAGTCAAACTCTGGTTATAGGAAAAAATAGTAATTTGAGTCCCTAATCAACATTTTAATAGAACATTGGCTGGGAAATCTGGAAATTGTAGTCCCAATATAATTGAAGGGTGACAAGTAGGAACAATGTATATGTTGTCTGTTGTATTTTAAAACAAATATGATCCTACCTAATGAGAAAAGTGAAAAGTTTGACACAAAATAAATAAAATTTGTTTGGTTGTCAGTCTTGACAATTCTAGTTATGTTTTGTTAACTATTACTATTGAATCCTGATTATTTTATTGTGCAATATTGTGTAATAATATATATAATCATTTGATCACATTAGAATGATAATGCCACATGGTTTTGATATCAAAGTCAGAAACCTAGTTCTAGATACTGAAGTGTTTACTTAAATAATACAACTAAAATATTGACCAATTCAGGAATCAACATTAACCAGTAGATAACTAAAATGTGCTTCAAAAGCTAAATAGAGTACCAGATATGTACTGAATGTTAAATGAGATCTTACAATAATCAAAACTGGAATTTGCTTGACAATCTTTTTTTAGCTTTGGAAATTAATTTTTTTGCAGATACTTTGATTTAAAACC
This sequence comes from Oxyrhabdium leporinum, assembly GCA_032468155.1. Classification (NCBI taxonomy): domain Eukaryota; kingdom Metazoa; phylum Chordata; class Lepidosauria; order Squamata; family Cyclocoridae; genus Oxyrhabdium; species Oxyrhabdium leporinum. The sequence goes on from JANHFL010000340.1 coordinate 974, forward strand.
TGTAACTGGTTGGTTACTATTACGATATTAATAGAATATGAAATACATATTGCATAATTATATTTTTCAGGTATTGTCTGGAATGAAAATACATTGATGGAATATTTAGAGAATCCCAAGAAATATATTCCTGGAACAAAAATGATCTTTGCTGGCATTAAAAATAAAAATGAAAGAGCAGATCTCATTGCATATTTGAAAAAGTCAACTTCATCATGAAACACTGTAGTTTCTGAATACCAAAATATCCTGTCTCCTGTTTTATTATTGTCTGGCAGGGGTTATTGGTTATTGTCTTAAAGAAAATAAAAATATTTCTTTAAAAATTAAGGGAAAACAGTGTCTTTTCTTTTTACACACATACCCATATCCCAATACTAGTCAGTTGTTCCTTTTATTTATGCATACTATGCAGAGTTGTTCCTATTACAAATTTCTCAGTTTGAGACAAAAAAATAAAGGAATTGGAAATTTAGTAATGATAGAGAACTTGGCTTATATAAATCTCTATGGAAATTGATTTTTTGGAGTGATTGTGTGTTATTTAATTAATAGAACAGAGAAAAGGAAAAAAATAAGGTCATGAAGATATTACCTTCTCCAGTTATTTCATTATGTTTTTTTCTAATAAAACAATTAAGAAAGCTTTTTTATTTCTTAAAACAATTGTTGAAGTTCTCCAAAAATGTTCAGTCGTGAATAATACATTTTGCTGCCACAAGCAAATAGTCAATCAGTCCTTATTTTTAAATGAAGCATTGGGTCATATTAACAGATGCAAATACCCATGTCTGGAGACCCTTTGTTTTGTAATAATACTGATTTAATTAAAAAATCTGAACCAATTTCATTAAAAATTTGGTAGCAAAAGGTTACGAACTTATTGCATGTCCCCTAGATATTGTAGAGATCCTTTTTCTGTATAGTCCCTCCAACAGTTTGAAGACTGATTGTGTAGTGTACATGCTAATTAAGGAGGGGTTAAAAGCCACCTATGTAACTTCTTCAGTTGCAACTCTTGGATAGTGACAGAAGGAAAGCCTGATTTCCATAACAAGTGTCATTTTGGTTCATGTATCAAATTGTTTAAATCAATATTCCAAGCAGTGTTTCAGTCAAGTAAGCATCCCCATTTGGATTTGCAATAGTAGCATATAGATCTTGGACATTACAGAATTCCTTTTGAAAGTGACAAATCATTTTATATTAAGTTCTCAGTGAATATACAAGTTGCAGAATTTCTAACTTTTTTTTAATACAGGGAAGTGTTAATTGATGCCAAAAAAACCAAGACAACCTGTGCTGTGTTCAATCTTGCCTTCATTACACTGGCTGGTATCAGTTTAAAACCGTTTATCCTATAAAAATATAATTCTTAAATAATTTTAAATGGGTTATTGATCTTTCCGTCAAAAAATAAATGTTGAGGTGCTAGAAGGGAGATGCTATGTATCAATGTAAAATACTTCCCACCCCCTATTTGAAAAATTGCCTTGGTAAAGACATTATTAAATTTTGTTTAGGCTGAAAAAATACTGTATCATTTTAAAGATGTCAGGCAGTGATTCAATGCTTAGGAGTCTTCTAATATAAATGGAATCAGATGATTTGTGCTGCTTGGTAATAGCTTTTAAATTTAGAATCTCCCTGCCTCCCTGTTTTTGTGGTCAGTATAAAATGTGTCTATTGATTCTTACAAGTAAAACAAGCTTCCAATCTGGAAATTCTTATGGTGGGATTGAAATAAAAAATTAGGACTTGAGAGAACTTCAACAGTTGCTATCCAGCTTAAAGTATTCAAATGATTTGTCTGACTTTTCCTTTTTTTCCCCAGGCTGCATTAAAATGTATTTATTTATTTATTAAATTTGTTTGCTGCCCATCGTCCCACTCTTGAGTGACTTATGTTAAATGTAAAATGTAAAATTATTACCAAATACTTTTAAAATATTCTTAATAATGTTGATCTAAGGGTATTTTTAAGGATTTGAATGCAATTAGGATTATTAAAAGCATTAGATATCACTCACTGAGTTGCAAGGGAAGTATGGAAGTACATCAAATTTTTTGAAAATTCAGTGAGCAGCCTAATACCTATGCAGTCCAAGGTTCCTTCTTAATATGTTTGACTGAAGAGCTAGGATTCAACAATGTAAATACCATGTCATCTGCAAATAAGGTTAGTAAATATCAATTCCCAAATTTAATCTCTTGAATTTGATTGTTAGCCTGCCATGCAATTGTTAAGACTTCTAAAGCCAAATTAAATAAAGAGGTGATGGGTGCGTCCTCATTTAATTCCTCTCAAAATTACAGTCATAACTGCTGAGCCTCATCTCTGTGTCTCTGTTAATGTAGAATTAACCATGTTAAGAAAATAGGGTCCAAATTTAAATTTCTTTAATACCTGCTTTAAAAGTAAGTTCCCTCCTGAGAATTTAATACCTTCAATATATCCAGTGAATATTTAACTGAAGGAGTCATATTTACTTCCCTAAAATGTGTGATATTTAATCTTTTCTTAATAGGTATAAATACATTTCTTTTTTGAATAAAATATGTTTGATCTAAAAGAACAGTCCGAACTTTAAATAATTGTATTTACAATATATTTGCATATAAGCTTGCCAGTATTTTTTGCATATGCTTTGTTAATCCACATTGAGAAGTGAAATCAGTCTATAAGAAGGTAGCTCCTGTGGGTCTTTTCCCAACTGGTATTTGTTGGCAATGGTGGCACCAGCAGCACTGGAGCTGAAGTAGCGACCCAGGGCTTCAGGAGTTTTAACCAGCTGCCACTACCCCCAGGACTCTACTTCAGCTCCAGTGCTGCCACTGCTGCCAAAGATTGCTGCCTCAAGCCCTGTACCATAGCCAGCTACCCCAGTGCCATGGTGCATAGCCCCACCTACCCCTGCCACTCTGCAGGCCCTAGCACCTCCAGCTGGCCTTTGCCATCATCTTCCTGATGCTAACAGCAGCGCGCATCCACTTGGCTCTATGCTAGGTCACAGCACCAGGTCTTCCTGAGGCCAAACGCTTCTCTCCAAATCACACATTACCTTCTCAGCTTCTAATAAGGCCACACCCGCTTCTCTCCAAATTGAAGAGGAAGATAAGGAGGTAGGGGGAGTGCTCAGTAATATTGCCACTAGGGCTGTATAGTGTCTACCTTTAAAATGACACATGCAGTTCAGCTTCCATTTTTAAAATAAGTTCTCAAGTCAGAGAAAAACTGGTCGATATAAGTAAAAACGCCTCAGGATAACACCACTGTAAAAGTAAATAAATTCTCCCACCCCCAAAAGGTAAGTGTAGGCCGCCTGCCAAGACCCTGAATTTTGATCATGTGACCACAGGGTCATTGCAATGGCCATAACAGCAGGGTCCAGACATACGTACAGGTAGGCTTCGAGTTATAACACAACTGAGCCCCAACCATATGTTGCTAAGTGAAACACTTGTTAAGTGAGTTTGCCCCATTTCACGCCTTTTCTTGCCACAGTTATGTGAATCATTGCATTCGTTAAGTTAGTAACACGGTTGTTAAGTGAATCTGGATTCCCCATTGACTTTGCTAATCAGAAGGTCGCAAAGGGGGATCATATGACCCCAGGATACTGCAGCTGTCATAAATATGAACCACTTGGCAAGCATTTGAGTTTTGATCATGAGACCATGGGGATGCTGCAACGGTCATAGGTCACTTTTTTTTCAGTGTTGTCATAACTTTGAACGGTCACTAAATGAACTGTTGTAAGTCGAGGACTACTTGTACTATTCGTTCAGGGTTGCTGTAACGTCGAACAGTCACTGAGTGAATGGTCATTAACCGAGGAATCCATTTATGTGTTTTAACCTTTTTACATTTGGTGGTTTTTTTAATTATTGTGACCCCGCCCGGGGTTACTTCGGTGAGATGGGTGGCTATACAAGTTTGAATATATAAAATAATGTAATATCCATATATCTGTTTGGTCTGAGAGCCTAAGAAAATAAAGAGATCTGTGTATATCACTAAATATGGCATATTGTATATCGGAAAAGTCTGCTTTAGGACTATTATTCAATTTCAATTAAGAAATCATCAGAAAAAGAAGAAAAAATCTCCATTAATTCTATCAAGCAAATTTGATTAGAAATATTCTTAATGCCAATCACAAAACTTTGTTCTGTTCTGTATTGCTGGGACGCCAGGAAGCTAATGCAATTTTTCACAACAATATTGATTATCTCATATTATTTTCTCCTGGGCTTTCCATTTGTTGGTTAGAGACTTTGTCTTGGATCTGCTTAAGGGTGTTATTAGTCTCTGTAGTTGTTGTTTGAAGAAAAGAGACAGACTCGGGATTTCCTGCAACATAAAATTATAAATTGTCTGGAAGATCTTCTGCTTTTGAAAGAACAGATGGAATGACACAGCTGGAGCTGCAATAGAAAATTTCTTGGCTTTAGTTGACATAATAAAAGCAAAGCAATCAGCTATGGTGAAATATTACAATATAAACATCCTTAATTTAGCAGATTGATGAAATATTGTAAAGGCAGTACAGGATTAAATGTAGTTTAAGGAGAAAATAATCAGAAGAGGAGAGACATGTGTTCACATCACTATCTCCAACCGAAAGTCCTACATTTATGGAAATGTACAGTGGGTGTTTCATCAAAATACATATGACAGACCATCTTATTTCTGAAGTCTGACAAGGATTGCAGGAATACAAGGCATCTTACAGGTCACATAGTAACACTTGCAAGTTTGCTTTACATGCAGAGAATTTGTACATATCAACTGTTACATTTTATTCAGAGTAGGGGTTTTTTGGTGAAATCAATGGAACAAGTGACTATCCTGGTAAAATGGTCCTCTTTGTCCAGTTCTTTTCTAATGCCAAATATTTGGAGCATGGATGAAGATCAGTATTTCTTTTTCCTAATGTGCATTAAGCCAGATTATGAGCCTGCCAGTTCTATATTGAATTAGATACATCTAAGTCCATTTAAATCAACTAATTTAAGCATGCCTATTTTCAGTCTGCACAATAGCCTTTCTATGACAAAGCATAGATTCCTGCTGTAGCCATATGAACATGTTTTGCAGCAAAGAGAGAGGCAAAAACATTACGATAAATGGAATTTAAGACAAGAGATCATAAAAAAACTTCCAAAGACCATGAACAGCAAGTCATTTCTTTAATTTCCAAATACACTCTAAAGGGAAAAAGTTGTACTGAAATTAGGGGGTGGTGGTGTTTCCTTTAGTAAAACCACATTCAGTAACTAGGTGTTCTTGAAATCTACTGTCCAACAAGCATCTATAACTCTGCTACCATAATCAGAGATAAAGACTAAATTAAAAGTCCAAGATGTCAACGAAGCATTAGGCGAGTGAAAGCTGGAAAAGACTTGTTGTAATCCAAACTTTAGATAAGCGGTTCACATAATGGTTTATGCAACTAACCTGCTTTGAGGATAAGAGACAATCACATCCTAGTTCCAAAATAAACCTGGGTGCCTCAGATTCTTAAAAAGACCCAGAGCAGGAACAATAGTATCTTCGGTTTTCCTGAGCATATTATCAATAAATTGCCTTTCATCACTTGCACCACAAACGTGTCTTGGCAACCGTTTTTTTTCTGCTGTATCCCCAGGACCTTCTCTTTAGCTGATCCCCAACACATAACTGAGGCACCTTTAGCTGTGCATAGCTGCTTTCTGCCTTATTCTAAAACCATCTAGGGCATATAAAATCCATTAAGCTTTGTCATCCACTACCCTGGAGGGAAATCGTGTGAGAGTGATTGGGAACAGAGAGAATAGAGACCTGATCAGAATCAGCAATGGGGGATAGTCAATTCCATATCAAAGTGGCTTTCTGTCTATTCCAAAGATGACTGGAGAGCACTTGAACAACTATTGATGGGAAAAATGATCCTGGTGAGACAAGAATAAGATGAAATGGCCCTACTCTTGCAGAAAGGATCTTGGCACATTGTGGTATACAAAATTTACCAGCAGGGCGTGTGTGGAATTTCTTTCCATGGCGCACGCTTAAAAAGGAACCCCAATTGTGCCAGCAACCTTCTGGAGGCTTTGCAGCTCCTGCTATGCTTCTTCCCCAGGAAAAGAGAACAGCTGGAGAGGGGGTTACTTTGCAAGCCCATCATCTTGCAGTGAGCAAGTGAGCTAGCCAAGCAAACAAAATGGAAATGCTTCTTAGCAATATAAACAGGGCAGATATATAGATCCAAGTTAAATCTGATTGCAGTGAAATCGCAAATATTGCAGCGCTGAGAAGCCAGTATGTATTTCGTGCTCCTTGCGTCTGTTTTGCTTGATTCAGCTATATAATCTGGGACAGATATTTAGGTCACAGTTTTTCAAGTGACCATTCTTCTGTTCATTTCAGTTCCTGTTACTGACCAAGTTTGTATGCTGCTCTATGCTCCTCCATTAAGGATCAACTCAGCTTCACCAAGTTCCATATGTCCACCTTTCATCCCTTCATCTCTTTTTGGATCTGTCCTCAAGTTTATCATTTTAAATATCTGGAGCTCAATCTGCTTTGTGAACCTATTTCTTTGGTCAAGTGTGGAATCTAATTCTACAGTTGTTGGTGAAAATTCTGAGACAGGAACTCTGCACACATACTATTTGCTTAATATAACAACCTGTTCTAGGATTGAGCTTTAGCACAAAAACACTTCCCGGTGAGCTTCAGTCTTATTTTCTTTCCCTTCCAAGCATGTTGAGTTCTTAGATATTTCAACTTGCTGTGTACCGGGCACCCACGGAGAAGGCCTGACATCTCATTCATGAATATTTGAAACTGCTTTCATTCATGTCCTTGCATCCTCACATGCTGAGATCCATAACTTCAATTTAGCTATGAAATGTGCTCCTCCATGTGTGGATAAGAATAGCTCCACGTCAGTCCATCTCAATGGAAGCTGCCCAGATTTTTGTCTCACTGCGGGAGGAGGCATGGAAACTGCATGTTTGCAGTTCCTCCAGCAGACCTTAGCACTGGCACATTTCTGTGGAAAGACAACCCTGTGCTTAGCCATTTGGGGGAGCACCGGGTTGTACAAGCCAGTCAGCTGTCCCTGACTCTGGGTTTTTGTCATTATCGTTAGGTATTTGTGAGAACCGAAGAGAAAGCCACTGGCTCCGAGATCTTGCCTCTGCCTTCTCTTTTAGGCGAAAAGGAAGCAGTGGTATTTATCAGCAAGTCATTTTGTGCAGGAGACAATTCATTCTTAAAGAGTAATAATAATAAAAAAAACCCATATACATCAGAATGGAAGCCCACGCCTACTTTCTTGAATGGAATCCCATTTCATTTAGTGGGATCATTTTTGAGCTGACCTACCAAGGGCTCCCTGCCTATAGAAAGATCCATTTCTTATGAGTGATGTTTGCACTGAAGGATGGAATCACACACGGTTGCAGGTAAGTAAGGAGACAGCAACTACAGCTGTTAACCCACAGCTTGCCAAAGCTTCTGCTTTCCTTGAAACATCCTACATTCAGAGAATTTTAAATATTAATTGGTAATGTAAGAGGGTGGAGGGGGGGGGAAGTTGCCCTATTTGGTACCGTTCCATTAAAAAACAGCAAGGCCGAAGTTTTCGTAATTGTATTTAAAACGGGGATGTCGGGAGGTTTAAAAGATCTGACGCTTCTTGAAATCCCTCGGCTTTCCCTCCCCCTAACAAACTTATGCCGACAGAAGAACTCACAGCCTAAAACATAAAGGCGCGCGCCGTAGTTGCAAGTCGCGTACGCGCGTACACCCAGCCCTACCATTTCTACCCATATTCTTTCACTCGCATTCAAAATATTTCGTAGCTCTCTTCACCCCCACCCCCACCCGCGCCGTACAATTCCATCTTCTGCCCAGCGGCGAGCTCGATCGTCGAGAGCTGTTTCGCGAGCCATTAGCCGATACTGTATGTACCACGCTGGTGCAATCTCTGTTTCGGCTTTATGAGAAGGCGGGCTTGGGGGGGTGGGGGAGGACAGCGATCGATGTCCGCCCCTCCCTTTTGACGCCTTCATTCATTCTGCTGCACGAATTCCAGCACAAAAAACGCCTCCAGGCAGATGCGAAGGCGCTGCTTCTTTCGCCGCCGGCTTCTGCTTTGTATCTCTTCCCCTCCCTCGCTCGGCCCGTGCACCCTGCCCTCCTCTCCCCTCCCCTCTCCGCCCTCGTTTCTTCAATGCTCTGCTCTGGCCGAGTTACGTAGCCGGCGTCGCCGGCAAGAGCAGTTTAGGTAGCAAGGAGGGCTTTTGACGGCCGTCCCCAGAGAATCCGCGGCAGCTCCGGTTGGGTAATTGGGAGCGGAGGGACGGCAGAAGTCCGCAAGAAACACCCGGACGCGGGAAGCAAACGGGGTGTGCGTGTACGCGAGCGTTTGCGCTTGGGTGGAATGTGGACAAGCCGAAGTAAAACCGAGAACGAAAGAGACTAGCTTGCAGAGAGCAGGGAAGAGACAGATCGCTAGCAAATTTAACAGGAAATGGAGCGAAAAAGCAGAGCATTGGCCAATAAGACGCAGAGCTCAACGAGGAGTTTCTCCATTCGGCGGAGCGTCCCGGACGGCTTCGGGTGTACCGTGCGAGGGCTTAATGCCTTGTAACCCGCTCTGGTGCCTTCTCAGGACGTGGGAATTAGTGGCTTAGATTTCCCACCGCTTTTGTGACCAACGGAGATTGTGGCATGAGGCATAAGTAGCGCCGAAAGTTCCTCCGGGGGAAGGCGAAGCTACCGGGATCATGGCAAACCCCGCCGGCTTGGACTCCGCTGCGGTGGAAGGTTTCTTAGACAGACACCCGGAGCTGGTGGAGAAGTGGCTGAAGAGGAGAACCGCCCTCCTCAGTAAAGCAGCCCCCGCGGGAGCGCCTGACTTCAGCGACGGCGAGGCGGCGAAGCAGCCAAGCAGATACCACCACAACGGCCTCTCGCCGCGGAGCAGCCCCTCGCCCACAGTCCCTCCCGGCCCCTCGCCGACGGCCGGCGGGCTCCTGCAGCACCGAGGTTCCCAGAAAGAGCTGAGGAAAAGTTTCGCGCGCTCCAAGGCTATCCACGTGAACCTGACTTACGACGAGCACCTCCACGCCAGGGCTCAGGAGCCGCTGAGCAGCGCCAGGAGAAGGGCGCTGCTGAGGAAGGCCAGCTCCTTGCCGCCCACCACGGCGCACCTGCTCAGCGCCCTGCTCGAGTCCCGGGTCAACCTGCCCCAGTACCCGCCCACCGCTTTGGATTACAAGCGCTACCTGAAGCAGCACAACGAGCGGCAGTTCTTTCTGGAGCTCGTCAAGGACATTTCCAACGACTTGGACCTCAGCGCGCTCAGCTACAAGATCCTCATCTTCGTCTGCCTGATGGTGGACGCCGAGAGGGGCTCCCTTTTCCTGGTGGAAGGCGGCGGCGGCGGGAAAAAGAGCTTGGTCTGTAAGGTTTTCGACGTGCACGGGGGCGCCCCTGTCCTGCCTTGCTACAGCACGGAGAACTCCAACGAGATGCAGCTGCTCTGGAGCAAAGGCACCGTCGGTTATGTGGCCGAGCACGGCGAGACCGTCAACATGCCCGACGTTTACCAGGTACGGCTGACGTTCAGCAGCCCTCTTGGCCACTCGATAACCATAACAGAATAACTTTATAAAACTAAGGTCTCCGGTTTAGACGGTTAAAAAAAAAGCCAAAACCCAACAACACCGAAACAAAATTCTGCTCAAATTCATACTGTAGCTATCCAGAACGGCAGCGTGGGAAGAAATCTGTTTAGATGAAAGCATAATATCTTGCAGAAATGCAGGAGATCTCCCTCTGGTGCCGGTTATCTAGGAGCTGTTATACATGTTTTGTGGCGAGTTTGGGGGTCAGGGGGAAGAGACTTCATAGTTATGTTTAACTATGTTCATGTATAAATACAACGTGCTGTCAGAGAAGGGTATTTACAATCAGAGTAGTCGACAGAGTGAATGGTCCCTTTGTGCATGTATGGGTGTGATTAAAGGATTCAGATGAGTGAGAGATAGATGGCAGCAGTTGTGTAATAATTTATGGCCAAAGAATCCTGTGTGGATTAAATTAAAGACTCAAGATAAATCATGCATATTTTTTCCTCAATGGCCAACAATGGCCAAGCAAAACACGTAGTCCATTTTATTCTTCAGCAATTAGTATTGAGAAGTTTATTGCTTTGACTGCTAAACCTGATGGGTGTCTTGATTAATAACCATTATAGCCTTACCATCCCTCAAATAAATAAATACACTTCTGAACATTTGTTTAAGTCCAGCTGGATCTCTAGATAATAGTAATTTTGGACCCATAAAGGTGCCTATCAGTGTATCCAAAAGCAAGCCACAGTGATGCCAAAATGACAACATGCATGTAATAACCATTATGTAAAAATAAAAGGCTCAATTTGCCTTTCTGATTGCATTCATTTGTATTTATTCCAGCTGTAGGAATGGGATAGTTTGGCGGGTACATAGTATTTAAAGGGAACATCATGGATTTATGTGAAAACATTTTTGTTTTGACTGTTTTACTTTTAATATTGCTATGTAGCATTCCATAAATAAATTGGAAAATAGGGGAGTGTAAGTAGAGAACTCGTGTCCATAGGCATCTAGAGGATGTAAGAGACAAAATATCAATTGCAATTTAAGCTGTACCGTTACATGCTGCATCATGATACAAACACAAAAGGGTAGAGTTCATATCCTGATGTCACAATACACAGGTAGTGTTCTCATATCAACATGATCAGCAGCATCAAGCATCAGCATCACATCTATGCCCTTGTCTGCAACTTTTTAAAGCGGCCATCTCTATTCCCAGAATCACATGCTGCTCTCTGCAGCTAACATATCCTGGGATTTGTCTGCTTTAAAGAGGTGCAGATAAATTCACATCCCCCTTTTGAAATGGAATCCAAAACACTGCACAGAACTAATTTTTAGTCCTTGGTCTAATACTCCTTAACATGGTATTCGCTATTTTAAACTTTGTACGTTATGTAGATGTTTTCATTGACCCTGTGAATTCTTATCAAATTAGTCACTGCCAGAATTTAATAATCCTCCTGGTTATTTGTATAGACAAATCCATTTGTAGAAAAAAAAACAAGTTTCCTTTATGTGGTTGACACAGAGATGATTAATAAAAACATTATCAGGTGGAAGTGCCCAGGTTAATATATAGGACAGTGCTAGTAAATATGAGAAGCTGACTAGCAGGGGAAAAAAGGCAGTCTTGTAAAGGGATATTATTATACTATACTTCTAGAATTAATTGGCAATAAATTAAATCTGATAAGTGAAAACACTTTTTATGTAGAACAGACAAGATAGTTGGCTAGAATAAATGGCTTTTATATAGATTACCTTTATAGTAATGGGAGCGGAGGGGCTACATCGTGATTTTTCTGTAAATCACCATCCAGAACATGTTTAATTTTGGCTTCTAATTGTTTAGTAACCTATATTAAGTCATTTTCACTCCCAAATAGTTTGTTTTCATAAATGCAGATGGTGTAAATTTGATTGATTGATTATGCGCTATTAAGTTGTTTCCACTTCTTAGCAATCGCATAGCTACATTTTTTTCTTCACGATGATCTATCCTTAACTTGTTCTTTCAGGTCTTCCAATGGTGTACTCATTACCATTGTAACTGAGTCCATCCACCTTGCTGCTGGTAATCCCCTTCTTCTCTTTCCTTCTCTTTCTCCCTGTATTAGAGTCTTCTCTAGAGAGCTAGATCTTGGCACAATGCTTCCAAAGTAGAATAATTTGAGCCTAGTCAAATCCTCAAGTAAGAACTCTGGGATGATTTGTTCCATGATCTATTTGTTTTCTTGGTTGTACTTGTAAATTTAGGCATGTTAGTTAGAAGGCTGACTAGTCTGTGAAATTACTTGTATGGAGCTAGTTATTCCTATTCGATTTAACAATTCTAATAGATAAAAATGTGGGAAGCAATATGAAATTTACACACACCGATTTACTGACCGACAGTCTCACTGTGAATGTAGGAGCTCTTGCTTTAAGAGACAGAAGGAACAGATGGATTACAAAATACTTGTGATTAAGATCTGGGGCAAGTTACAATATTTATTAAATCTGTTCTGCCATATGTTCATCTTTTATAAGGTCTATCATTAGGTCTTGGCTTTTCATCTAAAAGAGTAAGTCACTGATTTAACCCAACCCTATAAAACACTCTGTGTGTCATTCTGGTTTTGGAACTGTATCAAGACTCATTTGTCTCCAATTATTCACCTGCTTTTAACACAAAGAGCTATGGACTTAGATCTTAGTCAGAGATTCACCGTGGAAGGAAATTACTGTATATAATAATTTATCAAAACTGCTTTCTTCTCCTGCAAGCTGAGTGCTTGATCAATTTTACAGCTTTTTTCTTCTTGCTTAAAAGTAAACATGTGGTTTTACTTCTATGCCTATTCTATGCAACCAGTTGCATTACGTTTATTAAAAAGTGTTTGGTTTGACTAAAGAGGACAAATATTGCTAGGTCAAGCTTCTCTATCATAAAAAGTATGGAATTATCTTACATCAGGGAAAGGAATCATGCTCAAAAATTTTCCAACGAAAATAGTTGGGTTCCAATAATAACATGTTGATTAAAATGGCAAAAGAAATATCAAATTTGGATCTTCATTGTGGACTGTTTCTGTCCAAACATCAGTGCACTCACTTCTTATATGTTACACTATGTCTCTGTTGTGATTACTGTATTACTTCCTTGCAGGTAGCCAGATAGTGCCTGGATTGCAAAAATCTATCCCAATTTAGTGTCCTTTCAATGCATTGAACTAGAATTCTAGATACAATAGTGGGAGTTGTTGCCCAACAGCTATGGAGGACTGAATTATTAGTGATATTAGTAAGTTTCTATCGTGGGGCACTTATGATGACACAACTAAGTACAGTAGCTAAAAGATAGAAAATAACTTAATAGGCAAATACCAAAATACTTTTACTTAGATCACAGAAGTCTAATGCAAATGTATAGGATGGGTATATCTGGTCCAGTGATAATAGTAAAAAGGAACAGGTATGATCAGGAAATGAAACCAAGTCTGTTTTTACAAGAGAAATTCAACCATTTAAGAATTTTTGTTTTGAGAAGAAAAAAGTGAGAAAAGAAATTACCGTAGGTATCTTCCTAATCAGTGTTAAATCAAAGTAATAAAACATCTTGTGAAATCATCCCCAAAGTTACATTCACCCTTGTACATTATAGGGTAACTGTCAGCTTCTAAACATGCAGAGTTTCCACTGTGATGCATATTTTGTCACTTTCCTCACTTTTTCTGTGGTGTCCTATAGACATGACATCATAGAAAATAAAAGACTATTGTTTATTGCTCCAGAGTACAGGAATAAAATAATATATTTAAATTACAGGAAAGTAGATTTTTAATTCTGCGAGGATAATAGCCAAACATTTGGAGCAGTTAATAAGGAAAGAGCAGGAAATGAAACAATTATTTGGAGAGGTGGTGGGTTCCATTTTACTGGATATAGTCAGATGGAGTTAGTCATGGATGCTTTATTTTAAATTTCTGCACTCAGAAATTTAAATGCACTCAAATAGGCAGTTGGTATGATAGTCTTTAGTTAAATGATAGAATAGTTGTGTAGTGCTGCTTGAACGTATTATGAATTCTCTGTCTGAAAGGATAGGTGACAGTGGTGGTCTGGAGGGCCTTTGCACATATTCTTCTTGTGTGCCAATGATACCTGTAAGAATAAGAATTAACTCTTTATCTTATAGATTGTTACTAGCCAGCTCACACTTACTCTCAATACAGTCAGGGATAAATGAAATATTAAATAGTCACAGATTTGAAGAAATCTCAGAGTGGTCAGAGAAAGGAAGCCGGGTATTTTTTGTTTTGTTTATTGAGTGTTCTTTTGAATATTGTTATGGATCTAACCGTGTGCCCTTACTTTATAGTAATTTTTACAAAATTTGACACTTTCCTATTGAACATGTACAATGAAACTACTAGGAAAGTTCATCCAGTGACTTGGGTTTAGATATCATCAATATGATACATCTCGACCCCTGGTCATGCAAGTGATACTGTCAGTGTTTCATCTCAGTATCTGGAGACTACGAGGATCAAAATAGAGAGGAATAGGCTCTGTCATAAACCTGATGAAACTGAGTAGCAGTTCCACAGATTTTTCATCTTTAATTCTGGATGTGACCATACTCTCTAATCAAAAATGGTATGCAACCTGAGGGTCCTCATGGACTCATAGTTCCAGCTTGAGGTTGTGGTTAGGAGGGCCTTGTGTGTCAATTATACCTGTTCCTGAATCTGGAGGCTTTGCTCACGATCATCCACACTTCAGTGAACCCTTGCTTGAATTAGTGTAACACGCTCCACACGAGGCTGCACTTTATGGCTAGTCCAGGATACAGAAGCATGACTAGTTTTGAATGTGCCTCGGTATATCCATATAGCACCACTACTCCATGAACTGCATTGGCAAACATATTGCCTTCTCCAAGCAAAATCTACCTTGTTTTTTCCTTGTCTTCTTTGCACTTCTATTTTTTTTTTTTAAATAGAAACCAGCATTGAATAAAACCCTCCCTGGGACCTAAATTTATCTTCTCTATCCCACGTAGAATGTTATGCACAATGTTTCATCTGAGGGTCATTCTGATTTTTCCCCACTGTGTTACATTTTTTTCTTACTCAATTTTTCATATATTCTTGACAGGATTTGCCATCACAATGATAGATAATGTGAGGCTCAAGGCTCTGTGAAGCACATGGTATCTCAGCCTAATATTGTATGAAGTGCCAGAAAGGACAAAAGAAAGAAGGCTAGAATGAACACATAAAGATTCAAAATCAAGAAAGCAGAAACTATTACATCAGAACACACCTTTGTTCAGTCTTTCTCAACTGTTTTATCCTGTAGGAAACCTTGAAATATAATGTTCAGTTCTCAAGAAATTCCTGCATAAAAAATCTCTACAGCTACCATAGCATTGCACAATATATTAAGTTTAAAAAACGGTGTTTAAAAAGCAATGGGTTTTTTTTTACAAACTCTCACAGAACCCCTAGAGAACCAGTGAAAAGCTGCCTTTTTTGCCTTTGTGTAACACGGTTCTATTCTTTGATTAATTATTAAGATTGTTTATTTTTGATGCCCTTGCTTATTGTGGTAACTTTCATTTGATCTAATGTACTCCTGGAAAGGCCAATATTTTCTATGAGCCTTGCAGTTCACATATGAATGTTGTTTTTAGATAATCAAAGAAAAAACTTTATTTTTTGTCAACTGGCAATTTTTAGTATGCCACGATTTTATATTCTAACCCCTTACAGATATATTAGAATTGACAGTTATCTAAACAAGAGGAAATATTGTATACAAAAAATGAAGAGGTTTACAAGAACTCTAGTATTGAACAAACACAAATGAGCAACAGGTGTTGCCATTCAGATCATTGTTAATCTCATATTAAAAATTAATAGCAATTTTAAAAAATATCCTTTAGTACTGAACATAACTAGTTGCTTATCCATGAAGTGAATATATAATCAAAATAACAGATAAATATGGAAAAATGATGTTCAGAAGAATAATGATGTGGAAAATAAAGTTCAAATGTTTTGGAAAAACAAACATTTCAGCATTGCTGATACCTAAAGATATAGTGGAAAAAAATCCCAAATACTGTCTTCTGCCTTAGTTATTTAAATTTAAACTTTAAACACACCTCATAATGTAAATATGTTTTTGAATGCTAAATTTAGAATAATAGAGTATGTTATCTTCTATTGGTAGGATAATAAATATTAATGTTGAATATTTAGTATTACACAGAAAAATGGAAAGGATTGGACACATTTTCACATTGTTAAACCATCTGTTTTTCTTCCTCAAATCCTTATGAGTTTGGCACTGAAATCACAGGTTTCACACTTGATTCAGTTAGATTTGGACTGTATTTCTTCTGGCATATGAAATTGCTTCAGAGACAGGTGAAATAAAGTGTACAAAAATATTCATGGCAAAAGGATGTATTTATGTACGTGTTATGATTTAATCTGCTAGAAAGCAGTTCATTTGTGTATCAATATAAATATCAGTTGATTCCAGATAATTAAAGTGATTATTAATAAAGACAAAACTCCTTGGAAACTATTCAATTCTGATCTCAGTCTCATAACAAGCTGCATAAAACTCCTGAAATCCTGTTTGGTGTTTCTTTAGGAGCTTGATTTACTACATATACCCAGCCTGAATCAGTGGTCCTTAAACTGTTTGACCCAATTAATATTTTCCTCGTCTCAAATAATGTCATTATGCTCATAAAAAACCAAGACTCTATTATTTCACACCAGCTTCTTGATGGCAACAGTCCCAAAACTGGATCCTTCATGCACTAACAAGCAATTACAAGCTGCCCCATTGCTTCCACAGTATGCCCAAATTACACCTATGGGAGGAATTACCTCCCAGTTTAAGGACCACTAACCTAAATTGTTGGTTTACCAAGACATTTTATACATAGTATAGATAAGAATATGCATGTCTGTAGAATTATAAATTGGATTGGACTACACAACATGCATAATGAGTAATTGTATTTAAAGTAATTATAAACCTTCCTCCAACTCTCCTGCTTTTTGCTAGTGCTTCACAATAGAGGGCAAAGAATGTAAAACAATTTTGGTGTTATTGGTCCATTTCTTCCACATATCATTCCTCCTGTCCAGCCATGGAATTTCAGAGAGTGGAGTTTGAATGACTTATTAAATCTGGGTCACAATTCTTCAGACACATCTGTGGATGTACACACCTCTGTTGCTGCTTTTGACTGCCAGTAAGCATAAGTGGATTCAGTTTGGCCTTGATGCCTTCTTGTTGCTGATACTTATGAGAGGCAATATTGTTTAGTCAACAGTAAATCTGGATTATGTTTTCTATTACCATATTAGTTTTGTCATATGAAGCCATGAAATTAATATTGTGTTACTGTTTTTTATCATCATCTTAGCAGCTGTGCTTTATAGTAAGACTGGCAATTAGACCTGTACTGTTCGGGTTAAACCAAAATGACTGGCCCAATTTACTGTCTTAGAATGGGTGATGAATTACAACTGTTGTTCCACTTTTGGGGGGGGGGGAGGGCGGAACCTAGAAGAGTTGAACTGAACTATGGTTGGAATAGGGCATCCCCTAATGGAGTTTTTGTAGCCCCTCCTCTCTATTTAAAAAAAATATTGCAAAGGTTGTTACTAACATGGATAATAGCTCACCTTATTCCTAGTTACATTCTTCTAATTATATCTTGACACAGGCAGTGGGTATCTGTAAAATCTTAACAAAGGACAAAGCCTCTGAAATGCAGTGATTCTGAAGTAGATTTATACTTTTTATATTTGTTTTCTCCAATCAATTGGTGGTCATTGAAATTATGAGGACTGATCCAACATTTCTAAAGAGTTCCATATTGGGGACGGTTATTTAAAAGGTGTCTTTTGTTCAACCGAGCATTAGCTGAGGTTTCAACATTTACTGCTCTTAATTTATGTTTGTGCCAGGCAGAACCTAAACCAGAATGGTTTTAATTTTAGACAAATTTCAGCAAGAAACTGAAAAAAACAGCAATTTGCAGGAAATGGCTTTTAAAAAGTAGGGATAGAAAAAAAATTATTTTGTAAATGTTTATCCACTATGGATAAAACATTCTTTTCCTCCCCACACAGCATGTCTATCCTAAAGGGCTGTGAAATAAATACCCTATTTAGATAGTATCAAGATAAGCCAGGTCAAGAAATATGTAGCACAAGACACATTAATTCTCCAATTTATTGAAATAGACTATAAAAACATAAACATGAAAGCCTGACAGCATTTTCCCTTCCTTTTCTATTATTCCAAAGAAAGTCAAGTCTGTTTTCCTAAACTAAGTTTATGTTTTACTAACGGTGGCCACATATTTTCTTCAAAGCCAACTTTGTTTCCCTCTGAAAAGTTCCCTCTGAATATAACAACCTCAGCAGTACTTTAAAAATGTTACTTAAGGAAGCATTACAAACAGCACCTGCACCTTGTAGTTCACAATCATGTCTTCCTTCTGATGCAAGTGCTAAAATTCTTCCTCGTAGTTATAGTTGAAAGTAGTTTGGAGATTGCAACTAAACAGTGCAACAACCAGGTTCCCATCCATAACATTCTTCTAAGACCAGCTGTGTGTTTTCTCCTGGATTTCAACTTTTCATGGATGATGCTGAGGATATTAAACAGTTTGGGACAACAGTACTTAGAAGCACTTCTAGGACGTATCTGCGGTTATTTTAAGATATACACAGAAGGAACTCTTAGTGTCCCTTGGCTAGGATAATTATGTTAAGTGGAGATATGGGAGATACTTTAGTGGCACCTTGAGTTTGGAATATCATTCCCCCAAAGACAGACTAACACCTGATTCATCCCGAGCCTTTTGGCTCTAGCTGAACACTTACTATTTTTTTTATGTTCAAAATGTAGCATTTGGAGCCTGATCATGCTTTTAATTGCTTACGTGCCTTTCTATTAGGGATGCTTGCTGATTTAATTTATTTTGATTTATATCCTACCTTTATCATTTTTATAAAAAACTCAAGATGGCAAATGCACACAATACTCCTTTCTCTTCCTATTTTCCCCACAACAACAATCCTGTGAGGTGAATTGGACTGAGAGAGAGGGACTAGCCCATCCTGCCTTTCATG
Source organism: Oxyrhabdium leporinum (assembly GCA_032468155.1). Taxonomy (NCBI): domain Eukaryota; kingdom Metazoa; phylum Chordata; class Lepidosauria; order Squamata; family Cyclocoridae; genus Oxyrhabdium; species Oxyrhabdium leporinum. Next base: position 19,768 of record JANHFL010000340.1, read on the forward strand.
CTTAAGGCTATATTTTACTTGGAGGTAGGGTTTATCTTGTAACATGCAGTGGGATCCTCTGGATAGCAGGCAGATTTAAGGGTATGGTGTATAAATAGCAATAGCACTTAGACTTATATACTGCTCCATAGTGCTTTACAACACCCTCTGAGCGGTTTACAAATGTCAGCATATTGCCACCAACAATCTGGGTCCTCATTTTACCAACCACGGAAGGATGGAAGGCTGAGTCAACCTTGAGCCAATCAGGATAAAACTCCAGATTATGGGAAATGTTTGCCTGCAATACTGCATTCTAACCACTTTGCCACCAGTGGTTAGAATAGTGTATTTTATTTGCCACCATTGGTTAGAATAAGTAATGTAATGAACCACGGTTGCGCACTGGTTAGAGTGCAGTACTGCAGACTACTTCTGCTGCCGGCAGGCTGCCTGCAATTTGGCAGTTCGAATCTCACAAGGCTCAAGGTTGACTCAGCCTTCCATCCATGTGAGGTAGGTAAAATGAGGACCCAGATTGTTGGGGGCAACATGCTGACTCTGTAAACCGCTTAGAGAGGTCTGTAAAGCACTGTGAAGTGGTATATAAGTCTAAGTGCTATTGCTAATACGCCCATTACAACATTTATTTGGGTTTGCTATAACTGTACAACATATAGGCAATTTACCATCCCATTTGTTTTCTTTTTTAAATCAGAAAAAGGTCAGATTCAGTCTTATACTGTATTTCAAACCGACTTTGTTTCATGCAATCAAATCTGAAACTATTATATAACAATAAATGTTCCAGACAATGGTAATTCAAGAAAGAGGAAAGGAGAAAATAAAAAATAAATTCATGGTGCTAACTTAATATAGAAACCAATGCCTTTCATAGGAAGTTCCCCAGTTATGTTAGTTTCATCGTTTAGGTTACTTCCCTTTCCCTTTGGGTGTTACAAAAGGTCCATTGTTTGGTTACAGCAAAGTAAGAGTCTTTCTCTCATTCTCTTTTTTAGTGTTATAGAAGTACATTTTATAATCAGTGGGAAACACTCCTATATATGTACTGTAGTCAGACTTGCATATTTCAGAGATACCATGGGTAGCCTGTTGCTACTATCAAGAGATCAAAACACATTTAAGTGATTATTGGTTGGAATCACAATACCTTTTGCATTAGGTAAAGAAAGTGCTATATGAGTATTAATTTCCACATTAATGCTGTATATAATAGCTCCTTTGCAATGGATTGATTTTTTTTTGCCTCATTTTTCTGCAAGCATCACTAAAACCTGAATGCATGCTGACGTAAAAGGCAATCCTCTTCATTTGTGTATTGATTTTGTCGTTTTGACTGGTGAAATGGCAAAGCCCCTGCCTTTATGCAGTTTGGCATAGTAGTTGTAAATCATTTGAAGGTCAAATACTGGGAAACGTAGCACTTCTGCATTTTTAGAGACATATTATAATTTGAAGAAATAAATTTTCCTTAGGAATAAAATAAAAGACAATGTTTGCAGCTGCCTTTTTACATGAATGCTACATTTCATACTAGCAGCTGAGTTTTATTTTTGGAAAAGAGATCCTTTACCATCTTCAGAAAGAAAATATTTCTTACACACTAATATAATCAAAATGCAGCAGAAGTATGGCATTTTTATTGACTTAAAAGAAAAGAAAACCTTAGAAATCTTAATTCACACTCTTCTGAGAATTCATGTAAATATCTCCATAGTACTAACTAAAATACATAGTACTACTCCATAGTACTAACTAAATACATTGCCAGGACACAACGTTTTGGGAAGGTATCTGAAAAGGTGTAGTGGGGGAAATGTAAGAAAGAAAGAAAGAAAGAAGGAAGGAAGAAAGGAAGAAAGAAAGAAAGAAAGAAAGAAAGAAAGAAAGAAAGAAAGAAAGAAAGAAAGAAAGAAAGAAAGAAAGAAAGAAAGATGTTATACCCTAGTAATCTTCATTCCTACGTTTGAAATTTCTGATGAGAAAATAAAGCTTTTGATGGCAATCATTCAAATAAGCTAATATCAAAATCAACAGTAGGAAAATACTTTTTCTTCTCTCTCTATAAATGACCATACTTTAAAATCAAGTCTCAAAGAACACAAAAAGATAATATAACCTAATCTGTGACCTATATCAAGCAACTATCTTAATAATGAAATTTGAAGTTTAGTATTGCCAATCTACCTTGTTGTTTGCATTGTAGAATCTTAAGCTTCACTGTCAGTCTTTTACTTGATCATGTAAAATTAATTATACTGTATGTCTCTGCCATCAGTTTATTATCAATACTTACTGGAATGATTTGAAATAAGTGAAATCTTTGCAATATATTCATTTTTACCATTGCAATTCTTCCTAACAAATATTTTAAGTTTTTCAACCTTATCTGCCATATTTTTTTCAAATCTCATATCTTTTGAAAAACAAATCTTTATTTACTTTTGCTAAATTCCAACATACATCATCTTTTTTGTAATAACATTAAACCATTTGCTTTATTTTTCATGTTCAGATAAATTTCATGTCATAATTTGAGTTGTACTTCTATTAATTCATCTGTCCATCCATCCATCCATCCATCCATCCATCCAGTGGTTAAGAGTCAACACCAATTTGATGGTACATAATCGGTCTTGTTAACCTGACATCCTGATGATGAACTACACTGCTGTAAGTATTCCAATGTCAGAGCTAGAAAGTGTTTTGCATGGATAATTGCAAGTACATCATCTGCAAATAATTTATGTACTTGATTTGATGGTTTAATTCCTGAAATTTTATTTTCCTGCTTATCTTCTTTGCCAATGGTTCTAATGCCAATAGAATGAATGAAAGAAGAAACAGACTTACTTTACAGCCTTCATTATTTTACATGTTTATGCCAGAAGTCCATTTACAATTAACATTTTATTTGTTCTTTATAAATAATCTGAATCCATATAAAATTTTAATCACAATTCATGTGTTTAAAAATAAGAGAAATATAAATTATCAGAATCTTTGTCCACATCAAGAAAAAACACAACTGTCTTATTTGTTTGATTTATTTTATTATTACATTCAAAATATATCTGATATTCTCATTTATCTCTTTGATATATGAGAATAATATCAGATATATAATCCCTTTTGGGACAAAGCCAGTCTGCTCAGGATATAATAATTCAGATAGAAGGTCATTTACTTTATTTGAATTCCTTTAGAAATCTTGTAATCTATTTGCATTGTATTGTATTGCTTTAGAAATCTGGATCATTCCCTTTTATATAAATCAAATAGTTTAGAGCTTCCTGTCATGTAAAAGAAGGTACTTGAATTGTTCATTAATTAACAGTGTAATGAAAACCTCCTGTAAAGTCTTGTATTAACTGCAGAAAAACAATAAGGTCCTGGAGATTTATTCAATTTCAGTCTGTTCTGCTTATCTTTGGTAATTGCTTTATTAAAAATTTCATTTTGTTGATCTCTACTGCTGATCAGTTGGTGAACTGTCTTGTGTTTAAATCTTTTTCAGTTTGTTCTGGATTTGGTGTCTATTTGTTGTACAGTAATAGAATAATAATTTATTTAATAATTAATAAATTAATTTATCTCTTCCGTTGTGGAAACATCTGTTATCATCTCACATAACTTTTGTTATTCCTTTTGTCTGCTTTTCCCAATTGATAAGCAACAATTTATCTAGTTTGTTACCTTTTTCATGGTATTTCTGTCTAGCAAAATTCATCTTACAGCTGCCATTTATATCCATTAAATCCAATTGGTAAAAAATCACTTTGATCCTTTGTGCTAAATCCAAAAATGGATTCTACTTATGTCTCGTTTCCACAATAGTTGTTTTGGTTTATTTACCTATATATTCTTCTGATTTTATACAGCTTTTTATTTGATGCTAAGGAAATAAAAACCTTCTCATAAATTATTTTCTAGAATTCATCAAAAGTTACATTAGCTTGGAAAAAGCTCTTTGGTTTATGTTGATGTTTTAGTTTAATATTTTCTTGCTGTAATGATAAACCATTAAGTCTGCACCTTTTCCAAGCAAAGGGTTCCTCTGTGTAAACTGACAATTATTGGATTATGATCTGCTAAGTGAATGGTGCAGTTTTACATTTATAAGGTTAGAAGCAATGAGCAAGAAATCCAACGCAAATCTATTCTTGGATAAGTTTTATGAGCAAGAAAATCATAAGTGAATTTCTTTTTGAGAGGATATTGACATCTAATATACATTTGAGAAACAGAATAGCAAAATATCATCTGAGACATTTTGGCCAAAGTCGTTTTAAATGATCTACATTTGTTGAAATATAAAGAAAGGATTCTGTTGGTATTTGTAAAAATCAGACTTCTTCCTCTGCAAACTCAAGAAGAAATTGAAAAAAAATCCCATAAGATTTTGTTTATAAGTTAGAGCATAAATTGAAACAATTCTAATTTTCCCATGTTTGCCTTAAAATTACATTCTTTGTCTTGAGTTTGTTTTTTCCAGAGTCGAAATTTCTCACATATAATGAATATTCCATTTTTTAAAATCCACCTAAGGCCACACAGATCTTTAACATAAGTTGTATACATTCTAATAAATTAATACTTTTAATGCAAATCCTTTGAAGATATATAATTTATACATTATCAATAAAAGAGAATATTTGTAGCTCAGAGTTGAAATGAGTGTTCTCTGAGCTTGTTTGTTTTCTTGCAGAGGTTTCATTTCCTTAAGTAGAGAACATCATCAGTGCTAGTAACATCACTAGCATTGATCATGTTACTTAGTTTCCATAATGAAATGTCTGCAAGAAAACAACAAGCTCAGAGAGCAGCAAGGACCGCTCAATTTATACATTACCTTTTATTACTTTCAGAAAACCCTTTCCTTTCAAATGGACCACTCAGTCCATTAATATTAGTTGAAAATGTTTATATAACTCATTATGTCAATTACCACTGAAAAAAAGCTGCCGCTTGATCCAATTGGTCTTTAATTGTTTTGAGTCTTTTTTAAAATTTATAATTGCTAATGACTCAAACATTCTGTTGGTGGATTCAACTGAATATATAAAGCCTTTACTACCATCCATAAAACTTGGGAGACAAATGGCTTAACTATACTTGATCTTTCTTTCTCAACGAGATGTCATGGAAATCTCAAATCTCTTTTAAGTATGCAGCATTCTTCCAGAACATCTAGAACAAACTCAAACTCAATTTCATTGAGGGCTGCATCAGGATTGTGTTTGACCATGGGGGGCCGGGGTGGGCGTGGCCAGGGTGGGTGTGGCCAGCTTGACAGAATTCGTGTCGGGGGTGCCTGTAGCGACCCAAGCACTCTGCCAGTGAAAACAGGCTCCCAATCTCCATTTTCGGCTGCAACGGCCTCCTGCAACCCTCTGCCAGCAAAAACAGAGGTTGAGAGGGCCACACATGGTCCTCCTGAGCTCCATTTTATCTGGCAGAGGCACCATGGGCAAGTCCTGTGCTGTTTCCAGAGCAGCCCTGCGGGCCAGATCTAAGCACCCTGTGGGCCAGATCCGGCCCATGGGCCTTGAGTTTGACACCCCTGATCTAGAAGGATCTCGTTTGTCCAAATGCATTTCAATATGGGTCAGGAACAGTGCGCTGGGATGCAAGGGAGTGTACAAGAACTACACCGTGAGGAGTTAGGGTGCATTAGGTTGCAAGGGGATGTGTAAGAGGCACACAATCAGGGGAGGGTATGTGGGGGTGTGAGGGGTGTGTGGCAATGCAGCATGGGTTTAGGAGGGTGTGCGGTAATGCAGCATGGGTTGAGGAGAGCCTGTGACTCTGCGGGGGTCAGGAAAGGTCTGCAGGGAGTACATGACAGGCACTGTGGATTGAGGAGGTTGCATGGGGGTACAGAGTGGATAGGGAAGGGGTATATAGTTGATGCATCATGGGTTGGGGAGGGTGCACAGGGATAAGTGAGGGAGCAATGGAGGTATAGAAAAGTTTTAAATAGGGTGTGAAGGGATGCATGAGTGGCAGGTAAGAAATGTATTAGACGATGACCAAATGAGTCACAATTAATAATTAATTCTGTTTATATCTACCAGTTATTCCCCTTGAGGTAAGAGAAATAAGTTAGTAGATAAGTAGAATCAGACTAAATTTGTAAATGCTAAAACTCTTAGCAGTTGTCAATGTTTGCACTTTAATGGTTTTTCATCTTGCATCAGAAGAAAATTGTACCAGTCATGAGCTTTGCGATCCTCATTGTTGAACCCTATTATGTTTCTATTGCCTCTGTAAGACAATTTCAATTCTAAATTCTATTTGTCATTCTTCAAGATTTTGATTTCTTTCCAGAGTATATAGGCATTATTGTACACTTCCAAGTAGAAATTTAATGCATTCTTTTCTGCATTATAGATAATGGAAATGCATTAGTATGAATGATAAAATTTCATTCATTGCTGATTCATATATTATTAAGTTTCTGTTTTTTTATTTCTGCTCCATGTTGAAATGCTTTCAGATGTGCAGCTTTTAATCCTTTATAATCATTGCTCTTTTGCTGTGAGTTACAGACAGAATAGCAGCTAACATTCTACAGTAACTAAGATGTTGCACTTTTTTAATACATACATCTCACTCTGATCTGTTCACCTTAGTATCACATGAGTAAATGTCGATAGCTTGAAGCCTCCTGTACGTTTTGGAGTCTAGCTGCTATCAACCTCTAGCCGTCATAGCCAGGGGTTAAGAATTACAGGAAGCATAGCCCAACCATCTGGAAGAGGATGCTTTTCATACATTCACAGACCTCGTTAGACACACAACTTAGACTATTATAAAGAATTTACAATAATATAATATTAAATGCAATTCATGTTAATTAGGTTTAATTATTATTTATATTAATTAGGTTTAATTAATATAATTAATTCTTCAGCATATTTTTTGAAACACTTGATAAAACTACTCTCTCCTGTCTAATTTAATAGCTTTCTTTCTCATATGCCACCCAATTGTAGCTTTTTGCCATTTCTTGGGTAGAGATTTTGATAATAGATAAGTTTAGAAATGTGTCTCGCACAGCATGGTGAGCTGCACTTTTCAGTGAATTCTCCCCCACTCCCTGCTTCCCCACCCATCCATATTTTATTCTATCACTGTATCATTGTTTTCTTTTTAATTTTTTATTCTATTGTTCCATTGCTTTACTTCTGTTAGGTTTACACTTCTTTTCATTTCTCCGGTTTTACTGCTGCAAGCCACAGCCATAGAGTAGCCCCATAGGTGGCAAATAAATTTACCACATAAATAAAATAAAAATCATGTTGGATTTGTGGCTGGTCATTTCGTTCCATCTTGATATCTTCCATTAGCACAGGTAGAAGTATTTTGTTCCTGGAAGTAGTAGAGAATAGTAGAGTAAGAGTAATTATAAGGAGTAAGGGACTTTTTCTACTTGCTATATAGCCCTGAAGAGTTTTGAAAGCTCCAGCGGATGAGATTCTATTTAAGTGTGATAATCTGCACATATTTGTAGCAATCCAACATTCACATTCCTTTAATTTGCATTGTGAGTTGTTTCTCAGCAAATGTTATTCAGATAGAAACGGATAGAAAACATAAACCAGTTTTCTATATAACAAGATATTCTCCAAATGTGTTGAACTAAATATTCTTGAATTCCTTTTGCCATGCTGACTGCCAAATCTGGAAGTATCACCTAACGTATGCTGGAAAAGCCAGGGACAAAAAGGCAAAAATAACTGCAGTAGTTGCAATGCGTTCTGCCATGAATTGGGTTTCAAGTAAGGCAAATATTTTTAAGAATACATTTATATGAACTATATTTCTACCGTAGATATCAATGAGAATAAAAGAAAGTTATTGTGTAAAATTTATATATACAGAAAAAAAAAAGCTAAAAATGCAATGATTAAGATTAAAAGAAGCAGGGAAAATACAGAAAGATTTTATTGGAATTTTAAAAAAATTCTAGAAGTAGATGAAAAGGATTAAACAAGTAGTCTTTAGCCGACTGAATGGGATTAAAAATAAAATGATTGAATTATTTGGGATGAAACTGAAGTCAGGTAATGCTGGAAGAAATAGTTTAGTATTATATGCAGTGGAAATGTTAGATACAAGTCAGGAAGCCATTGTACACACAGATCATTGTGAAACACAATTTTACGCTGAAGTCTTCCTTTTTTTCTCTTAAACATAGCTCCTAGCACACCAGGCAAACATTAATTCCCCATTGTGTGCCTGTGTGCTCTCTTCTAACACTTTCTTCTGCCATGAATGTAAATACAGACATCAATTCTCTGCTTGCTAATTATACCAACACTGGGATGAGCATTTCAAAAGATGAGGGAGTGAAGGAACAAGGGCTGTAAATAGAGATTTTTCCCTTCTCTCTGCTTCCTTGGGAGCTGAGTTCTGGAAACCTTCTTCAATGTTTGAGGTCATATCTCCCCCTCTCCCCCTACTGTAAAGGAATGGAAACCTGAAGTTAAAAATGTAAAAACACAGTTGTGGTCAAGGAACTTTCCCCTTTATTGACCACTTCATTTAGTGACTGATTGGCCTGTCTCAATTATGGTCAGTAAACAGTATGTAGAGATTTTATTTCCACCTGGTGTTTAGAAGAATATTTTTATTGTTCCCTCGCACAAAGAGAAAGTTACAACAGTGAAACCAAAAACTATTAGAAGATTTGTTTGTTACATGTGCCTAGGAAGATGTTCTCAGAATTCTGATTGAAAGGATATAAAACATAGTAGAAATCAAAATTTGGGAAGTACATGTTGGGTAGGATAGGTGTTGAACAAGGGTTTGCTTCTCAGCAGATTATGGAGAAATATACGAATGTGAGAAAATTGACTGCACTTTTGTTAATTTAGAGAAAGTATATGCTAGGCTCCAGTTGTAGGATATTATGCCTGAATATAGAATTGAAGTTTAGTTACTGAATGTGACAGGAGTAATATATAGTGGAAATAAACACGTGTAAGAATAAATGCATTGTTTAATGAATGTTCAACACTGAGCTGGGAATAAGACTAGGATACATAATGTTTCCTTGGTTGTTTAATGTATTTATGTATAAATACAAGCATAATACTTACACGCTCCAGTCTGTAATTTTAGAGAGATATTAGGGCATTTCATTTGAATCTAGACTGTGCCTAGATAGAGCAGGACCCATTAAAACCACTAGACACGTCTTACTATATTACTTGCTTTATGATGATACCCATGGTTAAATACACATTTAAACAAATTTCTTAGTCATTCTGATCAGTTTTATTTACAACTCTTTTGGGCTCAGGTGGTTTGGTTTTTTTTAAATGTAACCATATTCTGTCATGCAATATGTAAGATGTGCAACATTTTGATTAACATGCTTAATTTAATCAATATTATTTTATATATACAATGCGTTTAATGGACTGGGCTTTGACCATAATTGTCTGTCTATCTGTCTGTCCATCTGTCCATCCATCCTTATGGTAGTGTTAGAGATGTGTTGAACAGAGACATGAATGTGCGTGCAGACAATGCTTTGCTATTGACTGAAAACAAAATGTTTTACAGCAGATATTAGACTGTATGATGCAACAAGGATATGGATCTGGAAATTAATGTATTGAGGACCGAGATAATTATGCTTGACAAGGAAAATGGAGTGAATTATTGCTAATTATATATAAACAGCAAAAAAAATGGAGCAAGTAGATGAATCTGTGTGTCTAGGTAGAGAAATAAGAATTTTAAGCAGTGTAAATGTTGATAGAATAATAATAAATAATATGTGGTCTTTTATGAAGAATAAATATTTCTTGGAAAAAAATAATATGTTGTACGTAAGAATGTGCTCCTGCCCATTTTTTTATATAAAGTTGAGTATGTTAGGATAAAAAAAAAGAAATTGAATACAGTCGGAATGGGGTATTTAAGAATTTATACAGTATAACAAGAGATAAGTTCAAGAATGAATGGGAAATGAACGTGCACTGAATTAAAAAACAAGTTAGTGATATGAAGGAAATACTATTGAGGTAGTTGGGCCATAGGGAAGAATGCTCTGGGACCAGGATTGCTATCACTAAGTAATACAGTTGTAAAGCACAATGTCACATTATAGCATCACTTAGTGACAATAATCTTGGGCAGTTTTGAGTTGACATCAGAACCAGTAGTGGGATTAAGCCAGTTCGGGCAGGTTTGGCCGAACCAGTAGGAAAGATTCTGGCTGGCCCCCGCCCACCCCGCCCCTTCCTGGAGTTCCCCACATGCCCTG
>JANHFL010000341.1:0-16677 GCA_032468155.1 Oxyrhabdium leporinum
CCCCCCCCCCCCCCCCCCCCCCCCCCCCCCCCCCCCCCCCCCCCCCCCCCCCCCCCCCCCCGGGCGGCAGAATCAGGTGTGACTGGCTTAACAATCACCTTATTGAGTGGTGGAAATTGGTCCCAGTTGTGGTTATAAGTCAAGGACTACCTATATAACAGGGGTGCCAAACTCATAGCCCTTGGGCCAGATGCATCATGTCTGGCCACGCCCACCCCCGGTTTAGCAAAGGGGGGGGGGAAGTTGTGATACATCACATGACGACGTGATGGCGCGAGTTTGACACCCTGTCCTATATTCTCTTTTGATCTTAAGACCTCTCAGTTGACAAAATAATTCAGAGTGGAAAAAATGGGAAGTTTATCTCAAATTTTAGCACAAGTCTAGACGATTATCGTTTTGGATGGGGGATGGTTTACTAATGCTGTGTAAAGATAGCCCTGCACATTTTTAATGCATTATATAATTGTGGGTGAAGCCATCCAACCTGATGGATTGGTTGCTGAAAAAAAATACCATCTTCTGAGTTTAAGCAGGTTCTTTTCCACTGCGAGATACATCTTACAAGATCCGGGTTCAAAACACATTTTAACTACTCACTTGCTGCTTAAGCAGCGTCTCAAGGAATACGAAGCGCCTCCACCACAAGTACGGGAACATTCACTCCAGGAGCCCCAGGCATCCCAGAGACTATCTCGGTCCTCTTCCGATCGAGCAGTTCGAGAACTCTGGAAGAGAACAGAAGACAGCATGAAGGGAAGAGGCCTGCATTCAAAATAGTGAAGACTCTGCCAAATTAGTACTATATATTCACTTGAAAAATGTCTCACTTAACAACAGAAATTTTGGCCTCAACAGTGGTTCTTGAATCCTGAACCTAAGTATACTTCTACTTCCTGCAGCTCGGCATTCATTTACGGGTGATCCTTATTTAACGATCACTCGTTCAGTGACCGTTCAAACTTACAACAGTGTTAAAGTGGCAATTATGGTTCTCATACTAAGGTTGGTTGCTTTGCTCCCTTGGTCACATGATCACAATCCAGTTTCTTAGCACCCTGCTCACAATTATGACATATACTATGGTCACACGATCACCATTCGTGACTTTCTCAGCTTCCTACATGCAAAGTCAATGGGGAAGCCGGCAGGAAATCACAAATGGCAGCCACACGCCATCCTCGCTTCGTGAAATCATCTGCGCTGATTTGTTTAATGGCGGTAACGTACATCACCGAGTGATATGATCACGTGATGTCACACCTTACGACTGTGTTGTTTAGCAATGGAAATTCTGATCCCAATTGCCATCGCTAACCTGTACTGGGTGCTTCCTGGAAATGCAAGGAAAGAATGGCTGACAGGACACCTGAATGTGATGGAAAATTGGGCACCGCTCTAGCAGTGACTTTTGTCAGCATACTCTTCTGCTTCCTCAAGGGCAGAAACTCTTCTGCTTCCTCAAGGGCAGAAACAAGCATCTGTGTAACTGTGGAGAACAGCCTTTAAACCAGCAAATGTTTGTTTATATATTTTATAAAACCAGGAGAAAGAGAAGGAGGGGTGTGTGTGTGGGTGGGTAAAGCTCAGAGATGCAAATGCCAGGCACCGTGTCTTGCATTTCAGAGGTCAGTGTTGGGCACTAGGCCAGCAACTGTACTAAGATAATCTTGACTGTTGTGAAAAGATTTTCTCTACTCTAGCTAAGCACCCTTTTCCCCCTCACTTCTAAACATTAGTTCATGGGATCCGATTTGAACTATTTTGCTAAAACCCTTCCAAAAAGAGCGGGGGGGGGGGGGGGGAGAAACCTCTTCGGTTGTAATCTTTAAAACAATAAATGAAATGTAAATACTTATATAAATAAGAACCAGAAGTATATCAACAAAACGCATTGGACAACAAGCGGTGCGGATCACAGATAAAGACAGGACAAAGATGAACGAGAGGAAACATCGGAATTGCTTCTTCTGAAAGCGAACAGCAGTACCAGGCACAATAACCGGCAACTGATATGGTAATTCCAGGATTCTCCAAGAAGTTAAACCAGGGCTTTTAAGCAAAAGGGTGACATACAAATTGCGACTATCGAGTTGAGTGAAGAAAACTCTTTCTCAAAATGCACGAAGTTTGGCCAAAGGCTTCAGTGTTGAATGTAGTTATTCACAAGCAAGAAAAGGTGGGGCAGAGAAAAGTGGGGGGAAAGGAGCCTGCAGACTGGCACCACGAACGGTTTTGTATAATCTGTTCAGGAAAGCCTTTGAACTTATCACAGAGCCAGATCCAAACCCTCAACATCTACCAACAGCTGGGCACCGTGCCTGGGGCCCACTCTCTTTAATGTCCTTTATCAAATAAGACCCACCAATGTGGCTGTTGAGAGTCATTAACATTAGGGTTGACAGTTGTTTGTACTATAAAAGAAGGAATCAAGAGTTTATTTATTAGTCATGCTAAGGGAATGCAAAAATGTAGGCCATTACTTTTGTTTCTCCTTCTAAAATCTAATGACATTTAGTTACAAACACCTGTATAATCAGGCAGGGTGACATTTTCCCTTAGGTGAAAAGGGTGAGTGGCTTGTCTGGCTCACAAACAGCCATCCACTGTTTGCTCGGAGCTGACTGCATCATCTTCAAATTATAGTGAGATGCGGCCTGCCAGCCCACAGTTGCTGTAGGCTTGTTTACAAAGTTCCCTCTGGTTAGGTGGACATTTAGCTTAAAGACAGATTTAATATACAGCCAAGCTGCTCAGGAAAGTCAGCAGCTATACATTTACATTTGAAAATTATTTATTTCTCATGAGTTTAAAGCAGGGGTGTCAAAGGGTTGTGTTTGAGCTCAGGGGACTAGGGTGGACGTGGCCAGCTCAACTTCACTCGTGTCGGGGGTGCCTGTGGTGGCCTGAGCGCTTTCCCGAGCTCCGTTTTCGGCTGCGACACGGCCTCCTGCAACCCTCTGCCAGTAAAAACAGAGCTCTGGAGGGCTACCTGTGGCCCTCCCAAGCTTCATTTTCGCTGGCAGAGGCACTGCGGGACAGTTCTTTCCTGTTTCCAGGGCGGCCCCACAGGCCAAATTTAAGCACCCCGTGAGCCGAATCCAGCCCCTGGTCCTTGAGTTTGACACCCCTGGTTTAAAGCAACATATATAGCCTTCCATCTCATTCCCCCCACCCCCCATGAAAACCATCCTATAAGATTAGTTGAAGTGAGAAATAGCAACAACCCACACTGTACCTAGCCATGAATAAGCTTAACCACTTTTTAAAAAAATGATTTTCTATCCCTGCTCCATCCATTTGGGGTTTTTGGAACCATAAAATATATCTGCAGAGTTGCAAATGGCTGCTATGGAAGAGGCTGCTGTTAGTCCTCGGTTAGCAAGATCATTGGCCTGATATAGTAGTGATACATCAAAGGTTTACAGAGCCATTTTTTGCACAAACAGCATTTTGTTTCTAGCATGCATGGTTATCATTATGCTGCTTCAACTGGCATGAGACCGAGGGGAAAGTTACTGGATTTTTTTCCCCCCCAAAAAAAACTCACTCAAGGAAGGATTTACATGGCATGTTACCTGAAGAATGCAGGATGTTGAAAATAAATAGCAATGTGCACAATGGCTTTTTGCATTCAACATTTGAGGTTTGAAGAACTGTGTTTATAGAGTTTGAAACAGGTGTTTTGGCTATTCTGCAAATGGTTCAAAATCAAAACAATCCTGTTCCAAACTTGAAACACCTGGTACAGATTCAAAACAGGAGTTTCAACCCAGAATGGTCTGAGAGCATTGGAATACCCGGGAAGGTCTAAGCAACCCGTTTCAAACTTGAAACTACTTTTCAAACTCAAAAGGGATGTTTTGAATTCAACATGTTTTGTTTTATTTTTATATAGTTTTTAACTTGTTTATGCCACCCATCTCCCATGTAAGATTTTACATACCTCTAGTCCTCCGTTTTGGATTCTTCTTTGAAAATTTACCTGCCTGTATGTCTTACTTTTCCCCCAACAGCTACTGATCTGCCATTAAATTACAGCTGGGTAAAAACTGGTATTGCTACCCAAACAGGTAATTCATAAATTAAAGCGCATGTAGACCTTACCTATTTGTTCTCTACTAACTGACTATTGGAAATAAGGGAAATTGATATCCGAAGTAATGCTGCTAAATATGTATCTTGCATTATTTTCAGCAATCATTGCGAGAAGTGAACCGAAGTGCCATATTGAGAAAATAGATTAAAAAAACCCCAGACTGTACCCCAAAATACCTTTATGGCTCTCAAGAAGCACTTTATGGAAAAGAAACCACAGATAAAAGCGAAATGGTTAACTTATGTTAGAATAAGAGTATGGAGAATATAAGATAAAATCAAAAGAACAACCGGTTGCAGGGGGATTTAATTTTCAATGGTTTTCCTATCTACAATTAAGAGAAAGATTTAAGGAAGATAATAGGACATATGGAATTAAGCAGCAGGAGACAAAATCTGAAGTTGAACAATGTGCAAATGACGTACAACGTACAAATTTTAACCACGTAGTGGTTAAATATATACATTTTATTGAAGAAGAACAAATGAAAGACTGCATAATAACTTGGGCTAAGAATTTTGGACATAAAACATACTGATGGCACAGTGGGAAAATATTTGGTTAAAGGACTGAAACTTACATTATGTTATAACTTAAAAGAGAATTTTTATAAGACGATGTACCATTGGTATATAAGACTCCAGAAAAATTATCTATAAGGTATTAAATGTACTTCAGACCTCAATTAGAAAACAGCCACAGAAGACTAGAGTCACTTCTAGGCAAGATGGGCAGCATAAATAAAATTTATGTTGGAAATGTGATGGGTCATTTTATCATGCCCGGCATACTTGTAAAAAAGTCAGAAAATGTTGGATTCAAATTCACAAAATGATACAAAGAATTAAAAAATAATAATGTTCAACTTATTCTTGTTTTCAACTTAAGATTTGCACTGCTTTTACTCTGCTAAACGAATAATAGATATTTTAAAAAAAAAATGAAACAGAATTGTCAAAAATACATAGTGTTTTATATTCTCTCTCTCTCTCTCTCTCTCTCTCTCTCTCTCTCTCTCTCCCTCCCTCCCTCTTTTATAGACACGCACAGTGATTCTACCTCAACAGTTGCAAAACGCTGGATAGCTGTACAATTTAAGCAAGCTTTGAAGCACAGCATGGAGTGGTATATGATGTATAGCTTCCACTGTCATTTATGTTTCTTTCAACTAGAATTATTCTGAAGAAAGATGGAGGTGGAACCTGTGCATGTGTATCCCCGCATGTAACCCATATTTTGAATATTTTATTTATATTTCATATTTCATATCCTCCCGCCAAGAGGAGCTCTTCTGATGCCTTCTGCTGAATTCCACTCCACTTGACTGAGAGTGAATGTAAAGTTATAGTTGGCTTGGTTTGCTTATATGAAACCACTCTCTAATGGTGTGCTAACTTTTCATCCCTGCAACCCCACACGTTTCCCATCTATGGAAATGCACGGTTTTCCAATTTCCTACATTTTCACTTTTAACTGCACAGTGCTGTAAGAGAGGAATATATGGCTTGCAAAACATGCCGTAGATAACCACATGGTACATCCGAAGGAAATACTGTGGGCAGATTAAATTAAACAGTACAAGGCTGTTATGGCTCAGCACAGAAGTTTTTAAAAACTTTGCTGCTCTGAGCACGAAAAGGAGAGAAAATAAAGCTTTCCCATACGAGCAGTTAACTTAGTATACTGCACCATCCCTCTTCAATTGATAGAGCTCTGTGAAACCAGTTTGCTTTAAGGGTACAATCAATCTACTCTGGAAAGCTACTGTGGCCAATGGATTCTATGGAGGTCAAACTTGCATCTGAAACAGATGTAGGAGCTATCCCTTCTCCCCTCCTCCCCCCGCCAAAGGGTTTCTAAAGACCCCTTTCTAATTTAAATGGATAATAGGATCTCAGTTTAACCACTGTAACATGGAACATGGCATTGTTTGGCTTTGATCCAAGAGTCAGAGGGAACCCCGCCCCCCTGAAGAATGAATTAATCCATGCTACCCAAATGTATCAGATCTAATGCACGTATTGTTATGGCCATTAGGCACACTGAATTAAATTCTCTCTTATCTTTATTAAAACGCCACATGACTTACTTTTGAATCAATCCCATAATCAGTAGGATAAAGGCAATCATTAAAAGAAAGCCAGATAACAGATCAAATTTTGGCCATAGCCAGTGCCAACAACTACAAAAAGATCACCCAAGCAGAGGCGTTTCTATCACCACGTATGTTTGATTTGAGAGTTGGATGCTAGTATTTCAGACTTCAGCAACTGGCACATTTCGTCATGATTCTTTAAATCTGCAATTTGTGTATGTGTGTGCATGTATGAGAGAAAGCGTGTGAGGATGGGATGTGTTTGGCTTATGATAAGGACATCTTCAAATCAGGTAAGGCCCTAGAATGCTCTAAGTCAGGGATTTCATTGAGGGCTGCATCAGGGTTGTCTGACCTCGGGGGGAGGAGCGGGAGGGGCCAAGGGGCATGGCCAGCTTGACATCACTCATGTCGGGGGCGCCTGGGGTGGCCAGAGTGCTCTGCCAGCAAAAATGGGCTCGCGAGCTCCGTTTTTGACCGCGACGGCCTCCTGCAGCCCTCTGCCAGCGAAAATGGAGTTCAGCCCTCCCAAGCTCCATTTTCACTAGCAGAGGCACTGCTGGCCAGTCCTTTGCTATTTCCAGGGTGGTCCTGCAGGCCAGATCTAAGCATCCTGCGGGCCAGATCCGGCCCATGGGCCTTGAGTTTGACACCCCTGCTCTAATAAGCTGAAACAGCAGATAAATCAGATACATCTACAGCTTTTACCTCATCCCAAACCCCAAACCTAAGAGCAACTTGATTAGAACAAAGAATCCAACTTTCTGGAAACAAAATTTCACACCCATCCAGAATAAAGCCACGCGCCTGCTATTTGTACTCCAAAATTCATTATAATTGTTCTCTAAGAAACATATGATCTGCATCTGGAATAGGCTCTAAGTTTTCTTTGAACAAGTAGAATAAACATAATTCAATTCAGGCCATGTTTAATGTTAAGGGAAAGTGATTTTTCTCTCCTCTGTTGAAACAACTAGCAATGCCTTAAAGGCCATTTAAAAGATTAGAGGAGAATGTTTTTGTTTACTGAGCACTACTTTCATATATATAAACCACCAACCTGTCCAATCCCTTTTTCACTGCCTGTTTTTGTTTATTGCTGAATTAACACTTAAGGGTTTAAAGTAGTAAAAACATTTTAGGGAAGAAAATGTAAAAAGACTTCAAGAAGCAACACACAAATTCTGCCGGGATAGTTACCATGAAAAGCAAGTCTTCACAATGTGAATTCATATCTGGGGTGAAGATCAAAATCAGTACAAGGCAGTAACATTATAAAACATATCAAAGAATTACTAAAACGTATGGCAATCTGTAACTAGGGATCAAAGTACATTTCCATGTTGATGCTTTCAAAATTAAATCCATATCCCCTTTATGGCAACTGCAACTGAACAAAATTTGGCAACCCTCCTTGATATTTTTATGCACAGATCACTAGCAGAAAAAAATTTATCCTCATCCAACTGGTTCTATTCTATTCTATTCTATTCTATTCTATTCTATTCTATTCTACTCTACTCTACTCTACTCTACTTTATTTCATCCCATCCCATCCCATTCCATCCCACTCTATCTCCCTCAAGGGCATCATTAAACAGGAATGCTAGGTTTAGTGCATTGAGGAATACTTCAAAATTATGAAACTGATTTAATCAGGCAAGATAAATGTCTAAAAAATATTATTATACCTCTCCCTCCATACCAATAGATGGCAAATCTAGCCAATGAAAATACTCTTTGCAAAATGGACAACATATTGGTAAACTCTTTAGTCTTCTGCATAAGGTACAGTACAGAGGGATAAACCTTGTTTTTTTCATAAATCAGAGTCAAAGATATAGTGCTAGAGCAAGAAATAGTTGTTTTTTTCTTTCTGCATGAAACAGTTAAGGGAGGTAAGTAAAGAATGCCAATGTACAGCAAATGAAACATCACGCAAACATTGGAATAGAATTGACATATTTTTTAAAAGCCATATTCTAAAGTTTATTCCTCTGATCATTTATTTTAAAACTAATAATGCTCAAACTACTCAACAGTTGACTCTATCTCATACTCCATAAGATAATTCTCAAGTTTTGTTATGCAGACTTACATGGAACAAGAACAGTTCAGGACACAGATTGGATTCAGAAGATGCAGAGGCACCCAAGAACATATGTTTAATATCAACTGGATAATGAAAAAAGCAAGCTCGTCTCTAAATATGTTTAGTTTTGCTTTCTTGATTGTACTGAAGTTTTTGATTGTGTAGACTAGGGATATCCAACCTTGGCGACTTTAAGACTTTGGGACTTCAATTCCCAGAATTCCTGAGACAGCCATGCTGGCTGGGAAATTCTGACAGTTGAAGTCCACAAGTCTTAAAGTTGCCAAAGTTGGACACCCCTGGTATAGACCATAACAAATTAAGGACTTCCTTTAAAAGCATGAGTACTAGGCCACAGCATCTGCTTATTGAAGAACATGTACAATCTAAAAAAAGCAACAATTAGAACTGAATATGGAACTACTAAGCAGCTCAAAATTAGGATTTATTATTGATAACTCAGCAATTCATGATTTGTTTTGCGGCTTACCCCATCACACACATGCACATATATTAGTTATTTTATTTTTGAGTGTCTTCAATTCGGCCTTCATTCCTGGCAAATTAATGGATCTGATGCGGTTTTCTTGGCAAGATTTTCAGAAGTGGCTTGCAACTGCTTTTTTCCAGGGCTGAGAGTGTGAGACTGGCTCAAAACCATCCAGATGGCTTTCCTGCCTAAAGGAAGCTAGAATTCAAATCTTCCCACTCCTGATCCATTACCTTAACCACATAACAAAACTATCTCTCACGCTCATAATTTCTTACTAATAAGATAGCAATGGTAAAATAATCTTGAAATGAGTCGAACTACTCTAGTTCTGCTCTCCAATTTTTGATTTGACTTTGATTTGGGTATTTTGATATTCAATATTCATGAAAAGGCAAGAATGGGAAACTACAAATACTATATTTCATTTAATTAACTCATTAGAACTCTTTCCCTTTTCAAGCAATACAACTGTGACAATAGCTTGCTTTCAATTGCTTGAAATCTTTCCTGTCCTTATATTGTACTTTATTCCTGATATACACTTAATAGCAATAGCACTTAGACTTCTATACTGCTTCACAGTGCTTTACAGTCCTCTTGAAGCGGTTTACAGAAACAGCATATAGCCCCCAACAATCTGGGTCCTCACTTTACCAAACTCAGAAGGATGGAAGGCTGAGCCAACCTTGAGCTGGTGAGAATCGAACTGCCAAACTGCAGGCAGCCAGCAGGCAGCAGAAGTAGCTTACAGTACTTCATTCTAACCACTGCGCCACCATACCTCTTAACCTTTTCTTGACACTTTTAATACTACTCTATATAGCTAGATTTAGCAAAAGAGGGCATATCACAACTACTTGTAAAAACCATGTTATTATGGTGAATAATATACAATATTCAATTTACAAATTAGCCTTTTTTTCCCCCCAGTGGACAAAGGTTAGGGCAATGCAGGAGATTCTATTACCAGTCTCCAGAGCCGTGATGGCGAACCTATGGCACGCATGCCACAGGTGGCGCACAGAGCCCTCTCTGTGGGCACACGAGCCATCGCCTCAGCTTTGCTCCACTGCCGGCCAGCTGGTCTTTGGGTCTACCACACATGCGTGGGGCGAAATGCATGCGCGGTGCATGGGAGATGCATGCACATGTGCAGGAGATGCACATATGTGGGGGGGGACACATGGGCGGGGATGCACGCGCATTGCATTTTGGGGATGCATGCATCTGCGCTTTGGGCACTTGGTGCCGAAAAGGTTAGCCATCACTGCTCTAGAGCTGTACTAAAAACCTTTGTTTGGGAAATGAAGAAAGTTAGTTGGTTTTTTTAGAACTTTGAGACATTTCTGTTTTAGAAAAGAAATGACCTGAACAGCAGCATTCCTACTACTGTGTTTTTGTAACATTATTAGCTATAATGTTTGAAAATTGTGTTATATGATAGGAAAGCATTGCATTTATTTTATTTAGTAAATATATCAAGCTGCTCAGCTTGCATTCCACAGGCATAACATAAATGTCTTGTATGGAATTAATAAAGAGGAAATGTGGACTACTATGTATCTGCATCTGAATATATCCCCCCCAAAAAAACCCCACATGTGGACAAGTCATTAATATATATCCCAATCTCTGCTCCCCCTACAGTTAAACTCATATATCCCAGCAACTTTTTCTACTGGCTGCAACTTCCTATTATTTGTTGCTGCTAGTAATTAAAATAGTATTTATATTGTCATTGAAATAAAAATACACAATATGCTCAAATTTCTCACCTATTCCCAAATTTGTTTTTTTTCTCAGTTTAAAGGCTATTAATATGAAAGCATAAAATATATCAAGTTGTAACACGTGGGGGTCATTTTAGTTAGGAAATTCAAATTCATCAGAATCCTAAATGAATAGCCAGAAACATTACACATTTCCCCATGACTCTAAACTGGGAAATACAGCTAAGGCAAGGTCATTGTTCCATTTCGAAGGAAACAAAGAGCTAAATAGCAGTGCATTGCAGGCAATAGATATGACAGTCTTATGACTTCCACAATTTGCATCTGGCATTGAGCTTAACAATTTGTAGCAAAATTCAATAAACATCAATTAAGAATGCTTCTTGGAACATTTAGGGACATTGAAATTGCACATCAAAGAGAAAAAGGGAAGCAGCGATTACAATGAGAAGCTGCAAGCTGATTTGTTTACAGGATTACCAAAATAAAAACCATACAACAGCAACGCTCAAAACAACATCCACACAATAAATGACATGGCAACATACATTCAATCCGAAGCTTGTGAAAAGCTTTTATATGACTCCAAGCCTCCTAGAGTCACCTTGGCGAGATGGGTGGCATAGAAGTTGGCTAATAAATGAATAATAAGTAAAAGAGATTTTCTACTGACACTGAATAGCAATAAGATTCAGACCTTTTTTCTAAGTCCATCTCTCTCTTGAGAATGCTACTTTAGGTGATCACATGACAAACAGATGGCAAATGCAACTCTATAAAGTTTCAGCATTAGACTAATAGAAGTTATTCATGGCACAGAGCTACTGATGTCTAGCAAGATAACTTCAGAGCTGTAATTAAGAGAATACTGTGGATCTTAGATGTACAAACCTTCCAAATTAAGAGGACCATTATATTCACATGAAATCAAGATAACTTTATCTTGGCCATAGGAAAGAAACCTCCCAAATGCCAAGACAGTGAATTATATCTAGGGCTGCATCTTTATTTACTGCGCAGAAAGTCTCACTGAATTCGGTGTCGGCTTTACAAACTGTTGTAATCATGACTTGTTGAATAAGTCATGACAGCAGGCTCTTCACAATATACTAACCCCTTTTTTTTAAAAAAAAAAAAGCATAATGGCTTGGAGCATACAGTAGTATGCTATGCCAAAACCAAACAAATCACATTATACCTTAGTATCAATATGAAATCAACCAATGGATTTCCCAGCTCCTGCCCACCTAGCAGTTCGAAAGCATGCAAATGTGAGTAGATAAATAGGTACCACTTTGGTGGGAAGGTAATAACATTCAATAACGTTGGCGTATAATTATGTTGGCCACATGACCACAGAAATGTCTTCGGATAACTCTGGCTCCCTTGGCTAAAAAATGAAGATGAGCACCATCCCAAATATGACTAGATACGGAGAACCTTTACCTTCACCTTTTTATGAACCAAAACATTTAGTAAGATTGCTTTCTCTTATGGAAAAATGGCAGAAATAGAAATTTAACAGGCAGCATGGAAACAAATTGCTTTTGTTTTCAGTATTTTTCTCTGATAAATAATAACCATATGAAGAAAAATCAAAAAAAGACAACACAAGCGTATTTGTTTGGTAAAAGAAAACAATAAAATTAGAGGCAGAATGGTTTGCAAAATATTAACGGGCTTTGTTAGGGCTACTGTATCTACCCTGAAAACCACTTCCAACAATCTTATCAAGAAAACTGCAGGTATTGGTCCAGGTAGTCACCAGGCGTTGAGGAGGCAAGTTAATATATAAATAAAGTTTAAAAATAAACCACAACACACAGAATCAAATTACTTTGGCATGCACAATGCAATGGCATCTTAATATCAAAATCTCCGCAGAAGAAAAATCCATCTTAGCCACTTTCCTAAATGCCATCATCAAAACGTTGCTGCTATCCAAATTTCCAAGGGGAGGGGACTCTTGACTGCTGGCACAGTAGCTCTGATCTTGTGTTCTGATTTTGGAGTCAGAATTTGATATCAGATTCTGAAGTCATTGCTCTATAGAGAAATGCGGTGCCTATGTGAAATGATCGAGCTATGTAAAGAGACTCGAACAATATACCCTAACTCAGCTGGCGTAAGCAAATGCCAGTTGCATAAGCAAAATGAGTAGCCATGGGGGGGGGGGGGAATGTGCATTTTTGGAGTCAGCACTGGAAAATCCTTTCCTTCGCACAGCTTTAAACGCAGAAACAGATGGGTAGCTTTAGCATGACAGACATACTTGCACAAAAGAAGAATGACAGAATACACTTTCCTACATACAGCTGCACAACAAAGAATTTAAGGTTCAGTCTACAAGCTAATTGTGCAAATGGTTACTCTTGACAGCTATAATACGGGGGGGGAGAGAGATAATGTGAATGGGAGGTGTTACTGTAGTCAACCAGTTTCACATATAAACTGAGGGTAGGGGAAAAATCTTGAAGGGAAACATACCGTATGCAGAGCAGAATGATGAAGACGGTGAAGGACTTGGAAACGAAATCTCTGAAGAGTGATTAAAAGAACTGGGTTCGTTTAGCCCAAATAAAAGAAAGCTAAAAGGAGACAGGATGGCAGATTTCAATTATAGGAGGAGGAAGGAGTATTTTATATGTTCGCTGCTTTGAGTTACTTATGAAAGCAATGAAGTTTGGATAAAAAAACCCTTAACAAACCAACCAATAGCTGTTCCAATAGTACTCAATACCTGACATTGGTATCTTAGTCTGGTCTATCTTGTAAGGATGCCAATTCCTGAGAAAGGGGCAGGTATCTCAACTGTATGTTTCCAGAAGCCTTTTGAAATCCGGATCAATGATGCTGAAACCACCAGCTGTGATTGCTTGATGTGTTTATTAATGGAAGCATTCCCCATCTATGTTGATCTTAGCGTGGTTTAACAGTTACCAAGGGTCCGCTTTCTGACACGGAAATATTTATGCACAAATGAGGAAGCCATTTGGGGGAAATTGGCTAAAGCATATTCCTGCCCATGAGATCCACAAATTCAGAGAAGCCGATTTCTTCTTGGGAGGAGCAAGATTTATCGATGTGGTTTGTCTTTGTGTACATTTGTTTTCTTTATAAAATGGACACAATGGCAATTGGAAAGGCAGGTAGGAAGAGATCTTCCCTCTGCAATCCCAATCTAGATTGGGATGCACACACTGGGTATTTGTATGTGAGAAACGCACGCGTAGCTCTGTATGTCTGCGCCATGGTGGAGGGTAAAGCTCCTTATTTCCTAATTACAGTTCTAATTCAGCTCAGTCCCTACGCTGATTATTCCTTAAATTACCGCAAGTTATGAGAATAAGGCCACTCCTATTTGGCCCTGATAGAATATGATCAGTCCAAAGTCCAACAACGTGCTTAAAGGATGAGTGGGAACATGCAGGCATTAATTTTTTTAAAAAATTCCACATAGGATCTATGAATACCTCTTCTAGTTATCCTTGAGGAAACGACCTAGTAATTCAAACGTAACAAATCATTGTACAGTTTGTTTAATTTATTATCCTTTTGCTATTTTAGTGGTCCATGATAAGATTTTATTTTTTACAATATAGTTAATGCTATGCTATGTACATTATCATACAATGAACAACGTCAATGTCTTTCCAGATGGAGAGTTTGTTCATGTGCACAAAAAGGCGATTGAGAATTCACTTCCCAAGTAGCTAAACTCAAAGAATCCCAGAAATACTTTCTGTTCTCATGCTGCATGTTGAACCCCTTGTTGCCTTCCCGGCTCCAGTCTTGTGCTTTAGTGAAGACCAGTAAAGGGGCAACTGACGTTGGCAAAGACTCATGGCTGCTGCATCTCATGGTCCCCTTGCTTCTAATGCCTCCTTATCCGGCTGTGGATCAGCACTATTGTAGTTCTCCAGTAATTCAGACTGGATCTGCCACAGTCTACTAATTCTTTTATGGTTGTTTTTCAACCCACTGCTTGGGGGGCGGTTGCTAGGTCAGGTTTGACTCTTCTGGACTAGGAAGAGCAGCTTAAACAGAAATTAAACACGACATCATAGCGGTTGCTTCTCAAACTCCCTCTCTCCCATTATACGTGTGGTTACAATGACACAATATGGTAAACAAAAACTTAACTCCACTTCCCGCAGTGAAGAACCGAGTAGCATTTTACCACTACAAGATCAAAGCAGAACCGAAGACTTCTTTGCGACTAACTCAGCTCCTGAGGGGAGCTCCTACGTGGTCATCTCAGCACAGTGGCTGTTCTTCCAGGACTATTCTTTCACCCATCCAGTCTAAGCGTTCGTTCCTTGTGGTTTCCCATCTAGTTCAAATTTGCTTAGCTTTCGCCAAAATCAGTCAAATGATGGCTAGATGTGCGGCTTCCCCATTAAAGACTTGGGTGTCTACAGAATCAGGTTGCTCAACCCCCTTGTTTACACTTGTTAGCCTGTCTCTTGTAAATCATATCCTGCCTACACAGTGGAGAGATAGAAATAACATTCTTGTGAACTTGGTCGACCTTTGCAAAGCTAGGTAGTATTGACTTTCTTTTTTAAAATTACATTCTGCCTTTATTACCATATAAGTAACTCAAAGTGGCAAACGTACATAATACTCCTTCCTCCTCCTATTTCCCCACAAGGATGACTTTGTGCGGGCTGGGCTGAAGGAGACTACCTGGTCCAAGTCACCCAGCCAGTTTTTGTACCTAATGTAGGACGCAAACCTATCGTCTCCTGGTTTCTAAAACCAGCAACTTGACCTCTTCACCAAACTGGCTCTGAGATTGTGACTTGGTTTAGGATTAAGGTCCATTCTTAGCCGTTAGGTCCCAGCCAATCTTACAAAGGAAATAAGTCAGTGAATAACGGATCATGAGAGATCTCAGACCTGCTCCGATTCAGTTTACTTTACTTTATTGTCATTGCACGTCGTGCAACGAAATTAAATGCCATCTTCAGTGTACATTATGACTATAAAATTAAAACACAAACACACATCCCTCACATTCTATACAATTGAATTGGAAACCCCTCATATTGCATTAATATTAAGCATTAATATTAATAATAAGCAACTAAGATACAGGGATTTCTCAGTTGCAAAAAGGAAAAACAAATGTTGGAAGTACCTTAGCTTTCTCTGTTCAGTATGGAAGCTGTATTCTGCTATACATGCTCAAAAAGAGTAGCATAAGCACCTTTCCTGCTCATATTCCCTTTTACTCCTTTGGGTTCAGTGCTACAGGTAGTCCTCGACTTACGACCACAATTGAGCCCTAAATTTTTGTTGTTACGTGAGACATTTGTTAAGTGAGTTATGCCCCATTTTATGACCTTTCTTGCCACAGGTGTTTAGTGAATCATTGCAGTAATATGGTGGTTAAGTGAATCTGGCTTCCCCATTGATTTGGCTTGGCAAAAGGTTGCAAAAGGTGATCACATGACCTTGGGACACAGCATTTGTCATAAGTATAAACCAATTGCCAAGCATCTGAATTTTGATCAATGATCATAGGGATGCTACAAAGGTTGTAAGTGCGAAAAATGGACATAAGTCATTTTTTTTCAGTGCAGTTGTAACTTTGAACGGTCACTAAATGAACTGTTGTAAGTTGAGGACTACCTGTACAGCATTTGTGTGCGATTGCTACTTAGCCTAGATTTAGAAATGTGTTTTCCCTTTCTGTATGAAAAAAAATCTCAGATATTAAAAGATTTTGTATTGTAGAAAATAATTTGTTTTTGCAAATACAGTCAGTAGCCCTCGATTTATTGAACAGCTGATTGAAGTTAAGACAGCACTGAAAAAAGTGACTCATGGTTACGACTGTTGCAGAGGTCCTGCAATAACACGATCAATTAGGGGCTCTTGGTAATCAGCATGTATTTATGACAGTTGTAGCATCCTGGGGTTCCGTGATTGTCATCTTCACCCTTCGCTTCCAACAAGCGAAGTGAATGCGGGAAGCAAGATTAGTGACTATGCGATTAGCGTAATCACCACAAGAAAAAGTAATAAAATCTGTTGCAACTCACTTAACAACCGCATCACTTAGCTACAGAAGTTTAGATCCTAATTTGGGTTGTAAAACAAGGACTATTTTTTATTTATTTATTTTTACATTTATATACCGCCCCATTCCGAAGACTCGGG
>JANHFL010000341.1:37868-48225 GCA_032468155.1 Oxyrhabdium leporinum
GGACTCTACACCATTTCTGACAAATGGCATTCCAATCTCTTCTTGAAAGTCTCAAGTGATGAAGCTCCCACAATGTCCGAAGGGAAGCTGTTCCATTGGTTGATTGCTCTCACTATCTCACACCATCTCCCCCCCCCCCATCGTTTCTTGCTCCATAAGAGCCAGCAGCGTAGGCCTGCTTCCTGGCTCATCCAATATGCAGTGTCATGATGGAATCAAGGAAATCATTTGGAATAGCATCCTCCACCCTGCAAGATTCAAACACCCTGACACTGCATGCTTTTAAATTGTCTTTGAAAACCATTTTGGGATAAGGTATGATATGAGAGTCCGTTTGCTCTACCGGTTAAGGCAGGGCTATCAAACTTGCGGCCCACTGGCCAGATGCGTCACACACTGGCAATGCCCACGCCTGGTTTAGCGAAGGGGAAAAAAGTCACAATACGTCACTCGACGACGCCATGACGACGCAAGTTTGACACCCCTGGGTTAAGGCCCCAGTTAGAAACTGGGAGACCATGAGTTCTAGTCCCTTAGGCATGAAAGCTGGCAGGATGACTTTGGGCTTGTTGCTCTCTCTCAGCCCAACCCACCTCACAAGTCTGTTGTTTGGGGGGGATAGGAGAAGCAAGAAGTATTAGGTATGATCACTGCCTTGAGTTATTTATAAAAATAATAAAGGTAGGATATAAATACATAGTAAACATAAATACATAAATGAATATAATATCCATCTGGTGTGTAATGTCTGCTTATCTGTGGGTATGTCTGATCCCTTCACCCTTATGTTTATTTTTTGTTAAGCTTTTAGCACTGTATCGGTTTCCAATCTATACACTGTCCAGAATAAGTGTTGAGTTGAGTAGCCTTATACATCTAAAATATACATAACTAAATATGAATTGCAAAAGAAAAAAATCCAAATAACTACTAGCGGGCAGCAAACAGACACAAAGAGCTCTGAATCTTATTGCCATCTGGTGATCGTTTGGGGTTTTGCAGCCCACATATGTTAGCCCTACTTCTAAGTTATAACCCTTCCTATCATCCTAGAGCAGGCTTTCCCAAAATGTGAAGCATAGCTCCCTTGAGGAGGTGCAGACAGAGTCCACAGGAGGTGTAAAGAACGTTTTAGTTACATGGTTAAAATAAGTCCACCTTTCCCAAAGTTTCAGTGTATTGTTTCCAATGGTCTTTGATTGTGTGTTTGGATTTTTAGAGGAGGTGTGTACATTAACATTACACTAAAGGGAGGCTTGATGGGGAAAAAAAAGTATAGGAACCCCAGTCCTGGAGTTTCGAACGTTCCAAGTCATACCTCTCCTTTCTCCAAGTTGGAGCACTTGATAATTAAATACCTCCATTTTGCCATAATTCTTAAAGGCAGACAAATGAAGTCTTGTGTAGCCAGGAAGCAATAAAGGAAGGAAGCTTTCATTTTCCTTACAACATGCAACAAGGTATGGCTCTGCTCGTGGGACACTAAGGTCTTGTGTTATGTATGTGTATACATAGAATGCATGTAAGTGCGTGTGTAAAGAGAGAGCAAGAATTCCCATCAGGAACAAGCTAGCCAAGTACCGAAAGACGAAAGCCAACAACAGCAAACAACGGCTGTCAGGAAGAAGCCAGCGCACTGCAGCCCCCTCTAGGGTACCACAGTGGAGTTAAATAAGAAAACAGCAACTGGAAGTGATGAAGAAAGGAAGAGAATTATGAAGTTGGCTTCTTGGAAAGCAGTTGGAAAGAAATGAAGAAAACGACAATAGCAGCAGCAGAACGTATTCCAAAAAGGACAAACCTCCTCCCTCAAAGTTTCTAAGGTAAGGGACCACTAGACAGCAGTTCCTGTGTGCAGTGGAGATAACTTGGCTTTTCGAAACACAGTCTTCTAGAACAATTTGGGGGAAGCCTGCAACAAATGTCTAAAAAAATGATAAACAAAAAACAAAAACAAAAAAAGTCTGGGCGCCATATTCACAGAAATCAAGTGTATTCATCAGACACGACAATTCTATAGCACGAAAAGTTTTTTTGTAATTGCATTTGAAAAACCATCCAGAGCAACAGTTCCCAACCTTTTCATCTTTGTGGACCAGCGGCAGTGGGGGCGGTAAGGGGAGAAGGGATGGTTCTGGGCCCCACAAGAGGCAGGCACTCACAGCTTCACTTCTGCCAGCGGTGGGCGCTTGTGCTAGTGTAGGAGTGTCAAACTCAAGGCCTGTGGGGTGCTTAGATCTAGCCTGCGTGGCCGCCCTGGAAACAGTAGAGGGCCGCGATGCCTCTGCCAGTGAAAACGGAGCTCGGGAGGGCCATGTGCAGTCCTCCAGAGATCTGTTTCCACAGACAGAGGGTTGCAGGAGGCCGTCGCAGCTGAAAATGGAGCTCGGGAGCCCTTTTTTGCTGGCAGAACACTCGGGTCACCACAGGCACCCCCACACAAATGATGTTGAGCTGGCTACACCCACCCTGGCCACAACCAAACCGGCTCCCAGAGGTCAAACACAATTCTGATGCGGCCCTCAATGAAATTGAGTTTGACACCCCTGAGCTTGTGCGTGCTGCTCCATTTGTGCAAGCAGCGTGCACGCCTGCCATTTGCACAAAATAGACACAAAGAGCCACTGCTTGTGCAGCCCTGCTCAGAACTGGCTGTGGCCTGAGGACCCTTGACCCGGAGGACAAATCCATCCACATGTGCAATTGCATTTGCAACTGTTTATTTGTGTATACTGTGTTTTCTGTAGGGTACGTCTGCAAATTTAAATAGTGCCTTCCTCCTGATGCAGCATACCTTAAATGCCAACTCTTGAGACCCAAGGTGGAAGAAGGGAATCCTGTTTTTAAAGTTTTTGAAAATATATTGCCAATTATTATTTGGCACAAAATACCGGACTAGATAGTCTTTTGACTGCCCTGATTCAGCAGGGCTGTTATGAACTTACACCTACATGACATGGAGATCCTCAGTTTAGTTGTGCTTATAAGTATCCTGTAAATGACACAGAAGGTTTAAAACAAGCAGCAGATGGCTGTTTCCAATTCATGCTGGTCTGGGGGGAGGAATCAATCTTTACAGTTGTGTCACTTGAAAACGGCCAGTTTTTGAAGATACACAAAAACAGCATAGTTTGGACTTGTTCATATTGTTTCCCCAGATGTTAGTTGAACTCAGTTTTACTTTGCCACATTTTAATTCTAAGCGCAGTCCATGTGGACTAACAAGAACGGTTAGACACATGTAATCTGACAATTTAGTGCTAAACTTGTTTAATAACAAAGGAACGGGACTGAATTTCATAAAATTCAATTCCTAAGCCCGTTTATTTAAGAGTACCCCCCCATAATTTGATTTACTGATTGCAGAGTTTACACTTGGTTTTTTTTACATGAATAATTTGGCTGGCTGCTAGAGCTGGCTTTTTTTATATAAATTCCACTACAGTCTCCTAAGAAAGGCCTTTCCTATAAAGATGTTTAAAGATTAAAGACTCAAAATTGTACTTAGTGTTAACCACTATCCTTATTGGAATGGTAAATAATTGGCAGTTACTGTATGTGCAACTGAGAAAGTAACTAAACAGCCTTCTCAATTTTTAGCTGAAGCAAACTGTACTTCCTCCATGCAATTAATATTCACTGTTAATATTATTTTAGGGAACATTCAGAAGGGCTTCATCAAAGTAAGTCTACATTTCCCAAAATTGCATTATCTTGCCTTGAATATTGCTTACCGATGGAAAAGTGAATTTCTTACCCCAGAACAATATTAGTTTGATTATACATATCATGGACACTCCGATTGGTTTAAACTGCATTTTGAACATTAGCCTCCCAGAGTCTCCTTGTAGGGGAGATGAGCACCATAAAAATGTAATGAAATAAATAAATAAAATAAAATAAAAACATAAAGAGGAAAGACGTGTTAGTGATGACAGTATAAAATCTGGGTGGTACTTTGGGGAGGGAATGTCTGTATATATGTAAGTACGTGTGTGTGTGTGTGTGTGTGTGTGTGTGTGCGCGCGCGCAGGTGTGCATGCTAGTTGTTGACCTTAAAATTTAATACTAAAACATTTATCTAACCTGTCAATTCAATGGGTTTAATAGCAGAGATCTGAGGCACATTATTTCTTGTGCCTGCACATGCATAGTGCAACTGCTTATCCCCGATTATGATGCCATGGAAAAAATCCTGAGCTAAACCAACTTCATTCTTCTCAGGGCAGTTTCAAGAGCCATGGGATATTATCAACACAGAATTGGCATCTACTGGGTTGTTTTTTTGTTTGTTCTTGTTTAATTTTCTTTTTTCTTTGATTTCACCAGTTAGAAGTGTATTGTCTATTAGAAGAAAAGGACCGTTTTCCTTGGGAAAATTCTTAAATTCTTGTTTAGGATAAAGCATGAGACAAGCCAGTAAGGGCTTTAAAGGCTCCATGGAAGCGAGTCCATGTAAGTTTTATCAGTTAGGGAATGGTAATAGTACTTCAGGATACAAGGACAGGAAACGTGCAATCAACTTGTAAACAAGTCCCTTCCCTTTCCCCTTGCAATACTTCAAGGACCTACTGAGCTGATGAAATATTTTGGAATGATATCTGGCTAACCTTCATCCTGAGCGCTTATACCGATAACAACGGAATACAAGAGTCGGGTTCTAAAATGGGCTTGATCGCAATACTGGCCACTCAAGGGTAGCTAGGTTATCAGGCAGCTGTCATCTTCTGTAAAGTGCTGAGCTATGAAAATGTCATGAGCTCCGTAAGGAATAATATTTGCTTTTATTAAAACGCCTCTCTTATCACAGGCTGACTGCAGGGTCTCTAATTACAGTGTCATTTTTAGGAATGAATAATGACCCTCTGGTGCGATATGTCGATTGTCTACCTGTCTGTAAACAATGACCTTCTGATTCACATTCATCAACAACAACCAGCTTTTTATTACCATATCAAGCACCGTCAACTGATGCTGCTCGTTGCTCCAGAAAATTGGAACTAAAACATTACAAACTTCCAACAAACTTTGAAAACGGAAATGGAAAAATCTTCACTTTAAAGAGCATGTCCCGAAGCCATGATTTTTCTACAGTTCAGTTCTGTTGGTCAACTTGTAGATCAATAGAAATGGCCAAGATAATTTAAAAACAAATTATTCCTGGGAATAAAAGAATACCGCCATACAAAGGAAATATTGAAGGGCTGCAGGTAGCCCTCGGCTTACAACAGTTGGTTTAGTGACCATTCAAAGTTGCAATGGCATTGAAAAAAGTGCTTATGACTGTTTTTCACACTTACGACCATTGCAGCATCCCCAAGGTCGCAAGATCAAAACTCAGGTGCTTGCCAACTGACTCGTATTTATGACGGTTGCAGTGTCCCAGGATCACGTGGCCTCTGAAAAGCAAAATCAACGGGGAAGCCAAATTTACTTAAAAACCCTACTACTAATGTAATAACTGCAATGATCCAGTTCACAACTGTGGCAAGAAAGCTCATAAAATGGGGCAAAACTCATATAACAGCTGTTTCACTTAGCAACAAAAAATCTGGAGTCAATTCTGGTTGATGACTACAGTACTTATATTTTAATATACAGTCCATCATTTGCCAGGGAAGGCCCATTTCACACCCTGAGAACTGCGAACTTTTGAGAACACTCTCAAAATTTGTTTAATTTCTCTCACTCTGAATATCCCCATACTGGCCAACTAACCAACTAACCAACCAACTAACAACTAGTTATCTTCAAAAACATTTCATTTCCATCTCTATCTCTATCTCAAGTGTGGTTATTCGTTCTCTTGACTGCTGAACATTCCCAGCTAGCACCGAACTATTTTGTTTCTCTTCCCTTTGGAGATTTTCTGTCCTAAAGTTGTTTTTTTACCCACCCACCCCCAGTTACAAACTTGGGATTCCTCCAAATATACAATATTCTGTCTTCTCTAGGGGCGATTTCTGTTTTGGCTGTATAAGAAACAGCACTCAGAGAATCAATCTGAATAAACATTAGCCTAAACATCTACATTTATTACTGTTGTCGAATATCTCTTCAACATCTCAATCACAAAAGGTTGATGGAAGGGTAGGTATTGCTATTCCCAAGAAACACCCTGGCCACTAGGAAGCCAATAGTCATACTGTATTGGATTTGTCTTGCATTCTTGACATACATTGCCCTAAAAAACATTGTATAGTGCTTTTTCAGTTTGGTCGTTATGGAGAAATATCCCTGTCTTTTTCAGTCTGATTTATGAGGGAAATGGTGTTGTTCTGTTGAGACTTACACCCATTTCATTAATTAGCTCTGACATCTTGCATATGTCTTATTCCTGCTTTCTTCAAAATGACCAGTCACTGATATATATATTTTTTTTAAATTTCCCTTTAACGGAAGAGTAGAAATAACAGATTTAATCTGAGGAATTAGGAAGAAAAATGGTTCTGTATGTTTGCCTTTCCCCACGAGAAAAATCACATTTCATGCTTTCACCTTGTTTAATTTTCAAAAATAATCTGGACTATAAGAAAGCATTCTGGTAGAAAGTTTCCCCCCCCTATATAAAGCCACTTTACAATTGTTTGAAGATTTCCTTTCCAAACAGACCATAAAGATAGTGTGACTGTAACAAAACGTACTTTCATATAAGACCGTGATAACAATCAGTAGTGGCCAATTAGCAAGAAGTTATTTGGCAACTCCTTTACACATCTATTAAAAGTGAATTAATTAAAAATAGTAAAAATACACTATAGATAGTGTATCTAAATTGCCCAATGAACTCTCATAACAGCAAGAAAGCTTAATTTAACCCTTGCAAAGTTGCAATGGCTAACTCTTAAAAGAGTCCATAAGAAAAGTTAGGAGCTTTTTAAGAGAGGCTGGTTCACCTTTCTTAAAGTCAAGCACACTTTACCCGTGGCTCCATTGCGTCCAAGAGCTTCAAGCATTACCCCTCATATCAGCACTAATATGTTAGGGTTGAAAATCATGGTGTGGTCTATTTGATTTTGAAGCAGTATTTCGTATGAACCCAGACGCCGTGATTTGTAAACCATAATTATGGCTTAGTCCTATGTGTAAATAAGACTAGGGTTTGTTTAATAAACTATGGTTAAAAAAACATGCTTAGCATAACCGTGCATGGTGGGTCTATTATACTAAAGAGGCCAACTGTATATGTCAACTACAAAGCCCAGGCACCTGCTATAAAATGCAAGAAACACTGGATACTACTCTCCTACTGTTTGGCAGACCAGATCAGCCGCAGCCCATTCCAACCATTCAAGAAAGCAATGGGAAAAATAAAGGTGGGATTATTTTATCGCAGCTCCTCCTCCCTTTTCCATTTTTCTCTGAAGAATGAAGTGGCCATATATGTGATCAATCAAAGGGAAACGTGATTTGGATTAACCCTCCTGGCTGCAGATCAAAAAGGCTGGGATGGGTGCGAACTATCTGACTGTCTGTGTGATTCAATTCCACAAACCCATTGTTGCTTTCTTGGCCTATCCTACTTTTCGTGGCCATTGTAGGAATAAAATAGAAAGCTTTTCGGATAATTATGCTGAAGTAGACTGGTGTGGGAAATTATGTAAATGAAAGAAATAAGAAAGTAAGTACATAAGAAAATGTCAGAAGTGAGACACTCCACACACACCCACTTCATAATGGCTGAATTTTGAGACACGGTTTGTATCTCGAAAAATGACACTCTTAGCTAGAAACGGATGCCTTTGTTAGCCCCCATCCGCTAATTAACTGAGAGTTCACCAGAAAAGCGTCATTTAAGCAGTTACAAAAGATTTTTGTGGCAGGGCCCTTAAAACTCATTTAACTATGCACAGAGATGCGGAGATCAGATATAATTATAGGATTGCAATCGTGGTGAATATCTGTAGCTCGGGTGTAGGATGAGGGCGAAGGTTTGTTCTCCGAGCTTGTGGGTTGGTTTCCGAACATTTCGTTACCAGGCTCGGTAACATCTTCAGCAGGGTTTAGGGGATGTCAGTGTTCTTCTGTTTATAAGGGTTCCAGTGTGTCAAATGAAGGTCTTGTGATAAGGAGGTTAGATCAAGTCAGGATCATTGGGAGATGAACTGCTGGTGCACAGCCAACCAGAGACAGGAGCAACCCTCAGCCATTCCTCAGCCAACCCTCAGCCAACCCATGAAACCCTCAAGCAACCCTCGGCCAACCCATGAAACCCTCAAGCAACCCTCGGCCAACCCATGCAACCCACCAGTAGTTTACCTCCCAATGATCTTGACCTGATGTAGCCTCCTTATCATAAGACCCACCACAAGACTCACTGATGACTCACACCTGACCCATCACACGGCCCTCACTTGACACAACCACACCTTACAAACAGAAGAACACTGGCATTCCCTAAACTCTGCTGAAGATGTTACCTAGCCTGCTAATGAAACGTTTGGAAACCAACCGGAGAATGAACCTTCAACCTTCACCCTCATAATTATAGGAACAGATAACCTTTAGTAATTTATTCCTATGCATGCTTATTCACAGCTAGAATTACACTGTTTTCAGTGAGT
Source organism: Oxyrhabdium leporinum (assembly GCA_032468155.1). NCBI lineage: Eukaryota > Metazoa > Chordata > Lepidosauria > Squamata > Cyclocoridae > Oxyrhabdium > Oxyrhabdium leporinum. Next base: position 46,433 of record JANHFL010000341.1, read on the forward strand.
TCTATTTGTAGATAAATGTGCATAAGATTAAATCCTAGGGAAACTTACATGGCTTATTAGCACTTCTTCAATCACATAAATCAGTGATTCTCAACCAGACCCCCTTTAAATACATTATATGGCCACGGACCCCAAAGACTTAACACAAGATTTAAATCCTAACATTTCTTCAAGTCTTTGCAGACCCCCTGTGAGACATTATGGCTCCCCAAGAGTCCATGGAACACAGATTGAGAACCATTGACATAATTAATTCCTCTGCTCCAGAATTTCTGTTGAAAAAAAGTCTGAGACCGGCAAGGCTCTTCCTTACCTAATATTTTCAGATTTTCTCTTGGCATTTCAAAGAACATAAACAATCTTATGATTTCGTTTGCTTTCAGAGAGCAATCTTATATTAAGTTCGTACCACTTCAGATCGGAGGCCATGGGATTGATGGTTGCTCCACCCTGTTGTATATTTTAGGAAGATCAATGACGAGGATAAAGGATCTACTTTTCTAACTGTAAGATTATTTTTTTCATGTGGCAAATGCAGAGCTCAACGGGCCTCAGCTGAAGACAAGTGTAACAAAAGGATAGTAATTGTATACTTGTAGAATAGTAATGAAGTTTTTATTAAAGACACTTGGAGCCGAGGTGAACATACAATAGAAAAGACAAAGAAAGAGGTAGCTGGAATAGTCTAGGTGAGATATTTAGCAGAGAATACAAAGCACGATAGGTAAAGGCCCTAAACAAATAATTGATAAATTCTGAAACTGTAGACCAGGGGTGTCAAATTTCCTTAAGGGCCGCTTCAGGGTTGTGCTTTACCTCAGGGGGCTGGGTGGCCAGGGTAGGCATGGCCAGCTCGATGTCACTCATGTCAGAGGTGCCTGTGGTGGCCAGAGCACTCTGCCAGCGAAAACGGAGCTTGGGCACGCAATCTTCCCGAGCTTCGTTATCACTGGTGGAGGGTTGCGAGAGGCCATCACAGCCAAAAATGGAGCCCGGGAGGGCCACCTGCAACCTTCCCGAGCTCCGTTTTCACTGGCAGAGGCACTGCAGTCCCTCGTTGTTTCCAGGGCGGCCCCGCAGGCCAGATCTAAGCACCCCGCGGGCCGCATCTGGCCCGCAGGCCTTGAGTTTGACATCCCTGCTGTAGACCAAAAAATGTCTCTCCATTTTGTTTTGAACACAGAAAGAGGAAGCTCTGGCCTCATGCATACCTTCCCAGCAAATAAAACACATTTTCTGTTTTAGAAACTAGATCAGGATATGATAGCAAACCAATGAAAATGTCCATCCTAAATTGTTGTGTCACATCATGTGCATTCAATGTATTATTAATGACACTTTAGACATCTGGCAATCCAAGCAAAACAAACTGCAACATTTCTTAGCCTGCCTGCGCAGCTGTGAAAGAAGTGTAGCATTTGAACAGATGCGTCCTCTTTATTGTAGATTGTCCTTTCAACTCAGGTGTTGAACACTGTGGGTTTTGAATGGTGAAAACACAACCCACAACTCAGCCCACGTTGATCTGAAGCAAATAACATATTGTAGAAACTGCAGAGCTTTTTGTCCTCTGGGCACCAGCTCACCTGAAAGTAAACTGAAAAGTAGCATAACAGATGTCAACCAAAGTATTAAAAATCCATAACTGTTTGTCAAGAAAGAAAGCAACTGATATCTATCTTTCCCACCGTGATCCAAAGGAGAAAAGCAACTAAAATAAAAAACTGAGAGTGCAAAACAATTCTCCCCCCCCTCTCATTCCCCCCCCCTCTCTCTCATTCCGCCCCCTCTTT
>JANHFL010000341.1:57912-71247 GCA_032468155.1 Oxyrhabdium leporinum
AGATAAAAATTATTTAAAAACTATTTAAAAAATTTTAAAACCCCGTTTAAAAATCAGTTAAAACATCTTAAAAAACCTTTCTTTCAAGAATGACTGTGGTTGAACTAGTTGCAAATCTGAAGAGTCCAGGACATCATCTTCCCCTTGAAACGCCCAATTATGTTCGAGAGAACAGCCAGGTGGAACGGAGAGCTAAGTCTTTCCCTTAAGTTGTGGACTCGCTGCGCCATTTTGTTGTGGATTTCATTTAAAAAAAAACCCCAATGAGTTGGAACTTCCAATAAGAGCGTTTGGCCTCGTCTCTGCAGTTGGGCAAACTTTACAAACTACAGGACTTCGTTCCGCCTTTTCCTAGATTTCTTGTACATGGGATGGGCAGCACAAATTCCCCTCCGGGAAGCCAATGGGAATTATTTCACGCAGTATCCAGACAGGAACTCTGGATTCCTCTTTAAAAATAAATGGAGAAAGTTGATTGCAAAATAGCACGCGTAAGGTAAAGGGATTTAGTTCAGGAAGCATTATTATTATAGCAGCTCCATGTCTGAAGCCTGTGATCCTTTACAGCAGTGGTTCTCAGCCAATGGTCCAATGTCATCACAGGGGATCCACAAAGACTTGAAAAAAAAATGTTACGATTCAAATCTTGACTTAAGTCTTGGCTGGTGTGTGTGTCCGTGGCCACAAAATAGATTTAAAGGGAGGGCCTGTGGTGAAGAAAAGGTTGAGAACCCCTGCTTTCCAGGACTGACTCCTGTACCATCAGTCTGAGTCCTCAAACTCTGCCCTACATCTCAGGCTCTGCCCTCCATTTCTGTGTGTCTCCCCCACCACCACCACTTCACAACGCATCCTCCAAACTCAGTGGAATATAGGGGAGCCATAGTATCAGTCCAGGAACAAGTGTTTCTCCATGTTTCCAATGAGCCAGATGGAAGTTAAAGTTCTGGTTTAAGGGAGTAACAGAGTTGGAAGGGACCCTGAAGGTCTTCTAGTCCAACCCGCCGCCCCCCCCAAGCGGGAGACGCTAACACCATTTCTGGCAGATGGCAGTCCAATCTGTGCAAGTTCTTACGACAACGAAAGCCCTTTTGTGTTCTTGACTCACACACACAAACACACCCTTTTGAATTGCTGTTGAGGTCCTGATTTTTTTTTGTGGGGGGGCGGAGCAGAGGTTGGGTGGGGTAGCTGCGGAGAAATTAAAAGACACGCTTAGAAAAGAAAATACAGGCAATTCTGTCTTACTACCACCCTTGAGCTCAATATTGCTGTCACTAAGTTAGTTCATGAGTCGTGCCCCAATGTATGACCTTTTGGGGCATGGTTGTTAAGTGAACCACTGCGTTTTTTTAAAGTGGATCACACTTAATCTGGCTTCCCCCCCGTTGACTTGGCTAGTCGGAGGCCAGCTGGGAAGGTCACAAATGGTGATTTGATTACATGGTTCCAGGACGTGGCAGCCATCATAAATACAGGTCAGCTTCCATGCGCCCAGATTTTGAGCATGGGACCGTGGGGATGCTGCCGTCGTAAGTGTGAGGAGTGGTCATCAGTCATTTTATCAGTCTCGTCGCAACTTCAAGCGGTCCCTAAAGGAATGGTTGCAAGCCAAGAACAACCTGTTCTCCCTTAGGAGAACGTGGGAGGGAAGAGGGCTTGCAGAAGTCCAAAGACCAGGCCAGGGAGTTTGAAGAACAGATTGTCACTTTGATTAGAATCTTTTGCCTGCCTTGCAAAAAAAAAAATCTCACTGCCGTAGGCAGGTGCAGATTTCAATCTTCACGGGCCTGTGATAAGGAGGAGGCAGTTCTTAATAATGGAATAGCAAGAGTTAGAAGGGACCTCGGAGGTCTTCTAGTCCAACCCCCTGCTCAAGCAGGAGACCCTATGCCGTTTCAGACAACTGGCTGCCCAGTCACATCTTGAAAACCTCCAGTGATGGAGCTCCCACGACTTCTGGAAACAAGCCATTTCACTTAGTTGTTCTCACGCTCAGGAAATTTCTCCTTCATTCTGATTTGCTTCTCTCCTCGATCAGCTTCTACCCATAGCTTCTTGTCTTGCCTTTAGGTGCTTTGGAGAATAGTTTGACCCCGTTTTCTTTCTGGCAGCCCCTGAAATATCGGAAGACTGCTATCATGTCACCCCTAATCCTTCTCTTCACCAGACTAGACACACCCAATTCTTGCTCTTTCCTCCCTGCTGTTAATTCTTCTTATCGGTGTGTTCTTGTCAAATTCTGCAGAAACACTCCGTCTTTTTTTCCAGCCTCCTGGCCAAAGGTTTCATGCAGAGGTTTCCTGCTAGAAAAAAGTGGGATAGATAGCATCACCGCCAGGGTGATGGCTGACAAAACGTACTCGGCGAGTAGTCCTTAATGGGTCTACTTCTACATGGAGGGAAGTAAGCAGTGGGGTGCCACAACGTTCCGTCTTAGGCCCAGGACTCTTCAATATCTTCATAAATGACTTAAATGAGGGAATAGAAGGGGAACTTACCACATTTGCAGATGATACAAAGCTGGCAGGAACAGTCAACACCCTAGAAGATAGGCTCAAGATCCAGACGGATCTCGACAGACTTGAACCCTGGGCCCTATCTAACAAAATGAAATGCAACGTAGAGAAAACTAAAGTCCTACACTTAAGCAAGAAAAACCAAAAATACACTTATAGACTGGGTGAAACCAGGCTTAAAAGCAGGAACTGTGAGAGGGATCTTGGAGTCTTAGTGGACAACCAGCGAAATAGGAGCCAGCAGTGTGCAGCGGCAGCCAAAAAAAGCCAATGCAATCCTAAGCTGCACTTACAGAGGGATACAATCAGGATCAAGTGAGATAGTAATACCACTCTATAAAGCCTTAGTAAGACCACACCTGGAGTACTGCATCCAGTTTTGGATACCACACTATAAAAAAGATGTCAAGACTCTAGAAAAAGTCCAGAGAAGAGCAACCAGGATGATGAGGGGACTGGAGGCTAAAACATACGATGAGCGGTTGCAGGAACTGGGCTTGGCTAGTCTAGCGAAGAGAAGGACCAGGGGAGACAGGAGAGCAGTCTTCCAATATTTGAGGGGCTGCTGGACAGAGAAGGGGGTCAAGCTATTTTCCAAAGCACCTTTGAAGGCCAGACAAGGAATAATGGATGGAAACTGATCAAGGAGAGATTCAACCTGGAAATAAGGAGAAATTTTCTGACACCGAGAACAATCAATCAATGGAACAGCTTCCCTTGAGACGTCGTGGGAGCTTCATCACTGGAAGCTTTCAAGAAGAGATTGGACTGCCATCTGTCAGAAATGGTGTAGGGGTAGGGGTTGGACTACATGACCTACAAGGTCCCTTCCAACTCTGTTAATCTACTAAATCTGTTAAATCCTTGTTATATCAGGGGTTCCGAACCCCTGGTCCATGGACCCGCACCGGGCCACGGTATGCCAGAAACCGGGCTGCACAAACAAGGGAACCCCCTACGCTGGATGCAGACAGCATATGAAACCATGCCTCTTCTGGTCTACAGAAAAACCTCTCTCCATGGAACCGGTCCCTGGTACCCAAAAGATTGGGGGCCACTGGCATTTAATGCTGGTATAGTATATAGAATTAATACTTTATAGTTTGTCTGGATGGGGAAATAACCAGAAGAAGGAACAAACATAAAGTACTTTAACATATTTCTCCTTAACCGGCATATTACCCCTCAGGCAACCTTCTTTCCATTATTATCCTTTATTGAAACCCTTTCATATCTCCTCACAGTTTTATCTTAGATTCTCTCAAGCATATGAAATTAAAATAAGGAGTAGGAAAAAAAGAAATCTCTTTTTTATTTCCCAATTGTCTTGCTCCAAGTACCCATAACCCATCCCTTAAAAAGCAACTAAGGTCGATGTCAGTGTCTGGTATGGTAGGACATCTTGTCCTGTGAGGCCAAGAGCAGAATTATTAAATATACTTCAGTTATAATGTATTATTTCTTTTCTATTTATGTAAAAATATTACTGTCTATGATTGATGGCTTTAAAATAGTTTAAATAATAGTACAAATAGTATTCAATGCTCTTGGGTGTTGGATAAACATTTCATTCTATGATTTATCTAGCAGTTTTGAAAGCTAATTTATATGTAAATACATGCTAATACTAAGAGACATAGCTGATTTATTCTTAATACCAACTTAGTGTTCCTTAGCTCCCTGCTTAATAGTTTGTACTGCTAACATAGTCTAGTTTGATTGGGGTGATTATTCATGGAAAATGAAGAGACATTTCATACAATTGTGCAAATACTTAAAAGACTAAAACCTCAGTGTCACAGCCCATTATAAATAGTTGGGTGACATCTAAAGATGAATTCCCTTGAACTTGTTATTAAACTGCACTATATTTTGATCACTTGCAACTCAGTTATATTTCCATGATGAGCCAGTATGGACCGTACAAACTGCTTCAAAAGTGACAATATCTGTAAAATCATTTAACAGAGAAAATGGAATGGGAACATGATTATTCATAATTATTAATTGATTGCTTATGCGCCGTCAAGTCAGTGCCAATTCTTACCGGCTGCATAGACCTTCTCCAGAATGATCTGTTCCCAAACTGGTCCTCCGGGTCTTCCAATTATCTCTGTAATTGAGTCAATCAATATTCTGATGCTCATTCTCTTTTTTTCTCTTCTCTTCCTCTTTTCCCTCTGTTATGGACCTTTTGATCTATGTTTTTAATTTGCTGGGTTGAAATTCAATTCCACACACACACAAATTCTCCTTGAAAAAGTTTTAGGTTTCTCTGTCTAATTCTCATTGTGTTTTAAAAGCTTATTTTACTGTTTTTAAGTTAGGAAAAATCTTATTATTTAAATCTCCACAATTGATCAAGTTTGTGGGGATCAAGTACTGCCTCTCCTTTGCAGTCAATTCTTGTACTAATATTCATTTCATTTACAACTTAATCAACCTTGAAACATTTCACTTTTCTCATCAGTTTTGTATTTCATTTAATTGTCTAATTCCATGATCCTTTCTCACTTTTTAAAGAAGCTTTTGAGTTGAAGCAAAGTGATATATAAACACTAAAACTGTGCTTATTCACAATATAAAGGAGTGTCATATTGAACTACTAACGAGAATAAATATTATTTTTTTATTTGTAGAGAATTTATATAAACACTAATATATATGTATACATATATACATTTATACATACATATACATATATACATACATATATATATGTGTGTGTGTGTGTGTGTGTGTGTATATGAATGAATGAATATGAATTTACTATGGCTGTGAGGGAAAAGGTCTTGGGACAGGGTGGGTGGCAGGGCTGTTCAGTTTTGATAAAGTAGAAAACATGAGACTCTGGACTGACCAGGCTTTCCAGATTCTGCTAATATAACCTAAAATAGTGTTCTTCAAATTTGGCAACTTTAAGATAAGTGAGCTTTAGCTCCCAGGCCTGGGGAGTTCTGGGAGTTGAAGTCCAGACCTCTTAAAATTGTTAAGTTTGTAAAAAAAAAAAAAACAACCCTTCCTCTAAAACACCATACTAGCATTTTGTAATCCATGACAGGTCTGTTTCTTGGCTCGGCCTATCTTAAATGGCTGAGATCTTCCTACTAATTTAAACATTGTTCAATGTTTCAGCATAGCCCTGCCAATTACAATCTTCTTTTATACAGTACTATTTTCTTGTTCTTGTTGACAACTATTTATGGCCAGAAGAGGCTATAGAAATGTGGGTATCTATATCCTATCTGCATAAGCTTCCAAAAGCAAAACCAAGTTTTAATAAAACACATAGTTTAATCATTAGCAGCTCTGCATATTTATTAACATTGAAATCTTTAAAGTATCATTTGCAGTTTGACTCTCTGGAATAGAGATAAAGATGCAGGACAATGTCGGGAGAGGAGAATATGAAACCAATTACTAAGCAAATCCCTTTTGAAATCCATCTGTTATGATACAGTCTAAAAGATAACTTTTATTATTAATGTCATTCTCTTTTCTTCTTTAACATCTGTTTTAAAACCCTTCCATGCCCATTAATATTCAGAAAAAATCAGTGAATTGGTCAACATTCATCCCCTCTCCTATATATCTGAATAGCTTTGGTGAGAGGGACAGCCTTAATAAAAAATCTGAAATGGCACCAAAGTTCAAATAAAAGATGGATTTCCTCTATGTGGATACTGCCACCGGCAACTTCACACTCTGGAGGAACTTCAGTGATGTGGTGGATTTTCTTTGCATCCCATAAAATGGATCATAGTCAGTTATACATTATGCCCAGTTCAGAAATCTCTAAGAAAACTAACTACTGGTTCACATACATATCTTTTTGTCCCTCACACATCCTACATATTGTACGTTAAGCTGTGTATTTTGAGATGTTAGCAAACACAAAGACAACTCTACTCGGGGTGCCTGAGACATGCAAAAATCCGATGTACCCATAAACTTCTCCTCACCTTTGAGGTTTTTCAATTTCTCAATAAACTGTTAACACCGTAGAAGACAATGCCAGCCAATTCCATATCATGCCAGGAAAACTGCATCAATGCATCCCTGAAAGCCAACAGCAGTTGAGCTCTGCCCAAAGGGAAATTTACATAATAAATGTCTGAACATGATGAGACAGACAATTCACCAGGGACATACTCTTAACAATGCAAAAAGGCTTCCCTTTTATATGGGCTTAATTCAAAACCAACTTTGGACATACTTTTTAAAAACAAAAATATACATTGGGGTCTAAAGAAAAAAAACCCACAAAGAGGTGAATTCCTGTTTAAAATTGGGTAAAAAGTAATTCCTGTCCATTAAGTAATAAACGAAGAGAGGTCTTGGGCAGCAAGCCAAATTTGTTCTTAAGAAAAAAAATATCTCTGTAATCCTTGGATCACCAGGAAAATACCCTGGGAAATTTAAATTGGGTCCCCAGAATGATAGGATTCATGTAATTTCCCCCAAATTAGTGAAATTACAGCACAAAAAGAAATCCACTAATACAATGGCCATTTTACAGTCAAGGCCAGGCTATAACTGAGCAACATTTAAATCAAATTTTTATATTCAAGACCATCAAATCCAAGAATGCAGATATGAAAAAAAACTCTATTACTGGCACCAAACCATGAGCATGGATCTTGTCTTCTTGTCCTCTGTTACTATTTGTCCTCCTTTTACACACACACACACACACACACACAGAGAGAGAGAGAGAGAGAGAGAGAGAGAATAATATGCATATGTTCCTATCTGGCCAATCTTTAATGTTTAGGAGATGCATACTTTTTAATCTCTCTCTCTCTCTCTTTTTTGCAATCGCCATAAAACACAAAACAATCAGAATATTTCTGGATAGCAGCTGAAGATTCATGTCTCCATTTCTGAAAGCATAACTAGCAAATCCATAAACAAGTTGTGACAGTTCCAGGGGGTAGCCACACATCACTGTAACATTCCCTTGCAACTTCCCCTAGGAGATTCTTAAGATGCAACAATTATCATATTTACTACTTTAAGTAGGGAGAAATTATCCTTGCTGTTTTCTAGATATCTCTGTAATGACTACGGGTAAGCGAAGGTTAATGACAACACATTTAATGCAGTGAATAAATCAGTGGTTGGAAGGAGCATTTGCTTTGAAAAAATAAATGAAGCATGATGTTATAGGAGCCCTGGGAAGTCAGCGTCTAACTTAGCTGAAAAGAATGAAGCATTGCTGGTAGTATACGAGACGAGCCTTGGTTGTATTACAAACTATAAATTCTACTCCACAGTTTATCATGTGAAATACATCAGGGTTTCACAAATAATTTACTTTCTTAATTCTGAAAACTATTATACAAAGAAAGATGCCACTTACTCAACCAGAGTGATAGCTGAGGCCCTGTTGGAAACAGGGTACAACTTCTTATCTAATGCTGCATCATTCTTAGATGTTAACTCTAGCCTGAGTGATGTTTGAACTACCACAACTAAACAAATGAACCACACTACTTTCCAGTATTAACCATATTAGATTTCTGTGCTTCTTTTCAGGTCTCTGTCAAACAAATTAAGGATAAAAGCTAGCACATATTCTTCTGGATAGAGATATATAAGACTAGGTTTTCTACAACACGACATGGAATATCTGAGATGTATTTAAACTAATTGCTAACTTTACATATGCTGCTTTACCAAATATGTTACCAAAATAATTCACAGCCAATCTAATACAGGTAGCCAAGGTAGTTCCTGGTTAATAATCACTTGTTCAGTGCACAATTGAAGTTACAGTGGTAGTGAATGAGTGGTACAGGTAATTCTCAATTTCCCGCTATTCCTTTGATGACTGATGTTATAAGAGCAATGAAAAGAAAAGATTTACAACCATTCCTCACAGTTACTGGTTTGCAAAATTTTATTAAGTTTATCAGGATATAAAATACAAAAGAAAGTGAAAATAGTGGAAAAATGGTGGTGGAAAAAGGGAAGGGAAAAATGTAAAGTAAAGGGGGGGAAAGAAAAAAAAGCATTGGCTTCCATTTTTTTTTTGGTGCATAAGATAAGAACATGGCAGCCTCAACTTTTTACTTTTACACGCTAATTTATGCTAGCTATTTCTATAACAATAAAGCTATCTAATCAGCAAAACTCAAAGTCAAAGTTTAATTTTTCCCCATCTCGAATACAAAATCCAGAAGTGGTTTCCAAGAAGAAACAAAGCTAGATGTGTTCTTTTCTTTGATTAAGTCAGTCAATTTAGCCATCCCTTCGTCCAGTGTGGGAATTAAGGCCTCTTTCCATTTTTGTGCATAAAGCATTCTTGCTGCCGTCAACATATATAACAACAAAGTTCCATTTTCCCCCCAAGTTCTTTGTCCATTAAGCTGACCATTCCTCATTGTTACGACCATCGCAGTGTCCCCCTAGTCTGCGATCGAAGTTCAGGTGCTTGGCAACTGAAACTGATGACACTTGCAGTGTTCTGGGGTCACGTGACTGCCATTGCAACCTTCCCTGGGAGCATCTGACAAGCAAAGTCCATGGGAAAATCTGGATTTGCTTAACAACCAAATGATTCGCCTAATGGCCATAGCAAAAAAAAAGGTCATAAAATTGGGCACAACTCGTAACGGCAACCCTTAATAATGGAGGTTTCTGTCCAAGTTCTGGGTATAAGTTGAGGCCTAACTGCACTTATAACCATGTTATATAATCCATTATAATCACCCATTATGAAGCAATACACCCCCATTTTAGGAAGGAATAAAAATCTAGAAGAATGCAACTATGCAACAGGTCCCATAGAGATGAAACAAATGTAACAACACGTACTTAGAAATAGACAGGAAACTTCAAGATTTGGCAACAAGAAGACAAGCTGCACAAACCTCAAGTAGGGACAAAGAACATGTAAAGCTTAAGCGTGTTATAACTCTATAGGGGCAAAATGACAGGCGAGGTACAACTCCATAGATAAATGGACACGTAGACTAAAAGCAAGGTAGAACTCCAAAAAAGGTCATAGCTTTACCTTTTTCTGGAAATCAACTGTATAAAAGATTGTGCTATGCTGTTGTTCAGGGTCTCAGGCTCCAAAATTGGACTGGGACCCCTTTGCTGAAGTACTTCAATAAATGTTTTGCAAAAGTCCAGCTCTCATGTCTGGCTCCGATTGGCTTCTAGGCTGAACCAATTTTTGGACAACAATACTGCTTCAGAACAATCCAATATAACTTAATTCATGGCAAGAGTATTGTAGAATTTAGCTCAGATGGGAACCCAAGAAGCTTTTCAAAAAGCTACTAATTTCTACGATTTCAGATTATGGATTGTGTATCAGAACGTAGGTTTTAAAATATCCTGGCAAAACTGACAATGCTTTCTTTTTAAATAAAGGGGTGTTTTTGTAAGCTTTGAAGGAAACTCATTAAGAAGAAACTTCAGATATGCTCCGTCAGACATGGCAGATAATGTGATAAAAATATTTTAATTTATTTTTTTTTAAAGTTTGGTGTAGAACATGTTTGTGTCTGTGGCTTCAAGTCACTGTTGACTCTTGGCAACTGCCTGGACAAGTCCCTGTCGTTTTCTTGGCAAGGTTTTGGAAGAGATTTTCATTGTCAGCTTCCTAAAGCTGAGACAAAACTAGAACTCACCGTTGCTCCATTTCTGGCCTTGTACTCTATCCCTACACCAAGCTGGCACTTTTATAAGGCATTACCATCACAATATGAATCACAATTGAAGATTTGTAAGAAGATGTCTTGGAAATTTTCTCAGAAATGTTTTTTTTCTATCCACTTTCCTAAAGGAATTAAAATGATAGGATGATGAGTCAAATGACCTATTTTACTAATACAGAAAAAAGTACCCTGCTATGTTTCTCCTGCTTTTCAGTGGCAGCAGAATGAAGAGAAAAATTCTCTACATCTTTGCTACTCTACCTTCAGAAAAAAATTGAAATATTAAGGATTAAAATTCTTTATGTGACAAGCAACCATTATCTCCTTTTCTTTTAATTGCACGAGTCAAAGGCATTAGATATAACACTTTACAGAAATATAATTTAAAAAAATGTTTATTTCAATATACGAGTGTGAACATATTCCTTTTCTGTTCATGTCCTGTCATACTAATGATATAAAGGAGAAAATTGTTTAGACGACAGGCTGTGTATGTACGCAATGAATTATAATTGATGTCCTCAAGCACTCCAGACTTGTTTATTGCTATGCATATTAGTTAAACCATTAACTATTTAAACTCTGTTTTTAAATTGTCAATAATGATTGCTTTTTTATTGTGGTTTTATTTGATTGTTGTACACCAAATCATTTTGGTGAAATGGGCAGCTTTAAAAATTTGACAGATTAGGTAGGTAGGTAGGTAGGTAGGTAGGCAGGTAGGTAGGTGGCTGGCTGGGTGGATGGGTGGATGGATGGATGGATGGATGAGTAGGCGGGCAGGCAGGCAGGCAGACACACACAATATTCGACCACAATAAATATTTCACTTGATTTGAAATAAACACTGCCTTCTCATTTCTAGTATTCCTTTATACGTCTCTGTCCGCAATTTGAATCTGCTTTTGTTGTTTATTTTTATTATTTAATCAAAATATTATGTTGTCATGGAGTTCCTTGAAGGATCTCCAATTTATTTACTTATCTATTTATTATCCATATCCTTACAAGTAAAATGTACTTAAAGCCATATAAATAATGTCATTAAATTATGGTTAAAACAAACATTGAATCATTAAAGACTATGGTATTCCCAAAATTATCAAAAACAGTCTTAAACAGAATGTTGAAAAGTAAATAATCATCTCAATCAGTCTATTTTTTAATTAACCTAAAATTTAGAAGTAAGCAAATCAATTGATTTATACCATGAGGACATTCTAAACCTTTGCTACCATCACTGAAAGAAATGGGTGTGAGATTATATTGATCACACTAGCGGATGATTCACAGAGTACTTGAAATATAGAGGGCATCTATTCTGGCGTTGTTTGATCTCTTGATGGCTTTTGATATCATCAATTTCGGTATCCTTCCAGACTGGCTTAGGGTAATGGTCAGAATGTTGTGGTGGGTGATTCTCCTACTTCCTCTTGAGGTTGGTTCCAACTTGTATTGATGGCCAGGGTAGGATGGGAGGAATCCAGGCCCCTCCTTTGTGAAGTCTCTAAGCAAGCTACCCTTTCTTTGATCACATCTACATGAAACTACTGATTGTTATTCACTGGGATGCTATGCTTCTCTACTTTGATGATACTCAGTTACATTTCTCTATCCCTGGTCAACCAAGTAATGGTATCACAGTTCTGTCTCAATCTCTCAACGGCTGTGGGGGTCTGGATGGGGAAGAACAGGTTTTCTTCTTCTTCCTCTTTAAGTTTTGGAAATATTTTCCAATCTGCAAATCTCATATTAGTATAGAAGTCTGAAAATAATATATTAATGGTACAACAAAACATATATTTTATTCAAAACAATGTTTTCTTTTATAATTCAGATAGCCAAAATGTACAATTTATTCCAAACTCATCATCACTTAAATCAGGGCCGGGTAGCTGGTTGCTTGCAGGGCACATGGAGAATTATGCTCATTCTCCCACAGTTTCTTGTTTTATCACTGCTAGAATCCACAGGATCATATTGCTGGAATTTGATGGCTAGAGTTCCCAATATTTTTTTTTTAAATGAAGCCAAAATATGTAAGGTCAATCTCCTTCTCATTTTATTGAAACAAATAAATGTCCAAATACAAGAAGACATACAGACATATTATATGACCCCAATGCAAAAGGTGTCAGATTTTGAACTCTCACCAGCAATGGACAATCCTGAATAGGATTTGTACCTTATATAGTGTCAGCTGGGAATCACTGTATAAAATGAAGTATGGCATTCTCCCCTCAGTGTGACTGCAGGGTCCCCCAGCAAACTGTAGGTTTTTCACTAAAATTGAAAAAGAAAAAAACCGGAAAATTTTAGTCCTATTCTCTGACTGTTATTTTTCTTACATCTGTGGTAACCCCTTTTGAATACAGTCTCTGGTTCCTACTATACCTTAACAAAGTGACTTAAAAAATGTAGCATAAAAAATAAAGTGTCGCTTTGTAGCGAGATGGATCATCAATAAATTTAATAATAAGTTAAAAATAAAATTTATATTCTATAATCTTAAAAAGTAGTATCTGGGAGAAGACATTTTATGCAAAGTTCTTGCCCTAGTTTGGAGAATTACCTTGCCATGCTGTCGAGAGCTGTGTGTAAAGGGGTAAAAGAAGAGAAATTTCTTTTGTCAGCTGAAGTGGAATACTTTAAGTGGAAGTTACTTAACAGCATAGCTATTTTGCATTACTCAGAGACTTGTTAAGTGGAAAAGATGATGTCTAAGAATAACAGTGAAATGAGCTTGCTGTGTTCACAATACATTCTAGCATTGTATGTAAAGTTCTCAATTGTCTTTTTAGATAACAGACTGATGGGGAAGGGGGCAAAACATGTAACTCCTACATGGGTGGGCTGTTGGGGGTTCGTGGGTGTTTGGGCGTACCCTTAGCGAAGATTCTGCAGGGATCGCTGAACCCCAAATCCCATTCCTGGCTGGCCCCGCCCACTCTGCCCCTTCCCTCCCCTCCCTCCCAGGAGTCTCCACATGGCCCGCTGTGGGTGCAGGTAAGTGCAGGGCACACGCAGAGGCTTGGGGAGGGAGACGAAAGGGATTCCCTAGAGCGTCTGGAGCCCGGGGAGAAGCCATTTTTGCACTCCCGGAGGCTCCAGGAAAGCCTCTGGATCCTGGGGAAGGCGAAAACGCC
>JANHFL010000341.1:71347-94881 GCA_032468155.1 Oxyrhabdium leporinum
ACGCCCACCATGGCCACAGCCACCCAGCAACCGGGCAGCGAACCCGTTGCTGAGGTTTTTGAAGCCCACTCCTGAACTCCTCTATTAATGTATGGCATAATATTAAAAAAAACCCAACGACTCCTTTGACATCCTAGACTTTTGGCTCAAAATGTGTTGATGAAACTTGTATATTTTGATGGCAAAATCTATTTGAATATAGCTAAGGGAAAGGAAGCTACAGTGTTGTCTCTCTTCAAAACATGATTTATTTTTATTTAGAAAAATTATATCCCTGCCTACTCATACATGATGACTCAAGGCGGCTTACCAGGATATAAAACACCATATAAAAGAAATTAAAATAATAAAATAATAACCCCCAACCTCCATCTGGGTGACAACGCACGTTCATACTAGCCATTTCAATGGTCAAGAATTGCTGAAATAGCAACTTTGGCCAACAAATTCTAGCTGAGATAGGTTCCACTGTTTTCTCAAACAGTTTGAAGTTCTTCAGATTTATAAGGCCGGCAGCAACTCCACGGGTGCTGCACAAAACTATCCTTTCACCTATCACAGAAAGGATCACATTGATTTGGAATATGGCAGTTAGTTCTGACTTGTTTGATCATTCCTCCTCTACAGATCTTCAGCAAAGAACAAAAGATGTCTCCCCTTCCAATTCAATTTCACCTGGAAAATGAATGCAACTCGAAGGGGTCCTCATTTAGCAGGGGTGAAGGAGTGATTCAGGTTTAATATCGATTGTTCATCACAGAGGACTGCCAGTTACTGTTAAAAAACGCTTAACTGAAATCAAACAAGAAAGAGTAAAAGGGATGGATGGGGGAAGTGGGAAATCCTTGAAGTCAGTAGTTTGATTGAAAGTGGCAGATGTTCCAAGGCCCAATAGGCCCTAGTTGCCACTGGTTTTCTTCAAATTCTCTTCCATGTGTTGCTGGTTAGCAACTCCTTTGGAAGAATTACAGAAACTGAAACAGCGGCCAAGTTTTGCATAAAGGTAAAATACAAACAAATGCCAACATTAAACTTCTTTGAAGCAATGCAACTACCTACCACCCCCATCAGTAAAGTAATTGATATTAGCATGATCATTTCTAGGAGAAACATGTTAAGACTACATATATACTAGTATTCAAAAATCACCAAACTTAATGTTTTTAAGCTAAATTTGGACTGAAGAAAATTAACTTGGAATGCCAGTTTAATAAACTGGAAAGATTATCCTAATTCTGTTTCAGCATCATTATAATTCAGCTTTACCAAAGGTCATAATATACAATTCCAGGTCCATCTCAGACCTTCTTTATAAACATCACTGTTTTCAATTATTTTACAATGTATAATCCCATCTGCTATCAAAGGTGGAGCCAAGCCAATAAAACTAGCAGTAATATCTGAAAGATCGAAACAACCGAGTTCTTACAATGATCAAAAAGATGAATGCGAATTGCACCTTGCCAGTAAATCTACAACCAGAATTAATGCTTGATATGTTATATTACATGAGTCAGCTCAAATTTGCCTATTCATCATCCCTTGCCTATAACGTCATTAATAACCGTCAACACTCAGATATGAATGAGACATTGCATGTTAATTTCTACATCTGGGACATTTTTATCTGCCTGTGTTAAGAGATATAAAACATAACCTGAGTATAGATTATTTTCCCCCCAGCTTTTTTCTATAGTCTACGCATTTAAGCGTACAATATTTACACATGGTAGTCTATGACTATAAAAATGATTTGATTTGATATATTTACACTTCAACAGTGCTATATAAAACATATCTATTCAGAAGCAACCTCTTCAGTCTTATCCCATAAAGTCTGCAGGATTGCAGATTTTATTATGTTGGCAATGTATGCATGACTGTAAATCTACAAGGAAAGAAGATCTGCAAACTTACAGTATTCATACAAACTACCAATTATATATGTGTAAGCTCTTGTTACATAATTAAACACATAGATTTGCTGCATAGGCAGAATGTACTTACAGCAGAGATGGTACAAATGCAGAGCAGAATGTGTATCCAATATACAGAGGAGTGAAATAATTTGGGTTCTATGGGTCAAAACCTATTTGTTCAATTGTTCCTGGAAATTAATAAAAGGCAATGAGTAGTGTAAAATATATATTGGCAATTCATTGGCAATTAGAGGTGAAGATGCGATCTAATCTTATAACCTCTCATTTAGAGTACTGCAACATGCTCTACATCAGGGGTGTCCAGCCTGTAGGGTCCTTAGATCTGGTCCACGGGGTTGCCCTGGAAACAGCAAAGGACTGGCCCGCGGTGTCTCTGCCAGCGAAAACAGAGCTCGGGCGGGCTGCATGACTCCCTCCTGGACTCCGTTTTCGCTGGCAGAGGGCTGCAGGAGGCCGTTGCAGCCGAAAACAGAGCCTGGGAGGGCCACATGGGGGTTGCAGGACATTGAGGTGGCCACACCCACCGGAGCCACGCCCACTCAAAACCCCTCCCCCGAAGTCCAGCACAACCTTGATGTATCCCGCAATGAAATCACGTTTGACACCCCTGCTCTCCATGGGGCTTCCCATGAAGAGCATTCGGAAACTTCAAATGGTGCAGAATGATAATAAATAGTGCTGGCTGCCCGCAACATGTAACACCACCACAGCATGAAGTACACTGGTTACCGAAATGTTTCTGGGTGCAATCACTTGTCACTTTTAAAGGCAGTACATGGTTTGGAACCAGATTGCCTGAGGCACCACTTTTCCAAGAACCTCTACCCATCCAATTCGTTCCAGTAGATTGGGCATGCTGCAGACCCTGTGATCCAAGATGTCAGCCGGCAGCGACTAGAGGACATGTCTTTTCTGCAGTAGCAAGAGCAAGAGCAATTAGAGTTATATACCACTTCATAGCGCTATATAGCCCTCTCTAAGCCGTTTACAGAGTCAGCCTATTGGCGCCAACAATCTGGGTCCTCATTTTACCGACCTCGGAAGGATGAAAGGCTGAGTCGACCTTGAGCCGGTCAGAATCAAACCCTTGACAGTGAGCAGTGAGTTAGCCTGCAATACTGCATTCTAACCATTCAGCCACCACGGCTTTTAAGGGCTACTGTGCAGTAGCTTCTCCTCTGTATCTTTCCCTCAGAAGTTTGAATGGTCCCAGCCCTGTTAATCTTTCACGAGGCTCTAAAAACCTGGCTGTGACCCAGGGCCTGGGGCTGAATGCATCAAGGGGCCCCATTCCCTGGCTTTATTGTTAACTGGACAAGCATTTTGGCTGCTGTATGTATTTGGTTTTTTTATTGTTTTTATTGTTTTAAAATGTTTTTTGTTTTAATTTTAATATATTTTTTTAACTGTAAGCCAACCAGAATCATTGAGTCAGATGGGCAGCTATAGAAATTGAATAAATTTAAATAAGTAAGTAAGTAAGTAAGTAAGTAAGTAAGTAAGTAAGTAAGTAAGTAAGTGTATACTGTAGTACTGATTATGCAGTTCTGGAGCACTTCCTTTGGAAGAGGTGATTCATTAAGTACTGTATTATATCTGGCATCTAGAGTCACATTTATCTGTTCACTACTACAAAGGTGTGTGCAGGTATTTGGAATTCACAAAATGAAGTAAATTATTTGCTTCCCACTGCCAGGTTCTGAACCCTTTACAAACTTCAAAATCTGCAGTAGCAGCAAGGAAGATAAGAACAGAAAATAGCCTGCTACGGCAGTAAAGCGAACAGTACAGGAAAAGTGATAACTCTGGGCAAAGAGCCCTGCCATTAAAAAACAAATTAATAACAGTAAAGCCTCAGAAATTGCACATCGACTTTTTAAAAAATTTAAAAGTGATCAACAACACCCTCCATGTTTCCCAGGACAATAGCAGACTGGACAAATCCTATTCTCTTCATTTGGGCTGAAGGGACCACTGAGAGCAAAAGAAACTATTCGGCATAGGGGGGAAAAGCAGCAGAGACAATGTAGAAGGGAGAGAAGAGAGATGAAATGACAAGACTCAGGGAGAAGGAAGAGAGAATAGAAGCTGCTTAAGACAAACAGAAGGTATTAAAAAGAAAAAAAAAGTTCTTGCATTCTGAAGAATGCAATGTTTGGAAAGCAGAGCACACTCAGACAAAAAGACAAAAAAACACCACAGGTCAAAGCAGGAAAAGGACTTTAGAGGCTGGTAAAGGATCAATCTTTACTGCAGGCTTGTGGCCAAGCTCTACATTCTTCCTCCCTCACATTCTACAAGTCTTGAGTAGAAGGGAGAAGATTGGACCTAACTGGGCTCAGAAAACCATGTCATTTTACCAATCCACCCATATTTTTCTTTCTGTGTATGTTTTTCTATGTAGCGGATACTGGTTTTTGAACTATACCAATAGATGAACATTCAGTTGCATCTTTAGGGAACGTATTGTGCTGGATTTAATTATATCAATTATATAATTGATTTTTAAATTAGCCATTTGTCCAATTTACATGGCTGTCCATCTCTAAACATATGATTTGGGTGGCATATAACGAAGACAGAACAATTAATAAATGCTTAATTTATAAATTTAACTAAATTCATATTTTAAAGAAATTGATTAACAATCGATCAGTCCTTAATACTTTGGATGTAAAATTGCACAAAAACTGAGGTAATTAAGCCTGGGCAGTTCCAAAGAGAGGGAACTTCGGTTTATTGTAGCTTCAGTCCTTTTCTGAAAAAGAGCGGCAGAATAGAGGTAGAAAGTAGAGCACCGAGGGAACCCTCCCCTTTATTCTACGCAATTAAATTATTTGAGATCCAGGGATGCTGCAGCTGTTGTCTTCGAAAGGTGTTTTGCTGCATCCGTATGCGACACCTTAAAGATGTCTCCATGATTGAAGTACAGCCCAGCTCCAACAGATGAGCTACAAAACGTATCTTTCTAAATGAACTGGGAAGGGTCACTAAACAAGGAGTCCTTGTTGAACGACACTGATTCAGCCACTATTTGAAGTTGTGATGGTGCTGAATGAGGGGGGCTTACAACGGGTCGTCGCAGTATGAAATGGTATAGGTTCTCCTGCTTGAACAGGAGGGCTAGGCTAGAAGATCTCTAAGGTCCCTTCCAGCTCATTCTGTTCTATTCTAAGTTGTGTCATGGTGTCCCCATGGTCATGTGATCATGATTTGGGCACTCAGCAACCGGCTCGCAATTATGATGTCACAGTGTTCCGCAATCTCATGATCACCAGGTCAATGGGGAAGCCACCAGGAGGTCACAAATAGTGATCACGTGACTGTCAGGGATTTGCCTAACGATGGCAACTGGGACTGCCACAACTGCCACCATAAGTCAGTGCAGTCATGTGATGCCTCACAGTATGACTGCATCACTTAGTAACAGAGTTGCCGGTTCCGGTTATCATTGTTAACCGAGGATTTACCTGTACTATTTTTAAGGAACAAAATCATAGGTTCACATAGTCCTTACAGAAATAATGGGTTTAATGTTTAATGCACATGTTACCTTCCACTTAGGGTTGAATGAGCTTGTTGGTTCTGGGTTTTTTTCATGCATTTATTTTCAGTATTTCTATACATTTCCAGGCTGTTACAAGTCACACTGTAAAACTAATTAAATTATAAACGTGACGTCAGCTTTGCATGTAACTAGTAATCTTTAAAACAGCCCACTGAGAATCACATCCGAAGCAAAGTACAGAAGCCTGTGTAGGAAGAAGCCATGTTTTCACCACTTTCCAAAGCGTGACTTAGCATTGGGGGGTTAGGCAGAACTCATTCTTTCGATAAAAAGAGTTTTTATGAATCCATCGGCTCAATTGCACCTCTGCACAGCATAAACGCTGGTAAAGGTGGTGGTGGTTGGGGGGGGGAAGCCTTCTGTCTGGGCCAGTTTGTAAAAACAAAAACAAAACAGATTGTACAGTTCTGGCATCCCTTAACAACCATACTCGGCCGGGGCAAGGCTTCGTAGCCTTAACTAAGACCGTCTTTTTAAAACAAGAGTGATATGGCCTCCTGTGGTCTGCTACTTGCTGGGCGGTCAGCTTCATACAATTACTCATTGGTGATTTACATGAGGTGTGTTATTTAAAGAGACAGCGATGCATCTGAAATCCTTCCAAGAGAAGAAGCAGCCCTGTTCTCAATGCACAATAGGGCTGCCGTTGCCAAGATTTACAAAAAGCAACATTCTTTTCTGTGCTTCGGTGCCTTCTTAAACAATGCCGTTATATGGAAAATATTATCGGTTCTTTTATTACAAAAGACCCTCCAAGGCCAAAATCCAAAGCTACCACTATCTCCCGATGTTCTTCATTTAATGTGAATGATAATAAGTGAGATTTTCATCCAGTATCAATGCCTCCATGTTTTCCAGCCTAATGTTTTCCATGTATCGATGTCACTTTTGAGCGGTCTTAGGGCTGATGATCCTTTAACCGTTAAAGGACGCTTATTTCTTACTTCTATGGGCTCTACTTCTTGAAACACAGCCCATTCATCCCCACGATTCTAGACAGTTCAAGTAGCCCTTGACTTACACCAATCTGTTTAGCGACCATTCAAAGTGACGACGACTTCCTTATGAAAAAAGTGACTTACAACCATCCCCACGGTCATACGATCCAAATGCGGGCACTTGGCAACTGGCGTGTACTGTATTTACAACATCTGCAGCGTTCCGGGATTACATGATTGCCATTTGTGATTTTCCCAACCAGCCTTCGAGAAACCCAGTCCATGGGGAAGTCGGATTCGCTTGATGACCATGCGATTCATTTAACAACTGTGGTGATTTTCTTAACAACTATGCCAAAAAAAGTTGTAAATTCAGCTGCGATTCATTTAACAACTGTTTTCCTTAGCAATGGAAATTCAGGTCCCAGTTGTGGTTGTAGGTTAAGAATTACCTCTTAATGCATACGTTTGACGGATGCTAACGTTAAACGTGAACTAGATTCTGGAAAGAGCCATTTTTAGATTTCTTTCTGTCCAAGAAAATCTCACTATTATTGTTATTATTATTAGTTATCTGCTATTAATTAAATACATGCACTCCTAATCTGCAGAAGTTTAAAGAAACTTGGGAAATATCTGTACATCATGTTATCATGTTTAATTTGGCTCCGACTCTAGATGTGTCTCTTCATTTCTTTAGTCAACCTGCCATGGTTAAGAAACAACTGATTTATATGCAATTTATAACAAATTAGTAATTGTTTTATTTAGCCAAGAACAACCTTTGCTGATAATCACACCTCTGCCTGAATAGATTTAAATGTTCATTTATATCATTACAAAAATGTATGATATATGTCATGTAGTTGGTCTCTAGTAGTTTGTTTTACCTTACCATTCTCTCTTTTGGATATTATTAATTCTTTCAACCTTTGTTAGCTGCTGAGAGCTGCTTGGTAAACGAGTAACCATGTACATTGATTAACTCACTGAACATTACTATGCTTTTCATTTCTGGATTGATCATACTAGGTTTAGATAGTTTATCTCTTTTGGGTGAAAGATGAAACGAAAGGAACCTAGCAAGGATTTGTAACAAAGATATATAACTCAGAAAGGCCTTAAATAAATACTTGGTGAACTAATGATGCATCTCCATTTTTTTAATGCATTGAATTAAAATACTTGCAATGGAGAAAAAGAGAGAGGGGGGGGAGAAGGAAGGAAGGAAGGAAGGAAGGAAGGAAGGAAGATGAACAAGAATTAACTTCCTGATTCTTACAAAAGAAACACTAGGGCACTAGATTTTAATAATAATAATTTTTAATAGTCTTTTATTATTCACTGAGCTGTAACTCATCTCTGAATGACAGATTGATCTATGCTTGAAATATACTACAGGTAGTCCTTGACTTACAACAGTTCATTTAATGACTGTTCAAAGTTACAACGGCACTGAAAAATGTGACTTATGACCATTTTTCACAGTTGCGACCATTGCAGCACATCCCCATGATCACATGATCAGAATTCAGATGTTTGGCAACAGGTTCATACTTAGGACCATTGCTGTGTCCCAAGGTCATGTGATCCCCTTTTGCGACCTTCTGACAAGCAAAGTCCATGGGGGAAGCCAGATTCATTTAACAACTGGGTTAGTAATTATCAACTGCGGTGATTCACTTAGCAACCGTGGCAACAAAGGTCGTAAAATGGGGCAAAACTCACTTAACAAATGTCCCACCTGAACAACAGAAATGTTGGGCTCAACTGTTGTCGTGTGTCGAGGACTACCTGTACGTAGAAATATACTTAACATATCTTAGCATTTTTGTATCTGCAGCTTCTTTTATTCCTCATCTAAAGCATCTGTGCGTACCGAAGATGTGCTGTGCACATTTATTTGTAAGCAATAAACATGCCAAGCCAACCTAAGAAGCAGCAACCTAAACAATATCAGTTCCCTTTAAAAAATGGAAAAGAACAAAAAAAGCTTCCAGTGGCTATAGCCTGTATTTAAGATTTGGCAACATGAAACCCTTTGCAATGTGATATATGGTTCCGATACATTCCACCCTTGTTAAAATACCAAATTTAAGAGACAGGCACTTTGTGTGTTATCATAAAATATTATTCTAATGATGGTATGTAAGATAGCTCAACTGGAGACCTATACAAAACAGCATGCTGAAAAAGAGAGAGTCCCACAACGAGGGGAAAGTGCATTATGCAAACCGTAGGCTTATAAACAGCCTTTATTTGAAGAGAGAACAGGACTAAGTAGACTATGATGGGAATGGTATTCTTTAAAATAGCAAATAACTGCCAGAGTGGGAAAGATTTTTCACCTATTTAACAATTAATGCAAGTCTAACGGACAACAATTAAACAGCCTCTGCTGGTTTGACTGGAGTTAGATGAGGAAATGTGAACTGTGAGACACAGACCTCTTTGATTCAAGCACATTCATTCTGACAGTTTCCATGGGCTATATTCACTTTAAATTCAGTATATTGCATATGAAAGGGATATAGTAGATGGGTAGCAGAAGCAGATCTTCTATGGAACACATAACATTGGGTTGAGATTTTTGGTGGTTTGGTTTTCAGCAGATACCGGAATCTGGCCTGTGAAATATGTCAATTGCCTTTCTCTGTTCTATAGATTTAGCGGTGAAAATTTTGTTTTGGTATTCAGGTTTCCAGAGTTGACCCCGAATTATTTAGAACAATGCTTCAGAGCTTGGAATGCAAGCATTCACTCCTTCATAACTCACTCTTGCCTCTTTGGATTCTTTACTCTAGCTAGCACCCTAGTAGTTTCAGTTTGCTCTTCGCTGAGTATGAATCCGGTTTCTGGAAATCATGCTGCACTCTGCTTTTGAACATTTTATTTAAAATTCTGGAGCCAAGTTTTGGTTTGGCTCAGGATTTTTTGGGGAAAAAAAAAGAAAAACAAAGAAAGAGCAAATTGTTAAAACCTTCGTCTCTGAAAAGCTGCATCAGTTTCAAAGTGAATGGCGAAATTCTGCAGTCCCTCAGTTCTGCCAGACCGGGGGGATCAAAAGAGCCTGTTCCCTTAGTTTCAAATGCAAGAACTTCTCAAAATACACTTCAATCCATAACAGAACTAGCCTACATAATAAGAGCTAGGCATTACACGTTATACTGTTTATTTTTAAGCTCAGAGCCAAATCTAACAATCAAAAGAAAGAAAGAAGGGCTGTTTTTAGGCCATGTGTTTGTACATACGTGCTACAAACTCAGCTGAAGCAGTTATTTTTCAACCTTTCGGCTCTGCCAAAATCTGTTGCACTGAGGAATCTGTGATAAGAACCTCGTGTATTGAAAAGTATTCTTAGCCACATATGCGCAGATCATAAGGGCAGGTGTACCTGTGCCTCTCCAGATAACTGTTGTTATACTAGATAGTATAAATTAACAATACAGGCAGTCCCTGACCTATGGCTGGACGGTTAGGGATGATTCAAAGTTACAGCAGTCCCCACAAAACTAACTTATGATTTGGTCCCGAAGTAACGGCTGCTACATCAACTTAGCAGTTGTTCGCCCTTATGACCGACTGCTGAATGCTGCAGCATCCCCTGTCTATCTCCCACTATCACTTCCACAGAGTCCGCTCAGGCCTTGGGCCTGCTTCGCCCCTCCCCACTGGCCCCACCCTTTCCTCCTCACTTACTTTCTGAAGAGCTCCAGAGCTTGGGTTAGTTAAAGAGAACATGCCACTCCACTGCTGGGCTGGGCTGCAGTCCTGCAAGTAGCTGCCATTTTCCAAGTGGCCACGTTGAACTGTGGCCGCTCGGGAAATGGTGCCGGCTTCCGAGATTGCACCGTGTGACCCAGCAATCGAGCATCTTGCTGTGCTTCTCTAATGCGAGCTCTGTAGCACTCTGCCGCCCTGGGGAATGCTCCGGAGCTCAGATTAGAGAAGGAAAGCAAGCCGCTCCATTGCTGGGCTGGGTGGCACGGTCCCAGAAACAGCTGCCATTTTCGGGACACCCACAATGAACGGTGGCGGCTGAGAAAATGGTGGCTATTTCTGGGATCGGGCCCTGAGACTAGCAATGGAGTGGCTTACTTTGTTTACCTAACTCGAGCTCTGAAATTCTGGAGATTTTTCAAAAGGGAAGTACAAGATGGGTGACCTGGAGTGAGAAGGAAGGGACCTTGAGGTGTGGGAAGCGGAATATGGGGTGTCTCAGGGAGTGAAGGAGGCTTTGGGATGCATGAGGCCTCCGTGGGGCCTCCAAGGCACCTTGTACTTTGCTTAATGACCCATATATTTAACAACTGCCTTGGGGAGAGCAGGGATGGTAAGTTGTATGTGAGGCAATCACATGGACACTTCATTTAACAGCAGTCATGATTTCCTATCTTCATAGGCAGACTCCATTATGGACTACCTGTGTTCCAATAAAAGATGCATTTGACTTGGACTAATATTCATCCTGTACTCAAAGTGGCTGGCTGCTTGCTATTATGATTTATTTTCCAACCTGAGGAACTGGTTTAAATCAATTAGCTAACTGATTTTACACGATTTATTTCACAGTTCTACGACAGCTATGATTCAGACAACAGCTGCAAAAAGGCAGTTTCAAACTCCAGAAAGGTGCATCATCAGCACTAATTACAAATTAGTTAATAACTATGGGAAGATGGATGTTTCTCTCCCCGCCCCCCAACTCTCTCTTTTTTTTCAGGGTTTCAAGAATTTTGCTGTGGGGGTAAAACTGGTTACATTTAGGTGGAAAGTTTTTAAACATCATAGTGTTTAAATTTCCAGAGAATCCTAATACATATGTAATCACTCTAAGCTCCAAGGTTTGCTCAGATGGATCATTGTCTTTCAAAAGCATGAATACATACCTATGAGTCAAAACTCACGTCTAAGAACATTTACAGGATAATTTTGTCATATTCCTCCATCTGATGATGTTACTGACTCTAAGCTTATTTTTTCTCGTTGTCTTTAATAGACTGTCTGGAGTTGAGAAATAAATTCAGCAAATTTGCCTTTCCCAGCCTTCGAGATGTAAAAAGCCTCCGATTCTTTGAGGTCAGATTACCTATGCATACATAATATGACTTTTTAACATATTCTTCCTCTATTTGAATACAGGGATTTAATTTCACTGCAAGCTGAACTCTCATGAGAAATCTACAGTGGCCCTTCTGCAAAGGCTGATTTGCATCTTCAAAAATGTTTGAGGGTTTTTTTTACAAAGTTTTTACAAAAAAACTTTTTTTACAAAGTTAAGCTTTCACCTTCGAACTTTACAACAGGCATTCAGTCATTGGATTTGTAATTAGCATTGTCTCCTCACTAAAAAGAAACACAAGAGCAGATTAAAAGTGATGTTATGTTGTGGCACAAAACACAGGATTCATAATCTACCCACTGAGTAATATTTTACTATTCTGTAATATCCATCTTACGCAGGGGTGGGCTTCAAATTTTTCTGCCCTAATGACTGGCTGGGTGGCCATGTGACTGAGTAGGCATGGCTAGGTGGCCATGTGACTGGGTGGGCGTGGCTAGGTGGTCATGTGACTGGGTGGCTATGGCCAACTCAATGTCACTCACATCAAGGGGTGCCTCGCCTGGCCCCTCCTTGTCACATCCGCCTCAACATATCTATAGTTCTGTAAAAATGTTGTTTACCTTTTTTTTTTAACTTTATTATCTACATACTATAGATGTGCTTTCATGGACCACTGAAAGGAGGAAATGGCTCACTGCTTAGCCCAAGAGTGTGATAGGCAACAGGCTTTTAAGGGGCTGCCACAAAGAAGGGTGGGGCAGTGGGGCAAATGCATTTTCCAAAGAAGCAGAAGGCAAAACAAGAAGCAATGGATGGAAACTGAAGAGAGAAGCAACCTGAAACTAAGGAGAAACAATTAGTGAAAACAATTAAAACCAGTGGAACTGCTTGTCTCCAGACGTTCTGGGTGCTTGATCACTGGAAGTTTTTAAGAAAAGACTGGACAGCCATTTTTCTGAACTCATATAGGGTTAGCCTCCAGTCCGGAGGCTGATGAGCCACATGAAAAACAGCTCCTGCCCACTTTCCCCACCGCCAGCAGCTTAAATGCTCCAACTAAAGCTCTTTCATACAAACACACACCTTTTTTCTCCATCGGTGATTCTGCAACTCCCCCGAGCCTCGGGCCTTGCGCAGCAGGCATGCGCGGAGCCCAAGAGCTGGCCCTGGCCCGTAAAGGTCGAAAGGCAGCCGGCGGAGCCTCGCCACCCTCCCCACCCCACGGGCCATGGCAACTTACCTTAAGCTAGGGAGCGAGGAAGCCGGAGAATAGTGAGGGAACCGGAGCTGTGCCGTGCAGGACCAGGCTGGCAAAGGCCGGCAAGCGACCGAGGGAGCCAGACGCGAGTGGCCAAAGGAGATGAGGCGAGGAGTGGGTGGATCTATAAGGTGGAATGGGGTGGGGCAGGGCAGAGAGGGGTAGGGTGGAGAGGGGCAGGGCCAGCCAGGAGTGAGTTTTTGGGGTTCTACGAACTCCACAGAGTCTTAGCAAAGGGGTTCTCCCAAACCCCTGCGAACCCCCAGCAGCCCACCCCTGATCTTACGTCAATAAAGGCAAGAACACAACAACAAAACAGGAGAGTTATATTGCTAATGATTATAAATAATAAAAACAGGGCAGACATTACATTTAGCTTTCCTGAATAGCATGTTAACTGTGCTTCATTAAAGTTATAAAACACAGTCATTGCTCAATGAAGATTATAACAAAATACAGGCACAAGGAAATAACAGGATTGGCCTTTGAGTCCACAGTAAGTGCAAAGCATTCAAAAGGTATCTAAAAAAGACTACATCCAAAACTGTTTTGGTATTCTTCTCTAAATCATGTGATGAGAGTTAAAAATCTCATTCGATGGCGTAAGAGCATTATAGGATTAAAAGAAAAAACAATCTGGCACTGATCATACTAGCAGCAAATATGGAAATTTTGCTGAAAAAAGAAAAGCATGCTATTGTTATTCCTTCCCTGGGAAATCATCCATGGATAGGAGTTGGATGTTTTAAAACGTGTTGAACTTTCTTAACCACCCCGGTGCCTTTTGAAAAGTAGACACAGTCACATTCCTATAGTTATGCAAATTGCCCTCAACTTATGACTACAATGGGGACCAGCATTTCCATAGCTAAGGCCGTTGTTAACGAGATTTTATATGGTTTTGGCCAAGATTGTTAAACAAATCACTGCAGTTGTTAAATGAATCATGCCGTTGTTAAGCCAATCCAGTTTCCCCATTGACTCTGCTCATCAGAAACAGCCTGAGAAGGTCACAAATGCTGATTAAACAGTCCTGGAATGCTGCATCCGTTGAAAACACATGCCAGCTGCCAAGCGCCCACATTAATGGTGGGGATGCCGCAACAGTTGTTAAGTGTGAGCATCAGTCGTAAATCACTTTTCTCAGTGCCATCACAACTTTGAACATTCGCTAAAATCGAGGAATACCTGTACTGTACAATAACTGATAATTTTATTTAATGACATCATGGTAAACAGTCAAAATCGACAGAATACAGACAATCATCAAATCACAAACTTGGGTAGGATGTGTTATGAAACTCTGTAAGGGAAGGCTGCTTGCCAGACTGAAAGTAAACGATTAACATAACCCTCCAATTCACTGCATTGATCTCTGGTAACTCCAAGGATTGACTCTATTGAAAACCTGTATTCTGACCTCCTCTGAAATAATTAAAGCCTCAATAAAGTTTTATTTTTGGTGATCCAAAGGTGCTTTTTCAGGAGGCAACTAGACTTTCTTGGGTTTTCTTTGAAGACTGTTCATTTCTCATCCAAAAAGCTTCTTCAGCTCCGACTGGGTGGTGGGGAATGGAAGGATTTATATTCCTTGCAGACAGCTGGTCATTTGCATTCTTTTTAGAGAGTCATTGAGGCCACCTGGAGGTTTGTCTATGTCCTCAGGGACACCTGAGTAGTGCAAATGGGTGTGGAGACTTCTTGGCTGCAGGGTTTTGTTTGTTTGTTTTTTTAAAGGCTCCACAGCCATCTGTACTACTCAGGTGACCCTGAGGACACATATCCTTCCAGCTAAACATTCAGGTGGCCTCAACAACTCTCTAAAAGAATCAGCTGTCTGCAAGGAATATAAATCCTTCCATTCCCCACCATACAGTCAGACCTGAAGAAGCTTCTTGAATGAGAAATGAAATGTCTTCAAAAAAACTCAAAGAAAGTCCAGTTGCCCCTTGAAAAAAATGCACCTTTAGGACAATCATCACCTGGATGACTAAGAATCCCCATAGACTTATTTTTTGTTGAGTTCTTAGATCAGCTCCTTTAGTGCAGGACAAAATAATTGAAACTACAACCTGCTTTTTGCCTTTTCTGATAGCTAAAAGAACGATTTTTGCAAAGTTTAATTAAAAACATACACTCTTCCAACTCTCCAGCAAAAAATGAAAAATGAATATAGTGAGCAAACCCTATTCTTTCTGGAGTAATATAACAACTACTTTAAAAACACTTTAAACTCCTGTGTGTGAGGGTTTATGTATGGGTTGCAAATGAGCAGAAACATACCTTCGTGTAAGGTTGCAAAACAATGTCCTGTAAAGCAAGGTCAGTTACTCCTCTGAGTATATCCAGAATAACTATCATAAACATAGTCTGTTCAGGATAACTACTCAAGGCAAAGCATAGGCTACAAGGGCAAACATCTGTCACTTAGTAAAGAGGGTGCTGATTACAGCTGGAGCAACTTAAGTTTGTGTTTCTGAGGCCTTGAAGCCTGAGTTGCAGCTTCTGCAGAACAACAGCTGTTGTGACAAATTGCAATTAAAGTATGTTTTTGCAATTTTTTTCTTCATGTTTCTTTGAAGATGGTTCGCTTCTCACAAGCAGTGTTTGTCTGTCACAAGCAGTGTTGCAATTGTGATAAAGCTGAGAAGAAATAGAGGAACTGACGTAAACGGAGGCAATATCATGTCACTCTTATCAGGTAGCCTATGAAATACTAATATTCACCCCTCCTCCCACTTAGGTCCCTGCAAAGGACCTTTGGTGAGTAAGAAACAGTATATTTCTGCTATCTCAATACCATCACCCAAGAAAATTTGTTTTTAATATATATCTGTGTTTGTGTGCATATTGTAGTCTCTGAATTGATACTACCTACAGAGACAGCAATTCTAAGGAGGCGCTGTTTATATTACTCCGAGACTACCACCGTCACAAAACTTCTGAGGGTTTTTCTGATCTGCAATGTGGCTATGGTTCCATTTTGTCACTGGGATCTAAACCAGGCCTGTCAAACTCGCGGGCTGGATCTGTCATACACTGGCCACGCCCATGCCTAGTTTAGCGAAGGGGGAAAAGTTGCGATATGTCACGTGACGACACCGTGACGATGTGGGTGTGACAGCCCTGGTCTAGAGTGATCTAATTCAAGCAAAGATTTGTTATTTGTGTGTCTGCAGATTGATCTGTGCGACATGGACTGGTCAGAAAGGTACATTAATTGTAAAATTAGTTATTATATTTCTTCTCTGAAGATGAGAACTTGACATTCAGCGGTAGAGAAACAGCCTTCTAAATTCTGTACACTGACATCAACAAACTTGTAAGCCCGCTCTCGGTGAAGCTGGGTGCCTGTGAGGGCTGGCTTTTTGCATAGCTTTGTCCAGCTGATGGGGGGATAATGGCTTCCTCCCCAGGCCCCCATCCATTTTCCTCCGACAGCTGGACAAAGCTTGGCAAAAAGCCAGCCCTCACGGGCACCCAGCTTCACCGACAGCGGGGTTGGAAAGGGCTCCACTTGCAATCAAGCTAGACTGGGGAAGGAGAGAGCGTGAGCGAGCCAGGGTCCCTTCCCTCCAGCCTTTGCCCAAAGCCCCGCGCTGCATCAGGAGGCTGAAGTTGGAATTTCTTTCCCCCCCTCCAACCCACGTGTAGCTTGGCAACGGGACTGTTTCTCTCTGCCCCCTTTTCCAGCTGCTGGATCAGGGGGATGAAACTAGCTTTGCTGCCCATTGCAGCTAGGAATCTCAAAGCCGAGAATGAATGTTTGTCTCCAACCAGCTCCTAGATCGGCCTCCTGCAAACTCCATCTCTCAAGGAGCCCAACCGAACTTTTGCGCGCCACTCGCTGAGGCAGAGGGTGGGGCTGGAGGTAATAGGTGGCCAAGCCAAGTGCCTGAAGGACCCCATCCCGTCGTCAGGAGTCCTGGTGCCTCAACGAGCGAAACTTCAGCCAGGCTCCTCAGAAGATGCCGGAGTTTGCAGGCCGCCTGCCTACCTAGCGCACAGATTGGCTGCAACACAAGCATTCATTCTTGGCTTTGTTTGAGATTCCTAGCTGCGATGGATAGCAAACCTAGGACTGACTCTGGCAGTGGCTTCCAGCTCTGAACCGAGGGCTGCCTTGGGTGCCACTAGCTGGTGCAAATGTACCAGGATGAAGGTTGAATGGGCAGCGCAAAGGCAAGTTGTGCTTCGCTCCTGCAAACTAAAACTGTCACTACCACCGCTTCAGTACACCTGCGCCGCCCCCCCTTGCACCACAGCACCATTACCTTGAGGGAGCCTCAGTCTCAAAGACTGCGTGGCAAGAGAAAAGGCAGCTGCATGTGCTGCCACTGCCATTCCAGAGGGCTGCCTTGGGAGTGAGGGGGAATAAAGAGGCCAGCTGGCAGGCAAAGGTTCACTCGCTTGCTTTGCTCTCCCACCTCCACTGCCTTTTCTCAGCTCCCCTCGTCTTGCAGCCAGCTTTCTTATTTAGGGAGCCGCTGCAGATTGGGACGGTTGTGCAGCAAGAGAAAAGGCATTTCATTTCACTTTGCAAGAGTGGAGGTGGGACAGCAAAGCCAGCGATGCTTTGGCCTGCCGGCTGGCCTGTTTATTCCCCCTAGCTCCCGAGACAGCCAGGTAGCACAACACGAGGCCGCAGAGGCTTTCTAGTGTTTCTGGGATGATGGGAGCGTGCTGCTGCTGCCATTCCAGAGGGAGGCTGGGAAGCCAGGCACTCCCACAACCTGACCAGGCAGGTGGGTGAGGGCCGGCTGGTGGAGGGTGATCGTTCCTTTGTTCATGGTCCCCGGGGAACTGGGCCCTGGGCAGGCTTGAGCTAGTCTGGCTGAATTGCACAGTAGTGGCAGGGATCACTGCTCGGGGGGATGCCTCTGGGCCTGGATGCGGCCCCAGCGCGTCTCCACCGAGGGCCAGGCACCCACCCACTGGGCCTCAGGGACCATGCGGAAGGCAGGCAAGCATGATGGGCCTCAGGGACCGTGCAGTGACATAGAAGGCAGCTAGGCCAGGATTAAGGCCTTGCTGCTAGCAGGCAGATCAGGGCAGATCAGCTGGGCAGCACGGAGAGCGCCACGTGGGATGCAGCTGAAGGTAGGCAAGCTGGCTGGCCCTCAGTGTGGTCAAAGCAAGCCAGGGAGCCAGACAGAGAGCAGCTGCAGCTATGCCAGGCGAGCAGACAAGATGAGGAGTGACTGTGCAGGGTGAGCCAGAACTGTACTACCGGTTTGTGTGAACCGGCCCAAACCGACTGAATCCCACCACTGGAGGTGCCCCAATTGCTAGCATTTTAACTTCCTTAGCTGGAAGAAATTCAGTTCAACAGTTACCCCTAAAACAATATGAGACCTACATAAAATTACCAAAACTCCATCACACTGCTCTGGTTTATTAGATACTTCATCATTTTGGTTTATTTTCTTTGCTGGAGACTGACCAACTTTACATCTCTAACAGTTTCTCAGAATAAAACTTGGAAGTTTTCCTTAGCCCTCTGATCTTTTCCCTTTGGGATGACGTAAATAAAATCCAGAGCCCATGGACTTAATGAGTATCTTTCTCATCTCTAACCTCTTCCTTTCTGCAAAATAATCCCTTTTCTCAAATACTGTATAGTGGGAAGCATTGAAATCCTTTAATTCACATTCTGAGGCTACTGTTGAAAGAAATGTATAGATATTATGTGATTTTTTTTTCACAATATGGATTTAAGGTAGCAAATTTAGTTTGATATATATTAGTGCATATAGCATCACATTTACTGTCACTTCTTTCAGTTAATAAGCATATTGTTAATAAGACTAAGACACAAACAATTACATTTATTGTTGGATAATTCTGGGAATTAAATTCCACACAAATAGAGGCAGACCTCAATATAAACTAGTTCTTTAAATCTTATGTAAGTATATCTTTTTCCCATCATGTTATCCTAATGTTTTCTTTTAAGCAACCTTGGGATTTTGAAAGTACCAGAATATAATTCTTGAATACAGCTAGTCCGCCTGGAATCCACACTGTATATCGGACATAAACACAATTGAGCGGGTGCAGAGGTATTTCTTGAGAAGAATACCCCACTCCTCTACTCACAATAGAATTCCCTATGCCTCCAGACTTGAAATTTGGGGCTTGGATAATCTGGAACTGCGCCGCCTGAGGCCCGATCTAAGCATAGTACACAAAACTGTCTGCTACAACGTCTTGCCTTTCAACAACTTCTTCAAATTCAACCACAATAATACACCGGCATGATACAAACTCAAGGTAGACCGCTTCAGACTTGATTGCAGAAAATATGACTTCAGCAACAGAGTGGTCAACGCCTGGAAAACTCTACCCAACTCCGTTGTTACAACCTCAAACCCTCACAGCTTCAATCTCAAACTACCATGGACCTCACCCCATTCTTAAGAAGTCCTTAAAGGGGTCGTGCATAAGCGCACCAGCGTGCCTGCCGTCCCTATCTTACTGTCCCCATTTATCCATATTTACTTCCTTTGTTCATGTTTATGTTCATACCTATACTTGTTACCTTGTACATGTTTGAAAAACAAATAAAATAAAATAAATAAATAATCTGATATACTGATTTTGGCATACCTATTTCACTTCAACAGGCTCTATAAAGAAAATATCTTCACAGTATCCTTTCTGTACCACAAATCATAATATTTTCTGCAGCAGGTACGGACATCATACTTACAGGGCCTGGTGTTAGGAAGACTTTTGCCAGCAGCATATAATTTTGCAAAATATGTTGCATGCTATAGCTGACTCCTTCAACTCTGTTTTGACCCCTGAACTCCATGTAACGTTGTTAAGATTTTCAGAAATGGTTTTTCATTGCCTTCTTTCTAAAGTCTAGAGCAGGGGTGTCAAACTGGCGGCCCGCGGGCCGGATGCATCATGCGCAGGCCACACCCACCCCAGCTCCGTGAAGTGTAAAAAGTTGCAATACGTCACATGACAGCAACGTGATGTGGCGAGTTTGACACCCATAATCTAGAGAGAGTGATTCATTCAACTGGCTTCATGTATAACACAGCATTAGAAGTTAGTTTCCTTTTTCCACCCTGGTGCCTTAACCGCCACACCAAATTGCCTCCTATAATTCCTACAATAGCATCCAGCTCTAGCAAAAAAGGTTCATGAAAAAGTATTCAGTTTTGTTTGACCAGTTAGTTTGTGTACATATTTTAGGCCCTGTTTGGGAGGAAAAATACAGTTCTTGTTATTTTTTAAACTAAAATAATGTTCTTCCCCTTTGCTAAAGCATCTCCAATATTAACATATTGTTGAGCTCAACAAAACGGCAGAAGCATTTGAATGTGGATTAACCTACAGTAATGTATATCTATGCCCGTGGATCATAGTTTCAGTGAAAAGTTTCCAGTTGCAGCATTGACACTTGAAATCTGAGAGAAATAATGCAAACAACCATATCCTTATATAATTGGGATGGATGGATGGATAAAGAAGCTGAAAGACATAGTGGCTTATTGTACTGTAGTAGTAGAGAATCAAGGCTTTAGTAGCACATTTGTTCCTAACTTAGTGGCAAAGAAGCCACCCACAAAGAAATGAAACTGCTAAGACTGATCCAAACTACACTTTGGGAAAATGTAGTCTATTTTTAAAAACCACGCTAACAAAATTGAACTGCTACAAGCATGCTTACTTAAATTGTATTACAGTAAGTCTAAGAGCAGAGGTGATTCAGAAATATACAAATCATATCTATGTTCCATATTTATACATTTTGCGAAGGTGTTCTCAATTGTCAAACAGCGCCCATAATCTGGTTCAAAAACCAGTATCCAGTTCCTCAAATCAGTGAAGGAGAAAAGTGGCTCCCATTGGCAATTTGGCCACAAGTTTAGTTGATGTTTCTCATGAATTCTAAATACGTAAAATGAGTTGCTCTCTGCCCTGTACAAATTCCTTGAGCAACTGCATGGTAGGATAGGAAATCATCATGAAACCCAGAAGTAGATGCTGGACTGCGAAATAAAAGTAAATACATCCCAAAGAAAGGCAGTGGCAAACCATTTCTATATGACTGATCACCTAACAACACATAACACGGACGTGTCTTCATTAGGAATTGAGCTTATCTCAAACAAAATTTTACTCAACTTCTGTAAAAAATTTATAGAACTCTGTTTCAGGCAATTATAAATCTAAGCGAACTCTTCCCAACCTAGCGCCCTCGGGATAAGTTGGATTTCAACTCCTATAATTCATAGCCAAAGAATATGCTGACTAGGGGTGATGGGACTTTAGTGTCCAAACATCTGGAGGTCATCAGATTAACACCTTTCCACAATATGAACATTTGAAAAGCAATGTGGAATTAAATGGAAAAAATAAATGTTTCATTATAACCCTATATGACTTATTCTGATAAAATAGTGTTTTGTGAAAATCGTGGCTGTGCCAAAGACTGAAGCTATTTTGGGCTAGTTATTTGGCAACACCACCACCTCCTCAATATAAAACTCTGAGAATTAAAAGCATAAGTGCTTTTAACCAATGTGCCAAATGAAATTCATCACAATTTATTACTCTGCATAAAGACAAACGCTAAGCTTCTTATATAACTCAGATGGTCTAACTTACTCGTGGCTGTATGAAGTTCTTTCATCACTAACTTATTCTCCCAGTAATGTGTTTCTTTTAGATAGTCTAGGGGGGAGGTGGAACAAGCATTTCAACGACACATCGCAATTGACAAAAAAGATTCTGTAGTGGTAATCCGTCATGATTACATATTCCCCCAATTGACAGAAAAACTGAATCTGAGCCAAACTGGCTCCCGTTGAAGTACTATGGGCTTACGATTAATGCTTACTTCATTTATCACAGTTAAGGCAGAGGAAATCTTGTTCAGAGATAGCAGGCAGAAATAACATATGGCAAGAATGGAACGGGGAAGGAACAAAGATATGCAGGTTGATGGTATATATATGAAGACAAATGCCATTTCTATTTTAAAATGGAAATATTCTCACAGTCGGTTTTAATTTATTCTTGGAAAGTGTTTAAGCAGAGTACCTGAAATTGCTCTGACACATACAGAACCTGACAGTTGACTGATGCAGATAGTGAGAAGTAGTTGCCACCAAATCAAAAGTGTCAGGTTGATAATAAACAAAGAAAGGTATCTAAAAATGGTAAGGAAAGCTATGAAGGCAATTTTAGATGATATTAAGAAATGACCGATGCAAAAAGAAAAATAAGCCATTACTTAGTGGGAAGACAATGACACTTTAAGAGTGTTTAGGTTAAATGTAGTACTAAAAGTCCCTAAAGATCCCTCTTGGTAGGATTCATTATGTTCCAATACTTCTTCCATGATTATATACGAAACTGTTAATTTACCATAACATAACAGAAAGCGGATACATTAATGTCAGCCCTTCACTTTTATTTTTTTTATATATATACACACACACACAAGTTTGCAAATCTGAATGCTCTTCCCTATTCCCTCTCTTTACCTTTGGGACAACAAGTGAGGGTGTTGTCTGAAACAATTTCTCAGGTTATAGTTGTCTTAGTAGCAGCTCTTCCTCCTGTCTTCCTCTGCCTGCTATAATTACTCTAACAACTGATTATGCATTACAATTGATTGTGTCACCTCTCAACCCTGGCTCCTTGATTAATATAGAAATGTGTCCTTCATATTTTATCATAAGCCAGCAAAGAAGGGGCGGGGGTGGGTGGGGGAGAGAGACCAAGATACAGTTTTCAAATATCTAGACAGCTGTCACACCAAAGGAGGAGTATTATTCTCTTAGAGGGCAGGTCTAGAATCAATAGGTTAAAATTTCAGGAAAGAAAATTCAGGCTAGACATCAGGAGAAACCTCCTGATGGAATGAACTGTCAGCCATTGAAGCATCCTGCCACATATGTGGGGAGGGAGTTGTCATACCAACAAGATTGATGTTTATCTTAGTGACACTATGAGAATAATATTTGGAACACCCCCACTCCCACCTCCCGCTGTCATGGCTCCATGTTCTTTTCTCAGGTGACAACAACAGACAAGTCTGAGAGTGGAATATGTTAAACATGCCATCGACTCCTAGATATCTTCCAATACAAAAAAAATATTAGATTCTCTACCTCTCACCAGGCTTAAGTCTAGGAAACCAATTTAGCACAGACTTACAATCTAAATGAAGAATGGTGATTCAGATGAGCAACTTTTAATAACCACAACCAAACAAGTCATACAGATCCAACAAAACCACTTCCAGAAATGCAGCTGCCCCGAAAAATATGGAGCCACCTGAATAGAATCAGGACAAGCCACCCTAGAACTAAGGCAAAGCTCCTTAAGTGGGGAATGACTGACAGCCCATAATGCGAATGTGGTGCACCTGAACAAACTAGAACACGCATAGCTCAAGAAAGTCCCCTCAGAAAATTTCAAGGCCCCTGGGATGATCTCACTGCAGCCTCACCAGAAGCAGTTAGATGCTTAGCTTCCTTAGATATCGAATTATAACATTTATCCCATTGCAATTCTATGGATCCATATTATGGAGATTTTATTATGGTTTTATCTTAATTTAATATTTTATCTCCTATAGTATATGGTCTGTCTGTCTGTCTGTCTGTCTATCTATCTGTCTGTCTGTCTGTCTGTCTGTCTGTCTGTCTATCTATCTATCTCTATCTCCATCCATCCATCCATCCATCCATCCATCCATCCATCCATCCATCCATCCATCCATCCATCCATCCAT
>JANHFL010000341.1:104019-115458 GCA_032468155.1 Oxyrhabdium leporinum
TTGTTCATGGTGTGTTGGCGTTTTTCTATTTCTATTGCTTCCCTAATTATTCTATTATTAAGATGTTCTATTTTGGCTATGGTTTTGGTATTCTTGAAGTCTATATTATGTTCTGTGGCTTTAACCCGCGCTTACAGACAGACGAGTCCCTAACGGGGGAAGCGACACTGAACCCACAGAGCGAACCCGAACGTATAGCCTGAAGATGGCGGATGCGATTCCGTCAAAACGTTGCGAAAGAAACCGCCAATTTTACGGCGAAAGAAACCGCCAACTCTACGCGGGAGAAAACCCGAAAAGAACCCAAGATATACATATATATATATATATATATATATATACACACAAATTAAACTTTTTTCAAAGCAAAGATCATAAATAATTCAGAAGAGCAAAATATTTGAGAAGCAAACAAGACCATATTTGCTTGATATAAACAAGGATCCAGGAAGCACATCTACTCAATTGCAGTTGCTGTCCATCGCCTGCCTGCGATCATATCCCCAAGAGATTCATACAGCTCCCACCATAATGAAATTTCAGAAACAATTAAAATCTTCTTTGTTGTCCCAGGCCAAGGTTCGGGCGGCTCTGAAGCTCCTTTTAGTTATAATTTAGGTTTGTCTGGTTTAAGATGGGTTGTTTTGTTTGTTGTTCCAGTTAATCTTGTTATCTTTTCAAACATATTGTTTTCTCTTATTTGTAAGCTGCCTAGAGTTATCAAGGATTCAGTCGACCACAAGCATGGATTAAACAAACAAACAAATATTGCCATCTTAAAAAAAATAGCATGTATGTTGTTCAAGAGTTCAGTCAGTGAATATTTGCTTTGATTTATTTCAACCAAGATAGCCCTGTTATTATATTGCAGAACAAACAAGAATCTTATAACAAAATGACTTTGGAAAAACTAACGTTTGTAATAGTGTAGGGTTTCTTTTGAGTACCAGTGTGGACTTTAGTGGTATGTATATCATCCAAAGTTGGCAGATATTGATTTTTTTTTTATTTATTTATTTATTTATTTATTATTTATTTATTTATTTAATATTTCCGCCTATTCACCCATGGCGACTTGAGGTGGCTTACAGAATACAAAGCCACATTTAAAACAATAAAAAACTAACAAAAAGAATCAAATAAATTAATAAAGTACAATATAACAAAATCACCCCCCAATTCCCACTCCCCGCTCCGACGACATCAGATCACACGAGCCATTTAATGGTCTCCATCCCGCTCTGGGTTCCCCAGGCCTGCTGGTAGAACCAGGTCTTCAGCGCCTTCCGGAAGAGTATTAGAGCGGGGGCCATTCTAATCTCTGGGGTAATGATGTTCCAGAGAGAGGGAGCCACCACGGAGAAGGCCCTTCTTCTGGGTCCCACCAGGTGTATCTCCCTGTATCTACATTCATGTAATCTAATTGCAAATAACTCACACAATACATACTAATCTTAGAATAATGGCTGAAGGGAGAACAAGAACCATAAATAGAAAATTATTTGTAGAATAAGCAGGACACCTACCAATTGGGGCTGAGACCTATTTTCATACCGTTAAAGACCCACAGAAGAAGGGAGCTTGGAGCAGCAGGGGGTTTAATTCCTTTAAAACAGTCAGCTCAGTGAAAATGATAGGGGCATGGACTTGGAGCTGGATTCAACACAGGGACGAGGGGGAAATAGGAAAAAGAACTAAAGAATTAAAAATAAAACTAAATCAGGACACGTAGAAAAGAAGAAAAAGACCGAAGATGTCAGCAGTTGAAGATGAAGCAGCACCCATGGCCCAGGAGTTGTGGCCCAGATGGCTGAAGGAGAGTAGAAGAAGCAGCAGAACAAGGAAGCATTCACAGCTGAGCTCTCATGAGGAAATCAGAGGCTCCATTAGCATGTCTGGAGTGGTCTCAGGAGCAAGAGAAGACAACCGGAAGAGGTTCTCAAAGTTCAAAGAGCCCAGACATGCCAGAACTGGAGCAGTCTGACATCAACTGTGGGTATCTCAGTGCACTAGGAAAAGCAGCCTGTGGAATGGTGTGGCCAGCTCACAACAGTGGCAATCCAACAGTAAAAGGGAGACAAACTCAAACACTCAAGTGGCAATACGATCTGGCAGCGGCCTTGATGAAGATCTCGAAGAGGCACTGGAGACATGAAGAAGCCTTACGATAAAAAGCCCTTGAAAGCAGAGATTACTTTTGACGTTGGATGTTACTCAAAGGAAACACCACAGCCAAATGATACCTCCTTTTGATTAGAAAATTTGGGCTGACTCTCTGTTCAGTTATGAAGCTTATGGGGAAACCTGGATCAATAATGAGCTTTCAGCCTTGCCTACTTCATAGGTATTAGTAAACAAAAAAGGGATTCAAGAAAAACCATGCTAGATCAAACCAAGGAGCAGCGTAGTCCATCATTTATTTCATAATTGCTGATCAAATCCTGTGGGATGCCTGCAAGTAGGAACTGACAAAATCTCTTCTTCCACCATTGTTTACCTGAAGCTGGTATTTGGAATTACGCTTGAGGGTAACTTTAAGTATTCAAGATTCATAGGTTTTGATAGTCCAGTCCTCCATGAATTCATCCAATTCTTTTTTAAATCCATCCAAATTACTACCCATCAGCACATTTTATAGTACTTGCTTCTAAAGGTTCATTATGGGAAGAAATGTGTTCCACAAATGTTTTTGGGAAGAAGAATAGAATACAGTACATATGAGGTAAAATGTGTGGCATCCTTATCTTACAGATGAAATACTTTCTGCTAACGACATTAGCCTAGATCAGTGTTTTTTTCAAACTTGGCACGTTAAGATGAATAGACTTTAATTCCCAGAATTCTCCAGTGCTGGCTTAGAAATTCTAGAAGTTAAAGTCCATATCTCTTAAAGTTGCCAGGTTTTAAAAACACTGGTCTTGTGGGCTTTTCTCTAAGTTAAGTAAAACGTGTCTCTTAAAGGCTCCCATTATTGCCCTAATGAAGTTATTACTAGAAACATAGTCAAAATATACCGATACGGTGCATTTTTTAAAAAGTTAAGTGGCTTTGATTGCAATTTTTAGCAGCATAGATTCTGGGAAGCAACAATTTTCCTCTCGAGAAAGTTTTTCTTATTAAGGTACATATTTAACTCTCACTAATAATAATGTGAGTTACATATAGGTAGTCCTTGATTTACAACCACAATTGACCCCAACATTTCTGTTGCTAAGTGAGACATTTGTTAAGTATGTTTTGCCCCATTTTACGACTTGTCACTGTTGTTAAGTGAAGAACTGCAGTTGTTAAGTTAGTAACATAGTTGTTAAGTGAATCTAGCTCCCCCATTGACTTTGCTCATCAGAAGGTCGCAAAAGGTGATCGCATGACCCCGGGATACTGCAACCGTCATAAATATGAGTCAGTTGCCAAGCATCAAAATTTTGATCACATGACCATGGGAACGCTGCAGCAGCCATCTGTGTCACTTTTTTCAGTTCATTGTAACTTTGGTCATTAAATGAACTGTTGTAAGTCAAGGAATATCTGCATATGCAGGGAGTTGGGTGATAATCTCTCTGGAGTAGACATGCAGTTGGGTACTCTGGAGTATGATTACATTGCTAGATATTTCCTTTCTGAGGTATAAATCATGTCCATTACTGATACGATATACGTAATCTGTAAAAGCCATTATACGTATGATATCATTTGTTTCTTGAAAGAAGTGAATGTGGCTTTAATAAAACTTATCAGGTCGGACTAGTAGGTATGTTCAGGGAAAAATAACATTAAGAAGTTTTCATTTATTTGAAGTGCTGTCATGATATAGCCTTAAAACAAGTACACTGTCCATAGCTGTGTTTAAACTTAGGAAAAGAATTGCGTTTTGAGAATATATATATATATATATATATATACAGTGAACAACAAGAAGCCATAAATTACAGACCTATAATTCTCTTCCAACCCGCAAATGTTAAAAGCTCAAACCAGTCAACCATCACTATAGAATCCCACAGTGTATTTTACTGCCCTGTGAGTTATTGATTTTTGTTCCATTTTGACCATCCATATTCATTTGTTCACCATGTCCCTGGGCTATTCATTCTCTTCTCTCTAATCTTATACATGTGGAAGATCTTGCTTTATCTGACACTGAATGCTTAGATGACCTGACTTTAATTTATTGAAGATATTTTGAAATAAATGAATGAAAAACTGGCATTCTGCATAATATGACATCAATCTCCAGCATTATCACATTTTCCCCCAGAAGAATAGGCCCAGTGCTTTATTTACAATATTTCCTACCTGGCCCCTAAAAAAAGGAAATAGATGTCATATTAAGGAATATTTTAAAGTGAAAGAAGAATGTGGGAGAGACATATCCATGGGTTGCTAGTCCCAAATTCTAAATATGCATGCTGATTCAAAATTATGGGTAATTTCAGTTTAAATGAAATTTAATAAGATTTTATAATTGCATATAAATGCACAGCTCTGAGAAGCAAGTTTTCAATGATCGTTTCTCCACTACAGTTTAACAGATGACATCTATAGTAATCCTTGCCAATACAGAGTTGGCCTCTTAAGATACCCAGAGGAATCCAGTAAATTAATTCACATTATCTCAAGGTACGCAGGCAATTACATCATCCTTTGGTCTTTCTCTTCAACATTCCTTTTCAGTTTTAGCAGGGAGAAAGAACATTTATTGGAAAGAAAGGTAACAATATGATGAATCAGTATTTTCCATGAAAAAAAAATAGTAATGGAAAGTATACAATTGTGGCTCTAATAAATGCACGTGTAGCATTTTTAAAGCCGCAGCATCTCTCTTGAACAAAGGAAATAAGAAAATGTGATATTCACAAGTTCAAAGAGCATCTCTAA
Source organism: Oxyrhabdium leporinum (assembly GCA_032468155.1). Lineage (NCBI taxonomy): Eukaryota > Metazoa > Chordata > Lepidosauria > Squamata > Cyclocoridae > Oxyrhabdium > Oxyrhabdium leporinum. The sequence goes on from JANHFL010000341.1 coordinate 108,898, forward strand.
TTATTCCTTTTTTAAAAAAAACTTTGATTTTTAAAACAGAAAATTAAAAGATAAACAAACAAGAAAGCGATTTAAGAAAACAGACCGTGAAAGAAAGAAAACAGGTGCAAAAAGAAAAGAAAAGAAAAATAAAATAATAAAGAAAATAGGGAAAAAAATGAATTCAGACTTTCTTTGATATAGATACGAATACAAAATACATCAGACTCTAACGTTAAAATTTGTCCACATTATTTCTATAATTTCATATAATTCTAATCATCGGATCCCAAAATCAACATTGCATTTCTTTCATTCCTGAAAAAAATCCAAAAGAGGTTTACAAGTAGAAACAAATCAGTCAAGCTTTAAACAAAGCTGTCAATTTTGCCATCTTCTCCAATTCCATACCACCCATTCTTCTGTTGTAGGCATTTGTAGAACCTCCCTCTATTGTATATATAAAAGTCTGCTGTTATCATATATAAAAGCAAAATTCCATAAGATGTTTTCATTTATTTGTCCATGAAAGTCTCTGATTTCAATTGTACATTCATTTTTAAAACCTTCTGGATCAATATACATTCTTAATCCCAATATTTTCTAGCTTTCTTCAATGGCCACCAGATATGAAAACATGTATTTTCAGTTACGTTTTTAAATTAATCTTAAAACTTGCTAGTGCGCCAGAATCTTCCTTTTAAAAAAAAAATAAAATCAAAAAATCAATCCTTGTCTGAGGGATTGTAAAATGAAAACCAAATCATCAGCAAAAGCTCTCAATTTAAACATCTCATTTTTATTTTGTTGGCCCATTATCTTCTCATCTTGCCTAATATCTCTCTTCAGAGCTTCAAGAACAATAAAGGAGACAATGGAAGAGCATCTCCAACTATTCCAATAACAGTTTGCTTCTGGGCAATGCAACATTAAGAATTATTAAGAGGTAGGTCCGATTAATCCCAATGATGCTTTACTCTTTGCAGTATAGCTTGGAATAGCAACCAAAGATATTGTATACAGAATATTGTTTGAATCATGGGAGTTAAGCTTTATCAGAAAATTTATCTAAATATGACCAAAAAAAAAAATTTTTGCTTTTAACTAATAAATCTTTAATTCTAACTGAAAGATTCACTTTACTCCTCACAGTTTGAAATACATAATTAAATAATAATTAATGCAATGGCAGTAATTAGTAATGACAAAACTGTTCTTAGGAAATTATCCTAGAGAAGAGTTGAACTATTATACCTATGCATTTTTAAAACAAAAATTACCTTTGGAACTCTGGCAATTTGTTCAGTTCTCCACCAATTGTATAGTTGATAGGGTTGGTAAAGTTCACAATCTCTGGTTGGGGGTAGATGAGGGGAGCCAGAGATTAGGGAAAACTTAAATAAAGAGCCAAACTAAACAGTTTACGTGATTATTTGTAGACAGCTGTAAGAGCTATCAGCTATCAGAAGCAAGAAAGTTCTCTAGTTTTCCAACAGTTGCTAGAAATGAAGAGGCTGAGAGGTCAAATTTGGGGATCAGAAGAGCAAAAAATGTGCAGGCAGCTCTGAGTGAAGAATGTGTGACTTAAAGACAACTCTTAGTCACAAACAGGCTACCCGTTACCAAAAATTGTGCTCAGCACTCTTCCCTCCACTCTGAGTCCTGCCTGCTGAACTGTGCACTGCCTTTAGGAACTGCTGAAGCTGTACACTTGTAATATACATCTTGTTTTCAGTGGTTTTTGCCATTGACAAATACACTGTGCAGCTCTGAGGCTTGCCGGCCCATGGAAAGAGAACGCAACATACCAACTTCTAGGAATAAGTAGCCCATTTGTAAGTCAAAGTTCTGACTTCATATAAATTCAGGTTAAAGAACAGAATCTACTCTGTCTGAATACTTCATTAATTATAGCTGCAATTGCATAAAAAGGGTACACGTGGCGAGAAAGAAATACGGAGAAGTCATTACGATAATCAACAGTCAACGCTAAGCCAACGTTTGAGCCAAGCCAATTCGGCTCAAGAGAGCAAAGTCAAGATCCAGATAGCAAAACAGATACTCCTAGGAAGTTTGTTAAAATTCAGGTTTAAAGGTAATCAGTTGTACATGCTTATAAGCTTACTTTGGACTATGAGCTGTTATTAAACAAAGAACCTTATAAAAGAAGCTTACCAAGACTCAATTCAGCTTGTGGAGATTAATCCTATCTGACTACAGTATCATCCAACCAAACTGTTTTAGAATAAACCATCTTTCTCAAAGTGCTGTTCTTTGCAAACAAACATTCCAATGTGACTTCACTTTCTTTTATTTACTCCAATATGTTATGTTGGCTGTATGGTTGAGGCTAGCGGAGCCTGTTTGGGCCCAAAATCGGTAGTAGCTAAACCGGCCGAGAACTCTCAGTGGGATTGGCTCATGTCTAACAAAGCTGTGGCTAGCTAATATTTGAAACACTACAAAATATTATATGAAAGCCAATTCTATAGATTGTGTTGGAAGACAATAGGCTGACTAGTCCCTGAAGATTGTATGCTTCTGTATAGCGCCATCAACATCAAGAACCAATGCAGTACACCACCTGCTGGTGAACAATAGAACAGTCCACTGTGATCAAATTGAGAAGCATGTTAAAGATGGCACTAGAGCAGGGGTGTCAAACTCAAGGCCCGTGGGCCAAATCTGGCCCACGGGGTGCTTAAATCTGGCCCACAGGGCCAGCCTGGAAATAGTATGGCTGACTATGTGGAAGAATTTTCCTTTCTCTGGTCAACTTTCATAGATGGTTAAAATAGCACCTTACTAGCAACATGCCTGAAAAAGAAGAATGCTGGTACCAATAGACTCTCCGTAGAACAGCGCTATAAGGCATTGCATGCCAAAATAGCTAGACACGGGGACAGTTTTTTCTCTCATGCCATCACACTACTGAACACCTAATTCTCACAATGCTGCCTAATGTCTATGTGTATTTATCCGTGTAGTATAGCTGTAGTAGTATTATTTATCTTTCTTATTATTTTCTTTACTCCTGGTATTATGGTATTATTATTATTACAGTTCCTCACACAGCCAGCCAGATGTTCAGGCTGGTTTTGGCATTTTTGTTTACTTATGGAGTCCTTTCCAAGGACGTGGGATAGGCAGATCTAGATGTTTGCTTTGTATGTACACCGAGAGCTCCTGTACCGGAGACAAATTCCTTGTGTGTCTAATCACAAATAAAGTATTCAGTTCAATTCACTGCTACACATGGCCATTGGTAAGCTATTTGGCTGGCCCTTATTTTATACAACCAATGAATTTTAGCATTTGATTTCCTGATACTGAATTTCCAGCTCCACTTGCCATATAGAGCTCCTTTCTGGTATCTTTGCTACTTCTTGCTAGTATTTGTTGTTTAAATGGAACCACTTTGTAAGGTGCTCTGTGAACGTGTAATAATACGTCACCTCCAGCAACATCAACTTTCCATCTCATCCAGGATTATCATGCTCTGAAGATAGAACCCTGAAAGCAGATTTAGGCTGCGTTCACTAACCAAAACAAAAGAAATGACATTATGGATGTATGACTCAATCCACTGTGGCTTTTAAAGCATGATTGATCGCTTACCATGTTCTGTGAACCCAAACAATTACGGCTTATTCTTCATGAGTGTAATCTTACTGGTAGTTAGGCTTGAAATAAATCAGTTGAAATCGGTGCAACAGATTTATTGTGACTAACATATTGCCATTAGTTTCAATAGAAAATAATTGCTATTATCTTTTCTCATTAACCAGATACTTTGAGAATAGAACAATAGTTCATGAGATGATTGCAAAAGAGGCTTGTACTGTTATAATGCATAGTAGTCACAATTTGTATATTAAGAACAAATGGACCAAACTATTCTTAGTTTTTGAGACAGAACAAGCATATGGATGGGAAAAATTGGCTATCATTAACAAAGCAACTCTGGTTTTTCCTTTTCACAGGAAAAAGGTGGAAAAGAGTAGAATAAACTATTAAAAATCTATAAATAAAATAACGTGATATTTTATATTAGGGTTTCTAAAATATAATTCTGATGAAGATTTACTGTGGCAGCTGCCGAATGTTCAGTGCCAACTAAATATTAAAAACGAATTTAATAAAGGTGCAGGGACATATTTTTGATCTAGTCTTGGCAACACAAAATGGCCTCACAAAGAGGAGTGAAGCTGTCCTAATGCCTGAGAATTTTTAGATGGACTAATATTGTACGAAAAGGACACAGATTGTTATTTGAAGAAAACAATATTTTGGTAAAATCAAGTGATTCTAATGTTACCATTCTAAAAGATATCCAAATATAATTCTAAAAGGTACGGGATCAGAATAAAATAACATAGAATTGTTCAATGGAGCCATCTTGATAATTTCTAATAATTAAATATTTGTGAAATTAAACCAGGGATGAGGTTAAAAGTAAATGAATCTCCCAAAGAAAATTATTTAACTTAGTGAATGTCAGGTCCACTTTTTCTCACTATATTGTTTTGTCTAGCAATTTAATACTGGTATTGCCAGACTCAGTGGTTTAAATTCATGCTCCATCTCCTTTCTCATCTTAACACTGTTAAATTAAAACAAGCAAACATATTTATGTATTTTCTTTCTTTTTTAATTGTCCCCAGAATGCAGTAACGTCTTTCAACACAGACAGGGAAGAAATGAGAAGCAGCCTTTTTAGGGTACAATCTGATGCAAATACATGTTGAAATAGACCTACCTGAACTTAACAGGTTGTATACAAGTTTAAATGTTGATTTTACATATCCTAAACATTTTTCCATGTTGCCCCTATCCATGCACTCTCACTAACTTTTGTATTCTGAAGGAAATAAGGGAAGTCTCAAGTCATATTTCTGGCTAAATATGGACCTTTCTTCTCCTCCTTCGTCCCGAAATCAGAAATTTAACACCACAGCGCAAGGAATCATAGGGTGCAATATAATTAAAAATAATGGCAATTTAAATATGGACCTTTTAGGATAATTACTGTCCTAAAGCTCACAATCCTGAAATTGACAATTTACAGCTATGAGCAATACTTCTCATGTTATGTAATGGGAACATGCCAGTGCCTTCATAATGAGGGACATCATATACCGATAAGTGCATGTTATGGATAATGTGAGATGTGAAATGAACACTTATTGATAACAACCGGTAGCTATATATATAAACTTGGCTCATGGAGAATTTGCACATAATCTGTTCACAAACACTGATATTTCATGCTTAGAACACAGGGAAAACATCAACAGAAGAACATTCATATTTAACTTTCTCAGAAAGGTTTGTAGTTGGAAGTATCTCTGTCAGGTGACGGAGAGGAGAGGTACCAGAAGGTCAAGGCAACAGTTAGACTTTATATCTTTCTGTACCATTTGGAGTTAGATTCAAAAGAAACTTCTCATGTTCTAAATCCAGTCAGATGCCAGCATATTTAAAACACATCTTATACTGGATTCCATTTTGTACCACAGTCCAAGGCCATAAGCAGTTCACATCACTCAAATCTTTTATGTTTCTTAAACAAATCAGCATAATTATCTAAATTCATGATCCCACTTGGGTTGTAGTAATTTTTCCAGTATTCTTTTATGTTCTATCAAAAAAAAAAAAGGGGGGGGAAGAGGTTGAAGATGGTCCAAACCAAACTTCCAGGAGTATATCGGTGTGGAATTAGCATGTAATAGCTCGACAATTTTCAAAAACGGATTTCATATATGGAAGTGACTTACAGTTTTGAGTATCCAATTAGTGAGTTCAAATGATACAGGCAGTCCTCAACTTAAAACCACAACTGCGCCCAGAATTTTAATCATTAACTCACTGCAGGCCTTAAGCAAGACATCTACTGGAATGCCTCGCTCAACAACTGGGATCCCAGCTCTCTTCGTACCCCCCTCTTCCCAGAACGACGGGGCAGGGAGAAGGCTCAGGCCTCTCAGAAGTGATGGGATAGGGAGGAGGCATGCACACCAGTCAACCTAGCTGACTAAATCTTTCCAGCCTGTGTTTTCTGATCGTTTCCCAATAGTGCTTTGGAATACAATTTTTATTAGAACTTCTAAACAAGAAGATAAAAACTAACCCAAACTAATATAAAATAATACGGGGGAGGGGGGGGAATCAAAGAAAAAGAAAAAAGTGCAAGAAAAGAAAAATGTGCAAGAAAAATAGGAAAAAAGTGATAAAGTGGCTTCTGATAGCAGCAGTTATAAGTACAGTTCAAATGCTTTAATCTGTTTCTTTAAAGTTACATCATATTCCTCTTTCTATAATCTATCCTGCTTAAGCATCAGAAACTTAAATCACTAGTTCATTGTTTTCATTTTTACACACAAAATCCATAAGAGGTTTCCTGTTACCAATAAATGTAGATAATGGGTTTTTTTTTTCTAATCAAAGTCAATTTGCCATTTCAGCAAAATTTTCCAACTTCACTAACAATTCCTCCATAGTGTGTTGTGTCAAAACTTTCCATCTCTGTGTATATAGTAATCTCATCACAATAACATATACTGAAATAATCTTTCATGGCCC
>JANHFL010000341.1:123251-137089 GCA_032468155.1 Oxyrhabdium leporinum
TAGATAGATAGATAGATTGATAGGGGGTCATTTCCAGCATCCGTAGAGTGTCCGGAGCCCAGGGGGAGGCTGTTTTTGCACTCCCGGAGGCTCCAAAAAAGCCTCTGTACGTTGGGGAAGCCAAAAACGCCCCCCTATGGTGCAGGAGGTCAACTAGGCCATAACCACCATGGCCACACCCACCTAGCAACCAGGCAGTGAGCCCGTTGCTGAGGTTTTTGAAGCCCATCTCTGGGACAAGCTTAATTATAACAGCAAAGAAGTGACGAGTGGTTAATTGCAGATCATAAACAATTTAGCTCAAGTTAAACCTACCGGTATTATCTCAAATCAGCTGATATATCTATGGAAATTTTTTTTATAATTCTGATTAATCTAACAAGAAGCCATCAAGATTTAGTTTGTTCTTCTAAATTGACAGTTGATTACTAACATATGAACGTTATGTCCATTACTAAGAGACTGATGAGCCATAAATATACGATAAGTAATAAATTAACAAAAAAATAAACCTGAACTGGTTAAGTCAATGAAATATCTCAGGATTGCTTTGCATTCTTCAAACTCTTGAACTGTATAAATAAAATATATCCCAGTAAATACACAAGAAAATTAAAGGTGTTTATTTTGCATGAGGCAGTTTAATTATAACCCAGCTGTACTCAAATTGTTTAGAGCTAGGATAATTGCTCAAATTATATAAATCTCAAATCTGTAGTAATAAGAGCTATTGGCTTATTTCTAACAGCTATCTTTAGGCAACCCCAATATGTTAAAAACATCTCACTGAGTTTTAAATACATAATCAGAGAAAGTCTCCATTGAAAGCAGAATTTGGCTGTACTATTTAAACTACTGGCTCGGGGTTGTTGTTTTTTTTGGTATTCTGGGTTTCTTTAACATGCTAAGATGGTTAAAATCATCGGGGAGGGGGGACAATTAAAGGATAATATGAGTAACTGTGGTTTTTCCCCTCAGAATTTAATCTCATTGAAACGAGGAAGGATCAGAGTGCTCATTAAAGAACAGGGATCAGACAATGGTTTCTGCAAAATCAGGAGCAGGTTCCACTTCTTGTAATTATGTAATTCCTTGACACAATTGTAATTGTGTTTTACACCACTGCTTTAAGGCATTTCACACAGGAGCAGTATCTTCTTAATATTGATCCTAAAAGGCTGCACAGTCCTATTTATCAGCAATACCACTGCTGTTGAGCAAAAAGCCACACAACAACAAAAATATCTTGGCAGAAGTACTGAAGAGGGAGCTTTTCATTAAAATCACAAGTGCTCTTCGTTTTTCTGTCTATCTTGAGAGAATGTAGATACAATGCTTTCAGTTATAAAAACCATGAGAAATCTGATCTTAAGCAATACTGAACAAAGACCCAGAAACTTTGGCAAACATATCTTGTTCCCCGTAACGTTCTTGTGTTAGCTCCCTTACAGCGGCTGGCATCATCCTCTCTTGCTCTTGTGCTTTTTGTTACTTTTAATACTGAGTGTTTTGTATATATTTACTGTTTTTTTAAAATTATGTGTTGTATGTCGAGTTATTTTTTTGTGTGAGATGAGTGGTCAAACAAATTTGATAAATAAATAAGCATTAGGATTTTCCTTAAAAGTTAATGAACAAAAAATGACACTGCTAAGAAAAGAAAGTAACTAAACTGTCAGTTTATCCCTAAAGAGAAATTTAGGATCAGAGTCACAGGCATACATGTCCGTCCATCCATCCATCCATCCATCCATCCATCCATCCATCCATCCATCCATCCATTTATTCAATTTATATGCTGCCTATCTCGCTATCAAGTGACCCTAGGTAGCTTATAGCATGATGAAAACAACAATATAAAATGCTTAAACATTCCATATTAAAATTAACAAAATTAGCTAAGAAAGGAACCAGTATATAATGGGGTGGAGGTGGGGTCTTCACTAACCACCTCAGCATGGAACACCCCCCATCAGGCCCTCAAATCAACTGGCAGGTTTTGAGGCCCTTTTGGAAGGTCAAGAAGATGTGGGGAGAGGTGGATCTCACCATGAGGGGCACTATGTTCCAGAGGGTGGCAGAAAAAAGTTTTTCTCCTAGACCCTGCCAACCAGAATTCCTTGATCGAGCATGTCCCTTGTGCAGGAGTGAGTGAGGATAATCCCAATGGGGGGAGACAGTTTCCCAGGTAGCCTGAACCTATAAAAGTGATAACCAACACCTTGAAACACATATATATAGAAAGAACAAGGTAAAAAAGAGAAAGAGAAGGAAAAGCAAACAGGTAGGATTATTTAATTTCTCTGGAATGGAAGTAAGGAATTAAAATATTTCAAATTGCCTCAGAAATATTCAGAAGAATTCCATCCTACCTGTGCACTTAGAATCACCTTTTTAGTGAACAGGGTTTCCCCAAAGAGTGGTAGAGGAATAATTTTCAAATGTACCTATTAAAAATAGTCCAAATCATTATTGCCACCAATGCATGTTCATACAAAGCCCTTATCTGCATTGAAAGCGTTTATTCACTTGCTGAATCTTACAGACTCTCCTGGTGCAATTAAAAATCAATTTATATAGGGCAAAGCTATGGATTCTATAACAAAGTTTCCTTGAGAAAGATAGTTTTGCCATCTGCAGTTCTGAAGAGATGTATTGCTAACTATCTAAGGAGAGCAGAAACAACACATCTTAATTATGAGAGAAAAGAATCAGCTAAACAAAATTATTTGAGCTTCCAGAGAAATTATTCATTCCAGCATCCAGCATCTTTTTTAAAACCAGCTGCAGCTAATTTTTCTACAGGGTTCACATTTCTCAACAACACACTGTTTTATACTGAAGGATATTATAGCTATAAACTTTTACCTGAGTTATTTAAAGCATAGGTCCATCCATTTGTTGCAGAAGTAATAATGATTGTCAATAGAAGATTTAAAAATTATTGGAAATATTGCCTTACCATTTTCTACCAAGGAATACTAAAATCTGAATGTTGGTTCAAGCTTTAGTATAGATTTCCCTATTTTAGTATAGAAATCTTTAGTACAGATTTCTCTTTCTCTTTACAAGTCCTTATATGGACTTCCGAACAGACTTGTGTAATATTACTTGCAGATGAATAACTGTCTATTCGTCTTATAGTATTTATGGGCCTAAATTATTATCACTATGACAGCTTTTTATTAGGTGAACTCAAAATGCATAGTTTAAAATCCAGCATATGAAGTCCTCCTTCTTAACCTGTACCAATGATGTCCTTGCCTGTACTCGGCAGATCAACATCTACTGCAAATAACATGATTTTGTTTGATTAAACTTAGGTTCAAAATGTTGTTTAAACATAGTGTCTCATATTTAATATGAAATTGTGTGTGTGTGCGCGCATGCGTGTTCTTTCCCCTCAGCACAGGGAAAACAAAAATGAGTAAGGCAGGAGAATCTCTTCACTTACATACGAATTATAAACATACAACAGTTGAAACAAGATTTTGGAGAAGGGGGAGAAGAGATAGAGAAGGAAAGAGAATCAGAACAGGGACCTGAGGAATATTTTAACATGGAAGCAAAGCCACAACTAATGACTTCAGGAGACAGAAGTGAGGTGGTCAAGTACAACATTACAGTTTTAAATATAAAATATTTGGCTTCACCTCCAAGTAAGTGGGCTGGCACAAATTCAAATGGACTAGTCTGGCATGCTAGTGCCTCTAAAAGGGACCACACTGCCTGATGGAAACAACCACAATATCCACAGTGATAGCATTGACTTCCAAAGATAACATGAAGGCCAACAGATGGGCATCCCAGCAGTGACAGAGGTTCTGCCTTGGTAACTAGACTTATCGAAGCATTTTTTTCCACAGGAAAAGGGACAAGCAGGTTAGCAAACAAAATAGGGCAAAAATGGCAAACCTCCAATGGACACATCCAAATGAAATGATAGAAGTATGCAATGTTTTAAGGTAAGTTGTGGGGTGGGTGAAATGTAACATATTGCTTACATTAAAGTTATAAGATATTTACTTCTATCCAGATATATAAGACAAGTTATAAATATAACTGCTACTGTTTTCTTAACTCTTCACGAGAGGAATACTTGTATAGAAATTATTTTCAACTTGTCCCCCCTCCATCAAATGGAAAATAGTTCCATATGCATCATAGTTTTTTTTTAATGCCTTCTCCCTTTGTAGAAGAGCTTTCCACATTTTAAAAATGCACAAAGAAAAACAGCTGGAGGTACTTGAGTCTGTTGTGTAAAGAGTAGGGGGTGTTTATTTATTAAAATACTTGTAAACCATTCTTTTATGCAGAACACAGTCTTTGTGTTATATAAATAAGTAACAGCACATTCAAGTTATTTTAAAGGAGTAAACAAATATACAGGAATGTGAATCTGGTTTTCCAAAGCCCTCCAAATCTGGCCAATTAAATGTTTCTTGCAGAATTGCCCCTGCTTAGAGTGTCTGCATAATTAGAAAAGTGATGTGAAAACTGACACTGAGTTAATTTAGGTTTCTATAGTTTCCAGCAATCCTTTGAATGCCGGTTGTAATAAGATACAGAATGCCCAAATATGCTGTGTTAACAGCTATCCCATAAACAAAGAGTAAGCAATCTACATTGTCACTGATGACATTTGGACCTAATTCAATAAGTCTTTAACAAGCCTGGATATCCTGTATGCTACTAACAACTGTGATACTGAGTCTGTGATTTTTCTCCTACCTTCATAGGATGTATCGAGTTTTATGGCTAATGAAAAGTTGCTGAGTTCTTGAAACAGAGAAGAAAACCCCACGTATTCAAGAGAATTAATATACAGGCCACAAGGAACTTGGCAGAAAAGGGCATCTTTCTTACACATTTCCAGAGTGCACTGATTCCTAAAAGTAAGTACTGTAGGCAGTTCTAAATTGGCATGACTAGCAATAGGACCAACCAAAAGCAAAAAGGATTTGTAAGAATGCAGCACGAACATTACATTCTTAGAGTTGATCCAGACCAGTGAGGGCAAACCTTTTGGGCTTGGCATGTTAAATATTCAGAAAATGCCTAGCTTGACTCTGCTGGTGTGTCTCACATACACCACCACCCCATCTAGACCACCCTGAACAGCTGCACTCAATGACAGCCCTGAGGCTGGGCCTGAAGCTGAAGCCTGGGCATCAAGTTCAGCTCTAGCACCACTGCTGCCAATCAAAAAGGCCGCCTCGTGCCATTCTCCAAGGTGTGATTGTCCCACTCCCCAGCGCCCCCCAGGATTTGCTGTGCGCCACTTTCCTTCAGGCGGTGTTCTCTTTCTGTTCTCTTTCCCCTTCCTGTAGCCTAATTGAGGCTTCCGGGGTTACACAAGGCCCTCGTTCTTGAAGCAGTTTCAAAGAATGCTCTTCCATGGCTTCTGCAGCCTCCAAAAACCACGCCAAAGCTCACCCCATTCTCACAGAATTTGCGGAGGATCTGCAAGTCGTCCAAGGACACAACCAATTTCATGAAGCCTTTGTAATCTCAGAAAACAGTGCAACTTTGTTGGTGGTGAATGCTGGGATAAATGCTGGCATGCCACCCAAAATGTCATGGCGTGTCGGTTTTGACCTACATATCATAGCTTTGACATTACCGCTCAATATTTTAAATAAATTTTGAACTAGATGCGTCTAAAAAAGAAATCCATCTGCAGCATCCATATAAGCTATCAATCTTTACTACTACGATCCTAAACCTAAGCATGTTTTTACTTACTTCACCTCAGCGTTCATTTACAAGATGCTTCCTACAAGCATAGTAAAGGAAGAATGACTAAGGTGAGGCGTAAGTTATATATATATTACATCTAAACTTTACAAAACTGAACTGTTGCAAATCATACCTTGCTTATCTCCTATTTAGGCTATTACAATATGCTCTACATTGGGCCACCCTGAAAGAGCATTTGGAAATTACAGTTGGTCCAGAATGCAGCAGCTCAAGCAGCTATTGATGCCAATCAATTTTCGCTTGCTTCAAGAGTTGGTTGTCTATTTGTTTCTGGATGCAATTTAAAGTATTAATCTTGACAAAAGTTAAAGTAAAGCATTTCACAAGATACACGTCTGTATTTCTAGTTCTGTGCTCTTGTACTCTTCAGTGAGATCTTCTTAAATTCAAGGGCATCTTCCTTTCAGGTAAACAGGGTTGTAGGCAGTTTGCCACTGTGGAAGCAATCTGTCTTTGTGTGAGCCCTCATCAAGAAATGTATCTGAATAGCGAGTGAGAGCTAAAAATCACAATTTCTAGAATTTAACAGATTTCTACATAGATACTATGCATCTTTTACAACTTCCTGTGCAAAATAATTTTAAGTAAGAACATATAATGAAAACATTGAGAATTGACAGTGTGCTTAGCTGTTACTTATCTTATAATCCTGGATGATATCCAACTCTTACAATATAAGTTATCCATCTATAAAATGGGAAGGGAGATGATTTTTCCCAATTGCAACTTTCCACTGAAACCTCCTTCTTAAAATTTTGCTTTAAAATATCCCTCAATTTTTGGGCCAGATTTGGACGTGGCCCAAGGACTATGGGAAATAGGCAAAATGCTGAAAATGACTATGAGAGTAAGAATTGCTATATTGCCATTGACAACTACAGAGGAAGTAGCCAAAATTCAACTATCTAATTTTCCCCCCTCTGGGACTGCATGTGGACTGTGAAAAATTTCTTCTACTTGTAGTTTAGCAGATATTCCTGAAAAAAATAAATGAAATAAAATAAGTAAATAATATTAAAAAATGGAAGGGGTGGGGGGCGGACAGTTACATTTAGTCCAGACTAGTTTTTACATATTTGCATGTGTGTGAAGGACTTTCTGGTTTTTCTTTGAAGATTTCGTTTCTCATCCAAGAAGCTTCCTCAGCTCTGACCGGATGGTGGGGAATGGAAGCATTTATACTCCTTGCGGACAGCTGGTCATTTGCATTCTTTTAGAGGGTCATTAAGGTCACCTGGAGGTTTATCTGTGTCCTCAGGGTCACTTGAGTAGTGCAAATGGGTATGGAGCCTTCTTGGAACAGCTGGAAGGACTGTGTTGTAGATTGGAGATAGATGATGTCGTATCCCTCCCCTTTTGTTGAGAGAGGGCTGTTCAATTTTGACATAGATGGCCTCTTTGACCCCTCTTTCAAACCAGCAATCCTCTCTGTCCAAAATATGGACTTTGTTGTCTTCAAAAGAGTGGACTATGTCTTTTAAATGCAGATGGACTGCTGAATCTAGGCCTGATGTGTTGGGACAACCATGACCTGGATGACTGAGAATCTCCGTAGGCGTGAAGGTAACAGTACCCTTCTGTAATGCTCCAGTGGGGATGGATTTGCATGTGATGTCGCACATGAATGATGCTACTGCTGTGGCTCCTCCTCTTAAGAGAATCCAAAACATCTATTTTAAGTTAAATGATCTTGAACACAGACACTTATACAAAACTTGTATTTAGTCATATACTTTTAGAAGAGGAGTAATTTATTATTACTTTTAGATTTATATCCCACATTCCTCCAGAAGTTGAAAGTACTATGTATACTAAAGCAACGGTCCCCAACCTGTCTGGCTGTGTGGACTGAGGGGGAGGGGGAAAGGAATGTGTTCATGAAAGCGGCAGACACACGCCTACCGCTTGCGTGACCCAGTTCCGAACAGATTGTGGCCCAGTACCAGGCTGCAGCCCGGGGGTTGGGAACCACTGATGTATACCTTCTTCCAATCTTATTTCCACAGAACAAACCTGCTACACCAAAATTATCAAGAGTTCTGTGGAAGAGGATAATCCATTCACTTTCCTGCTTTCCTTCTAACTTTCCTGCTGTTTCCCAGCTTTGCAAAGATGCTGGTTACATATGTGATTCAATTTACCTCTTTTCTCCACTTCTTAAAATACAAGGTCCAAGTGAACAGCAAGAGCCAACAGGAGTTTGCCAGGGGAATTTGGCAGGGGGCTGCTTAATACATTTTTTTCTAAGCGAACAGTATATATTGGGCTAACCTAAAAATTTAAGAAAACAAGAAGATATTTTAAAAAAATTCTAGTGGTGATACTTTAAGAAATAAAGTAAGGATTAATGCACAAGCTTTTGCAGTTTTGACCTCAACATTTGTGCAAATTTGTATTCCTGCCTAAAACTATCTGGCATATACTGTATTTGAAGCAAGCACAAACATGCAACTAAGCATGAAATAAGTCAGTATTGGAGGAACAAGTGTCAGTCAATGCGAGAAGATGAAGATTTGTCAGATCAAGAAAGGGAGCCATATAAGGAGCTGACAAAAGAAGCAGTTCTCGATGAGACAAAGAAAAGAGTGAGCCCAGGTAACAACCAGAAGCAAGAACGTATAACACTGGCACAGTCAACACCTTGAAACCAAAGTAATTATTAAAAGCCATTCCTGATTTCTCAAGAACATGTTTCATGAGATTAATATCTATTTTTTAATTGGGTAACATTGCTAGTAAATTGTGGAAATGCTGTAGATGTAATATATCTTGAAGTCAGCAAAGTATTTGATAACATAGCCCATGACACTCTGATAACAAATTGGGTTGCTAAGTATCAAAATTGACTTGACAGCACATAAACAATCAATCCAATTCTCAAATGTATAAAATGATGCAAGAAACATTCTTTGATGAACCTTTTACAGAATACTGCTTTTATTTTTCAATGGAACTCTGATTAGTTTTTTTAAACTCATCCTTGTTCGTCTTGCTGTTTTGGAATTATGCTTTAAATTTTCTATTCCAAATAAAAATGTTTAAAATACAAAGGGCTATGAATTTCCTTTTTTTTTAAAGGAACTGGCATCAAACCCAGACCTTTGTGAAGTGAAACATAATACAAATTCACACAAAAGAGCCTGTGTCAAATGTGTTAAACTATGACCATAGAATATTTGATATATCCGCAAAGCTCAAACTTCCATTTTAAATAAACTCTCTTTATACCATGTGGTTTCAAAAATAATCTTTTGGATTTGATCTAATGGAGGATTTCTAAAGAATTTTAATCATTGTTTCTAAAAACATGGTCAGGGTCTTTCACACACATACAGAGTTTCAATCTTGGTAGGAAAACATATGAGTGTGTTTCCAAAATCAGGAATCAACCTATTAAAACTCAAAACTCCATGACTAAACTCCACATTTTAATATTGCTACTTCACACATGACTTAAATAAAGTCCAAATTGGAGAAAGAGAATGACTTTAAAAAAGAGATTCTGAAAACATTCTGTATCACTCTAATGAATGTTTAAATACATAAGAATAATCACTACAGTTTCTGGAACCATAACAACTGGCCAGGTGGGTGTGGGCAGGGTGGGTGTGGCCAGTTTGATGTCACTCGTGTCTGGGGCACCTGTGGAGGCCCAGGCAGCTCCCTCAGGCTCCATTTTTGGCTGGGAGGCCTCCTTTCGCTGGCAGAGGCACTGCGGCCCGGTCCTTCACCATTTTCCTATGGGTCAGATCTAAGCACCACGTGGGCCGGATGTGGCCCATGGGCCTTGAGTTTGACACCCTTGCTGTAGAACTACTACTATCCTTTAGAGACAAGTAGATAAGAACAAAAGGATATTCCAAAAGTTTCATTTTTGCCATGCACAGCCTGGAAAGAACGGGCATTGTGAATGTGGTAAAAATTAGTGTTCACTACTTCTGTATGTGTGCGTGTATGTATGTGAATATGAAAGGTCTCCAGGAGAGTTTTTGATGCAAAGAGAAAGACCAAAAAACAGGGATGAATCTTATATTCTTTGGATTATTTCTAATGCAGTGATTTTCAGTGTTTGCAGGACAGCTGGATCCTAAATTATTTCAAAACTACTGGCCTAATTCAACCACAGTTCTGCAATTTGAAGACCCATTTATTTAATTAGGAAAGTTAAGCATGCTGTAGCAATCACTCCATTAAGATAAATATACCTTAATCATACACATCATTACCTGGATTTATCAAGTGCTTATAGCCAAGACAGAGGGGGATTTGAAGAATGCATATAAATATAAATGAGTTACATACCAATAGATTGCATAGAATAAAACTGAATATATGTACGCTGACAGTATGAAACATTTTTTGTCCTTTGATCCTGAAAGGAGATAATGTTTGCTTTCAGCAGTTTGATTATTGTTAGTTACAGCATGGATACGATTAAATTTGCAGCTTGTTTAGTTACTGCTTATCTCAGTTTTCTAGTAGCTCAGCATTTTCTTTCACAGATATTCCCAAAAGACTCTATAATAACTTTAATTATTGGAAGCCTTGTATCAACTGAACAGCCAATTAAAAATCTCACATTACTGTTTTTCTTTTGCTGCCCTATTGCTACTAAAATTTAGCTTTTTGTGACATTTCTAGTCAGCCACTATGCTCCCAGTATTGTTAAAATTTTGATGTATGTCCTAAAAACGAGAGGCGAAAAACATGTTATTCTGTTCTAGAACCAAAGTGATTCTGGGCAACCAAGTAGTTGTCTATATATCAGAAATGTGGAGAACACATATTCTGTCCTTCCATTCATTCACACCTTCAGTCCATTTGTCTATAGAGATTCTCAATCATCCAGATCATGGTTGTCCCAAAGGTGATTTTTCCAAATGGCAACTACCTTTCTTGGCTTTTTCTCTGAAAACATTTCGCTTCTCTTTCAAGAAACAGTTCTGAAGAAGCAGCTTCTTAGATAAGAAGTGAAATGTTTACAAAGGAAAAATCAAGAAAAGCACCATTGGAACTTCAGTCTATTCTTTCTCATGACTATTCAGACATATCCCCCCCCCACAAAAAAAAAAAGTTATAGAAGTATTGAAGTAGTAGGGGGATGTCAATCATTGAATCCAATCCTTGTGCTGAAAAAGAAATGCAACTTAAATCCCCTTCCTAGAGTCTGATTGAATACCTCCAAGTAAAGAAGGTCCAAATATTTCCCTGGATGATTAATTCCAATGTTAAAATGTTCTTGCTGTTTATTCTCTCCGCAATAGTCCATTGCAATCTGCTTTTCATTACTCCCAATCCTGAACTCTGAGGTGTTAGAGCTGGTCTTTACCTTTTCCATTGCGCTATCTTTTCAGATAGTTGAAAATTGCTGTCAAGTCCATTCTTCTCAGTCGGTTCTTTTCAACATTAAACATGTTCAAGTTCTGCAATCTGTATGAGATTAGTTTAATGACCTTTGGTGATCCTTATTGTCCTTTTCAAGCCGGTTCCAGTTTGACTTAATTATTCTTAAGAGTGTGGTGTCCAGAATTGGAAACAATTGTAGAGATAAGTCTGACTAATACAAAATGGAGTAGAACTATTCCATCAACATTTAATCAATTTGCCTTCATGGAGCACTTTTTCAAATTCTTTACTGAAATTAGGAAATTACATTAACAGCATTCCCACAATCTACTAAGTATGTTTTTCATTCAAAAGATGTAATGAGGTTAATTTTTATAAATCCCTGCTGGCGTCTCCTAATTACATTTCTCTGCTTCTTGTCATATTTTAAATGGACTGAATAGATATATTTTTAAATAGATGGAACTTTTTTCAGCGTTTGATTAGGGAAGGGATAACCTTTTCCTCTTCCGAAGCAATTCTACCAACCCTTCCTCTAAGCTTAACATATCACAAGAATGGTTTTTAAATTGTCAAAATGTTGAGAAAGTAACATGAACACAGCAACCCTTGCATATCCTCTTTCCCAACACAGTTGGACAGCGACAAGATAACTAACAGTGACATCTGTGATGAATTACCTGTTTTAGAAAATACCTCGTTTCTTTATACTAAGCATTTCAATCTAGGAAATTGGTATTTATATGTAGAGTAAATGGTGCTCAGTCATTTCTTTTGAGCTGCATGCTTTGCTGTAACTGAGAAATCGTAGAACTCTAGAGAGTACAGAGATGTTCTTGAAGAAAGCATGCAGTAACCATTAAGTAATACATTACAAACAGGAAGCAGAAAAATATGAGAATCATTAATGAATGAGCTTACCCTGGGAAACAGAAAAGTGTGAGAAACTGACTCAAGATTGCCATATCTTGAGCTTCTTTGGTATAAGAGGGAGGGAAAGAAACAGATTTCAAGTTTCTATTATTATAGGGTACAGGTAGTCCTCACTTAACAACGACAATTGGAACAAGAATTTCCATCACTAAGCAATGCAATTGTAAAGCACAATGTCACATGACCATCCTGTTCAGCAATGGAAATTCAAGCACTTTGGTTGCTGTCATTAAGTGAATCATTGTGGGTCATCAAGTAAGGATGTCACATGGACATTATTTTCGAACTCCCGCTGGCTGTAAGTACAAGTCATAAGTTCTACTCATTCAGCACTGTCAGAAGTTTGAACAGTCACTGAACAAGCAGCTGTTAAGTGAGGACTACCTGTGTATAGATTTCTTTCTGTTTGACTTGTTCTATGTCAAATAGCTGAGAAGAGAACATTTTTCTTAATGATAAGGGGATTCAGTTCTATTGATAAGAAAATGGCATTGTTACATCAATGGAACTGAACGTGACTTGAAGGTCTGTTTACCTTTGTGAGGAAATAAATAAAAAAAACTCTAAAAGAGAGTGGAGTGGAAGGAGTGAGGAAAGAATAAAAGTGAATAGCATCCGTTTCTTTGATGGTGTTCCTACTTCAGGATAGTAATTTAAATATTAGCATATCTGCATCTCTAATTGGTATTTGGCAGTCAGACAGTGTTTAGTAATTGGAATAACTTAGCGATTCCTCTCATCCACCATCACTTCATTAAATATAAATATTTAACTGCTTTTAAAATAAAGCAGGAGATTCTGAAGATGATATAAGTGTTAAGCTCACAATTGATGTAGATGAATGTGCATCTTGCCAAACTTTGGACATTCTCGAAGGGCATTAAGAGTTAAGTGAGCTAAATGAGCTTATTTGGATTACATCAGGGGTGTCAAACTCCATTTCACTGAGGGCCACATCAGGGTTGTGTTTGATCTCAGGGGGCTCGGGTGGGCATGGCCAACATAATGTCACTTGTGTCAGGGGCGCCTGTGGTGCCCAAGCGCTCTCCCAGCAAAAACAGGCTCCCAAGTTCAGTTTTTGGCTGCAACGGCCTCCTGCAACCCTGTCTACCAGCGAAAACGGAGCTCGGGAGGGCTGCATGCAGCCCTTGCGAACTCAGTTTTCACTGGCAGAGGTACAGCAGGCTGATCCTTTGCTATTTCCAGGCTGGCTCTGCGGGCCAGATCTAAGCACCCTATGGGCCGGATCCAACCCCTGGGTCTTTAGTTTGACCTCCCTGGATTAGATCATTGTCATGAAGACTATTGAATGGAAAAGAAAATCTCCATTTATATTCCTAAACAATATAGCTGAAATGGGTTAAAACCAAAAATGGATGTTGAATATAAATTCAGATTAAAAACAAATAAATCTCAATATAACTTTTCTAAACCAATAGGGAAAGAGTTTCAGTAATGCATTCTTGGGGGGTGGGGTGATGCAGTATTTGTGAAATAGCTTCTGTTTCCCAACGATTCTTGTATTAAATTTCTTTATTGAATTCGTATTCTGATTAGTTTGAATTTGGTTCGGTGATCTTTTGGAACAGAAGGAATCTGTGGAGGAAAGATGTTTGTAAAATGTTTCTATACATTTTGGGGAATGTTCCTATGTTTGTTGGAAGTTGAGCTGAGCAGACTTTAATCTGTGTGGGCCAACCCTTAGAATTCTTAGCAATGGCCTTATTTATTTATTTATTTATTTATTTATTTATTTGATTTGTATACCGCCCCTATTCCGCAGACTCGGGGCGGTTCAC
>JANHFL010000341.1:137189-156369 GCA_032468155.1 Oxyrhabdium leporinum
AGGGCTTCTTTGACTATGTTACCTATCAGATCACCCCTCCACTGTTCCGAGATAAAAACCAGATCAAGCATGTGTCCCCCCTTATCTTTTATTAGTATTCTCATATCAATTATTTTTGGCCTTCAAAAGTTTGCTCTGTAACATAGAAAACATCCATGCATTAAGCAAAATATTATTCATTGTTTTGCACATTGTTCTTGGTGGCTTTAGTTCAATTCTGAATTTGTAAAATTCTCCCAAATAGATTGTGTAAAATGTTTATGAATAATTAAGTGACCGACTCAAATATACTTAGCAGTTGAATGGGACATTCTGAGGCTATAACTTGGAGCCTAACTTATAATAAACTTTAAGAAGAAAAAACCCGTATCCCAAAAGACAACTGCACATCCTTTTTGTATTGAAAAGAAGATTCACGGGCATGTCTGTGCATTTACCGGGAGTCAAGTTTAATTTGAGAGTATCTTTTTACATTTTAATTAAGTTATTATTTTTCTGACTTCAAGCCAATAGAGATTTTTAAAATTAAATTTATTGAACAATCATTTGTTTTCTACTTGCGATTATTTTACTCAAATTTTATGCACATTCAAGATCAAATATTATCACTGTACACATTTTGCAGTAAAATCTAATTTTGACGGAAAGACAGTAAATAGCATCCCCTACTGTTCTGAAACTGTTTCACATTGTTTTTTTTTAAGTTTATAATCTAAAATATTTCATGGTAAATTCAAATCATAGTACAAGTCCCCCAGCTTCATAAATTTTGTAAAAATATCCAAATATATGTATCATTTTACCAGACAACTTAAAAGCTATTTTGAAATAAGAATGATTCTATAACTTTGTCTCTGACAAAAATACAATAGTGAAACGGGTGGATTATTTCCTGTCATTCCTGAAATTTTTAAAGGAATCTATATGTTTCAGTCTTCCCCAATTTTAATCATACTCAGTAACCAGAAAAATTTTAGAGCAGAGAGAAAAGGAAGAGAGAGAGAGGACTTGCTCAGGAGAACAGGTAAACTAGAATTTATCACCAAATTTGATTCCACGTGATTTAAACTTAATTAAGAATATGGATTTTTTAATGTTGCTATTACCACAGAGGTCTCATATTTTCTTTCCCTGTTCGCTTCTTTGTTTTTCATAATAATTCTTCATAGTAATAAGGTGGGGAGGAGACAGGCCAAACAGTTTTCTTCCTGGCCTCTCTCCACTCAGTTAATGGATTTTATGTACAGTAGCAGACACTTCTCAGTGAACTATACTGCTTATGTGTGAAGACAATAATAGCTGAGGTGGGCAATGAACTAGCTCACAATAAAGAATCTCCATACATTAGCGCATGTCCAGCTGTTTACTGTTAAATACCAGAAATTATAGCATTTGCTGCATAGAATAAACATGCCTATTTCTATGATAAACATCTTTAATATTTCTTTAAGGTAAAAGAGATCCCTGTACAGATATTAGGAATTAAATATGGTGATTCCAGAAGCTAAGGATAGAATAAACAGAATAAATAAGTAAACAGAAATAAATAAGCAAGACAGGAGGAGCCTCCAGTAGCAAAATACACAGTGAAAAAGAATAAGAAATGGGAGGGGAAAGGGGAAGTGGAAGGGGAAGGGGAAGGAGAAGGGAGGGAAAGGGAAGAGAAGAGAAGAGAAGAGAAGAGAAGAGAAGAGAAGAGAAGAGAAGAGAAGAGAAGAGAAGAGAAGAGAAGAGAAGGACAATTCCACAAATTTCAGGGCCAGAGAGATGATGGTGTATTTTTACAGGAAAGAAGACTATTAAATAAATTCTGAGCTCTTCATGGTCATATCACCAAGAAACAGTAACTTTGATTGAAAAGTCAGCCCAAACCCATGTACTGTGGTTGCAACTGTATTAGAACATTGAGCTTTTCTTCCCCAAACAGAATTTTGCTATAGACACTGTTAACTGTGCTATGGGACCCTCTAATGGATGATAACACGAGGTGCAATGTTACATGCCAGAAGAGCTGAAGAAATGGAACTACAATACAGCAATTCCCTCATTAGTCTGCTCATAATATTCTCTTTAAACTGAGTAAGACATTAGCAGATGATGTCATTCTGGTCTGTTATATGCATTTATTCCACAAGCAAACTTACCTTCTCATTCTTTCTGCTCACATATATAACTGCAAGATGCATTCACTGTATGAATGTGAAACTTCTATCCTACTACTTTTATATAAAGTACAATATTTTATTGTAACATATTTTTAAGCCATGCACAGCTAAGATTGGCTCTGATAAGTTAGCAAAAGTAAAAGCTAAGAGTCTTTTACACATAGTCTTTCATTAGGGTTAATCTACATTAATTATTAGGGGCTGTGTGGCACAGTGGTTAGAATGCTGCATTGCAGGCTAATTCTGCTGTCGATTGCCAGCATTTCGGCAGTTTGATTCCTATCAGCTCAAGGTTCACTCAGTCCTCCATGCTCTCCAAGGTCAATAAAATGAGGACCCAAATTGTTGGGGGCAATGTGCTGACTCTGTAAACCACTTAGAGAAGGCTGTACAACACTGCAAAGGGGTATATAAATCTAAGTGCTATTGTGATTAATTATGAAAATGAATTGTTTCTTTACCAGATTTCTATCCTGCCCTTTCTTCAGGAGCTGAAGACAGCCTGCAAAACATCTACCCATTTTTCCTCACAAAAATAATCCTGTGAGGTAGGCTGGGCTGGGAGAGTCACCCAGTTAACTTCGCTGGCTGAGGCAGTCTCCCTGGTCCCAATCCAACATCCAAACCATTATGCCACTCTGTCTCTCTTCTTCACCGGTGTATAAATTCTTCCAAGGGGTGGTTTGTGCCCCAACCAAAACATGCATGATTTGGATGCTTTGTTCTGGACGCGGATCAAACCAAAGATGTTTTGTTTCAGAGACAGACTGAAACTCCGCTGTTCTGGGTAGAAGCGTTTCACATGTTTTCTTCAGTTTTAGTTGCTGTGATTAGAAGTTACCTTGTGTCTTGCAAATGGGGTGTTAAATTCTGAATTCTCCTTTATGATCAAGTATAGCAGGAGAGACCAGTCTAAAAAGAGCAGGATGAGTGACACAAATCATCATTAAGCACAACCAGTGCTGTCTCTGTTCCATGCCAAACCCAGAACACTAACTGCAAAAGGTCCAGATAATTTACAGCTTCCAGGACACTCTCTTCCATCATAACAACCTTGATCCAAAGAAAAATTAGAGACTCGGAAATAGTGGTCCAACAGCTCTGACTCCAAGGAGGGCAACTTCAAGATGAGACCAACCAATGTTTCTTCACTAGCATTGACCCCTCCTCTAATAAGGAATTCACAACTTTCCAGATCCAGGGAATGACTCCCCCCCACACACACACATACACACACAACCCCAGCTATTGAAAGAAGCCAGGAGACAAGAATCTGACCCATTTTGAATGGTCAAAGACATTCTGGAGAATTGCTCTCCAAAACGGTAGTGGTAATAGCAACGAATGAAATCCAGGTAACAGAAGAAAGTGGCACCCCAATCACTAACCAAGTGTGTGCAAAGTAACTATATGCAAATTCATGCATACAAAACTGACCTTCTTGATTATTACTATTTTATTATTTTCATTTTTATTAAATGTGGAGGCTGCCCGACTCCAAGTGATGCTGAGTGGATTTGCATTAGCAACAAGCCAGTTTGGTAAATGTTAACTGTAATCCAGCCATTCTGTGTATGCAAAACATAATAATTATCCAGCAGTCTTCTTCCTAAAGCTATAATGGGAAATATCATTTATATTTTCCAATACATGCATACAATTTCAGCTTCATGTTGCCAATTACAATGCTAAAAATCATCTACATTCTACTATTCTTCAACAACCCATCTTTTTAGTAAAATATAAATAACTAATGTGAAGATTTGGAAGAGGTCAAATACCTTCTAATATATTGCAAAAGCAATATTTATCAATAATCTACATTTTCTAAGGTATGAATAAACACAGATTTCATTCACCTGTTTAATATATATATATATAGTTTGGATGGTGTTAGCATCATGCGGTTGCGAAGTGCAATTGTACTATCCAGCTGTAGAATAGATTCCATTAAATTTTCCAGTGTGAGGAGAAAAAATGGAGAACCTCCTCACTCCATTCATGCAACCTGCTGATGCCCTTGAAATCTTGCTACAAATTGATGTGCCTGTTATATCAATTTGAATTATTTTTAATCCTTAGTCTTGTGATAAATGCTTTATTACATTGACTAAGAACTGAACAGATTGTGGAAGGGCCATGCTTAGGGATATATTTTACTTTTGTTTCATATCACAATAATAATCTAAATAGATCAGAACTTGCCCTTAAGTTTTGTCACGGGTTCAGACTATACTATGGTAAAATATGTAAGGTTTCTTTTCTTCTGAAAGAGACTAAGTAAAGGCATCTGATTTTCTCTAGAACTAATTATAAGGATACATCTCTTTTCAGGGTGAAAATTCTAAATTTTGTATTTATCATTAGTATTTGAAAATGCGTTATTTCTTCATCTTCACCATCGTTGCATCATCAATGTTTAGACCAGAAAGATCAAAACAATTAATAAATTAAAAGGGTGTATTTAGACTTAAGAATGCTAATAAAAATGCTATGAAAAGAAATTTCATTCCCCGTAGCCAGCCATAAAGGATTTATTTTAAATGCTTTTTTTTTCTTTAAAACCAGTAAACAGATAGAGAATGGAAAAAGAAGAAGGTTGCAGCTTCTTATGTCCTAGTTATTAAGAAAACTCCTATCCTGAAAAAATGCCCGATACAAATAATTATTTGTTCTGAAACTGCTCATGAGCCTTAAAACATAATTCTCTCACAATGTCAAAAAAAAATAAATCCCCAGCACTTAAGAAAAACCAAGATACCGTTTGTTCTTAATATATTCAAAATTATTCCCTTAGAAATAAATTTGGGATAATCAAAATCATCTTCACAAGTAAACTTCTGTGTTTAAACAATAAGTACAACAGAGACAACCATCACCTCCTGTTTTGTTAACAGTTTCTCAATGTTTTGTTTTAGACTATTAGGAGTACAGTATAGGAGGAAAGCAGGACAAAATGAAGCTCCATTAGGTTATTCAGAATAGATGATATTATCAGAAAGACCTCATTCTTCAGGCAAGTAAATAATGAAAGGTCTGAGTTTTGCTACCATTTCAG
The DNA here is from genome assembly GCA_032468155.1 of Oxyrhabdium leporinum. Classification (NCBI taxonomy): domain Eukaryota; kingdom Metazoa; phylum Chordata; class Lepidosauria; order Squamata; family Cyclocoridae; genus Oxyrhabdium; species Oxyrhabdium leporinum. The sequence goes on from JANHFL010000341.1 coordinate 142,413, forward strand.
ACAAGTTTTCATAGTCAATTAAATACTCAATTAGAAGTGAGATACTTCCCATTCTTGATGGGGGGGGGGAAACTGAACTCTTTTTTGATGAATTCTCTGCATTCTTCTAGCAATTCAAAGAGTTCTAATTCAAGTCTATCTCTGCAAGGTTATTGGCCTTTCTAATTAAAATTAAAACATTGCATGTAAGCTGTCTCAGATAATCACCAATGTATTTAAGGAATTTACCTCCAAGAAATTATGCATAGGATTATGCCTAAGATTACAATCGTGCCCTTCAAATTTTATTAGTACATCTTTTTACATACGCATTTTTTTTTACAATAAAGCTTTGAGTAAATAATTAGTCCTTTGATTATAAATGATTGCAAAGCAGAATGCATGGCAAATATAATGATTTATTCTCCCTGTAAACAGAACTATGAATCTACTGAAATCAGATTCAGCTCCTCCCTACATCAGTTTGAAATAGCTTTTCTTCTTGTTAGCCTCTGTGTGGAAAAGGGATTGAATTTCAGTTCAGGTGAGAAGCTGCCAGGGAAGGAAAGATTAAATCAACTTTCCTTGCCTGCAATTAGTCTGATCTATATCTGTGATCTTATTTTGGAGTAAATAAAAATGAGGCAAAATTGATTTAACTATTTCACTTAGTGACAGAAATTTTGTGGTCATAAGTCAAGGACTGCCTGTAAAACAGCAACAATTATTCTCTAATGACTGAAGGTTAGTATATTGGGTGGTAGCTGGGACCCTCTAGAATATTTACACAATTACTTATAGCATAGTTACTGAAATAAAACAAATATAAATGGTATGTTTACCTCACAAACTTGAAACCATGTTTCTCCTTTTAATGCATGCGCTGCTTTCACAAGTCCTGTCATTTCTTTGTCAAGTGTAATGCACAAACATCAATAACATAATTAAAGCCAAAAAGTACAATATAGGCACAAGATATGATCATAGAATTGTACTACAGAAAAAAGGGTTAATATTTGCACCCTGATAAGTGCAAATATCTTAATTAAACCAGGGATTAAATTAGATATAACTGTAAATCTTGTTGTTCCATGCATAAAGTCTGTGTTTATACATACTCTAATGAAACAGTAATGCCATACAGACTGGATAAGCAGAAGCAGTGGGTGAACTCTAATGCTCTAAGGTCAAGTCATGCCCCAAATTAAAAGTGCAGATGACTCATAATGTAATATATAATATTCCCCAAGTGACATGGTAAAGCATGAATACATTCAAAAGCAAAGTACTTACTGATGTTTCTGTCATTAAGACTTCCAGACCAAATACATTAACATAGCATTAAAAAGAGCATCTTAGTCACCTTTTTCTCCTCGAAAACAGTTCAAGAAAATATATGGTGAAATTAAGAATTAATCTCAAAAAGTACAGTTTTTATGCACGCAGGCACAAACCAAGTACAAGATGAAAAAACATTCAGAGAAAATGCAGCCTCTTCAACTGATTCTGTGTTCAGTTACAAAGGACAATCTTCAAATGCATCATAGGATTATTTCAAGTACTGCTTGAAGATTGTCATTTTTATTGGCCCTGCTGCTTTTATCTCGATTGTGACAGGACAGCCACCTAGTACGAGATAGGATATTCCTTGTCTTTACAAAATAAATGCATGGAAAAAACAGGAATGTGGTGGCGCAGTGATCAGAATACACTACTGCAGGTTACTTCTGCTGACTGCCGTCTGCCAAGCAATTTGGCAGTTCGAGACTCACCGGCTCAAGGTTGACTCAGCCTTCCATCCTTCTGAGGTGGGTAAAATGAGGACCCAGATTTTTGGGAGCTGTATGCTGGCTCTGTAAACTGCTTAGAGAGGGCTATAAAGCACTGTGAAGTGGTATACAAGTTTAAAGAGCTATTGCTATTGTTACCGTAGTATATTAACAGAGGTAACACGAGATGCAAGATGAGTGGGGCGGTGGCCTAGAGGTGGAGCTCTCACTTCACAATCAGGAGGCTGTGAGTTCGTTCCTAAGTAGAGGCAAATATTTCTCTTTTTGGGTACACTGAGAATATATCTGCTGAAAAAAAAACCCTCTGCATTGGCGGCAGGAAGGGCATCTGGCCAGGAGGCACACAGCTCTATTCAGTTGCCCAGACTCCACCCCGCAAGGGATTATGGGTGCGTTAAAAGCGGATGATGATGAACACGAGATGCAAGATGAAAGGCTTCCAGCCAAAGTTAACTTTAAAATTAAGCTGATGACAACTCCAGTTTAAAGATAGGGATTTACAGAATATTTTGATACCATATTTTCATTTTATCATGTGTTATCTTCAGTTTATCATCTGTAAGTGCTTTGGGAAACTGACATTATTTCAAGGGACTGTCCAATAAACTTGATCCTTCAAGGACATGAGAGAAAACCTTCTGGTTGTAGTAGATTCATTGTAATGGAACACAATAATTAGTTGGAAGTATATAATGGCAAATGTTGCAAGGTATGCTTATAAGTTTAAAAGCTACAAATAATTCAAAGAAATTGAACCCATGAGGAAACTGGGCTTCAGGCTGGGCAAGGATTGTAAATATGCAATTGAACAGTGTTTACGGTTCCATAATTGCACTTGCCTAACTGGAAAAAGAAGTTTCTTACATGACCCATATATTACAATATTCAAGCCTAGGACTGTGGCAATTAGCTTATAAAATATACTTTTACTCAGGAAAAAAGTGATAGGGGTTCTTTGTTCTTTTTTGGTACCTTAAATAACGTGCAAAATTGGGAGGAAAACTATACAACAGCATGTTAAATGTGCTGCTGAAGACTTAAAGAGTCTTTAAGCCTGCCTTAAAACCTAGTAATATATATTATTTATGGACACTAATTATACATGGCTTTCTAATATATACTGAATATTGTTTAGGACTGATCAATGCAAATAAGCTATTTCATTTGCGAATAAAAATTTCGGAGGCATGAAGGATTATTTTAGGTACTGCTTCATGTACTAACTAGTGAACCATAGCTGGCACTATTGAAGTGAAGCCAATTTTGAATGAATAGAAGTTAAGAAAAATAGTAATCTTAACAGCACAAATGTGATTATAGCTATTTTAGGGTAATAAAATAACTAAAGTCTTATTTCCAAACCCTCTGAAATATTTGCTGAGGAAAAAAAACCTAGAAAGTTAAGGAGGTATGATTTTCACTGATGAACTGTATTAGGAGCAAATAAATGGATCTTCATCCATGTAACAATGTTTGTTGAGTGACAAAAGACACAAAATGGTATATGTTTATATATATGTGCCACAAGAAAACAATCAGTGGAAGCAATTACAGCTCCTGAAAGTAGACTCTACATAATAGGTGGCACCTATAAAGTTACCAATAATATAATGGGAATTATAGTCTTAGGTTTTTCAATTCTGCAGTATTGTACAGCTTTCCAACATGTTTCAACTATAACTTCTAATTAGATAACATCAGCATTATATATAGTAGATGGCAACACTTAACCTACCTTGGCCTAACCCAAAATGCTAGATACATTTAGGTGCGATGAGAGGCTATCAAGAGTAACAGGATAGACTATAAAAGTGATTGAGAAGAAAAGAATTATGGCAGAAGGCCATAGAAAAGTACTTTCGTATTCTTGCCAAGGTGGGTTATAAGAAGTCACACCGAAGCAATTCTTTGAAATGTATTATGAAAAAATAAAGAATGAGACATTAAGTATCTAGATGCGATATGGTAGATATCAAGAAAAAAGACAACTTATTTAAATTCAGTCATGCAAATAGTTTAGTGACCTTTGAAGATATAGCATCAAAAATATGCAGTATGTTCAAATTATTCCTGCTGTAATAAAATGTGTCTCATTGAGTCTCAAACATAATTACTGAATGGAACACAAACTGGCCCATGTACTAGCTAGCAAAAGTATAGGTTGACATTCCTAAAGAATTTGTCAAATGCAGTACCTCAGTTGAAACAGGAGGTCATGACAGGACAGTAGCTAGATCTGGGGTGTCAAACTCATGTCGTCAGTGTCACGTGACATATCAGGACTTTCCCCCCCTTCACTAAACCGGGAGGGGGCGTGGCCAGCGTGTGACGCATCTGGCCCATGGGTCTCAAGTTTGACAGCCCTGATCTACATTATTAGCCATCTGGATCCAGTGTCGATCTGGGTTAAGCTGCTGCTGCTCCTCCTCCTCATCACCATCCTCATCCTCATCGTCATCCCATTTGCACTGATCGTTACTTGACTATTACATCAGGCCACATACAACTCAGAATTTGCATTACTACTATTTAAATGTAGATACAGAAATAGAAATATTTTAAAGTAGAGAAATCAAAAGAAATGCATATGTCTCATCCCATGTTTCAAGAACACATGTCTAGCCACTTGAAACATGAGAATCTCCTCTGTTCAGTACCAAGCAATGGATTCTCACTAGTTGTTAAAGGGTAACAACAAGGAAAGGGAAAGATTAGTTATACTGTGTATCATTGCATATTGTTTTGATTTGATGTTTCAAATATCTAGACAAGCTCATCCAGTTAAATGCAGTGGCCTCCCTACTCCAGTAGTGAGTGCTCTTTCCTAACAGGAAATCATTCCTCACAACAAAAATCAAAATGGTTTCTATATAACTGAATTTCTGCTCAAATGCCATGTGTCCAATTATACAAGACGAGTGTTAAGAACAAATGTGACATGAGGGGCTTCTGATTTACCTTCAGTTGTGGTATTTCAAAGTATGGCAACGTTTTCAAAAATTTCTCCTGAATCTAAACCTAGCTTATATCGCATAGCAGAGACATATAATTGAATCAGAGTCCTTTCCCTATATCTGATGACATGATCAACCATCCACATCTGATAGCTGCATAAAAAACACTTAAAATGATGCTCTACATATAATCTTGTCCACATTCTTAGGCATCCATTTGGCCAGAAAAAATCTAAATCTAAACTCACAACAGAATCAAGAGAAGGCAGAATAGAGAGAAAGAGGGAGATACATGGATTTATCAAAAGAAACATTATCTACAGCAGGGGTGTCAAACTCGCGGTCCACGGACCAGATGTGTGACACGCTGGCCACACCCACTCCCACTTTAGCAAAGGAGGAAAAAGTCATGATACATTACATGACGACAATGTGACAATGTGGGTTTGACACCCCTGATCTACAGCCTACCTCACTGGTCTAAAGTACCAGAATATGGGCCTAGCAAGCCAATATATTATAAATGTCACTTCTTGCCCTTTGGGTTAAGATCACTTTTGGTTAAGAGCTCACTTGGATAGATTATTATAACAGAAAAAATAAGTAACAACTTGATTTCTAGAAAATGGGGCAGGATACACATGCACATTTATGCTTAGGAATTAAAATAAAGTTATCTAATACCCACTTTATTGATCTTGCTGCATACATTTTCCATGATGGTTAATTGACCTAATGATTAGGAGGTGATTATGCAAATAGGCACACATGTTTACCCTCTATTTCATTATACATAGCGAACAAGAAATCCTTTACATCTAGTAAAGACATATTCTGAGTTTGAACTGGATCAACCAGGTTCATCCCAGCAAATTCTACTATTACAAGCAACCAGGAAAGGATATCTCTGCAAAATCTTCAGATATCAACATTTCAGTGGAAGATAATCCACTGCATGAGTGGATTCTAAATCTACCGTGGATATCTCAAACTCCTTGAAATTAGACCCAGAAGCAAATGTTTATTAGTGGCTTTGTGTCTCTGGGTGTATGCCTTTAAGTTGCAGTCCTGGCGACTGCCTGTAAAAACCCCTTCAGTTTTCTTGGGAAAATTTCAGAAATGATTTGCCATTCCTAGGACTGAGAGAGAGAGATTGGCCCAAGGTTACCCAGCTGACTTTATGCCTCAGGAGATACTAGAAGTCACAGTCTCCCAGTTTCTAGCCTGATGTCCTAACCATTACACCAGACTTGCTCTCTCTTGTTATTGCTAAAGCACAGCTTTTGTACAACATACAAGTACAACATACAAATATCCACCAACGATAACTTTTAATTAAGGTTACGTGGAATAAACAGAAAGATTGGAAAACCACCACCAGAACAGAATCTAGCCACAGAAGTGCTTCCATCTTATACATAAACTCAGTCTATAAAGACACTAGCCATTAGTCTGCCGTTGCCCCAAAAATCTTATCCGCAAAGCTGAGGTGAGCCCCCACTTTTCTGGTTTTCCACAAAAGCGTTAAGACCTGGTTCTACCAAATAGCATTTGGAGGGAGGAACCAAGAGTGCGATGTAACTCTGGGATGGCTGGTGCCTTGAGGGCACTCCTCCACCTTGTTAACTATTTTAATCTTCTGGATTTTTTAACTTTGATTTTTACCTTTAACCTGTAAGTGTTAATCTTGTTCTTAATTCTGTTTTTAACTATGCTTCTAGTCATGTGCTTATATTATATATTTTTATATTGTAAACCAGTCAGATCACATGGATAAAATGAGCAGTGTAGAAATGTAATGAAAAAAAAATACTTGCTTTTATTTTTTACCATTTATTTTCCGCACCATTTCCCCTGTCAAACACAACTTCCTTGGTCTTTTGGTACATTAATTTTCAGCTCTACTGTATATTCCTCATGACATCATACATTCCAACAGTGCAAATCATTGGGTGCAAATCATTGGAATTCGCAACCAGCAACTGAGTTTCTTCTAGTTATAAAAATACACAAACATTCATGACCTTAAGCAATATACTTCTGTCATCAGCAAACTTTTTATTCATTTATCCATAAGTACATTAAAGAGCCAGTGCAATTACTGACCTATTCTGGTCAGTATTGATCTGGTCAACACTGAACCATTTGCTAGCAATTTCATTTATTCCATTTATTCATACATTTACTTCATATTAATTACATAATCTATCGTTTGCGGCTCCCTATTTATATTCAACACTTCTCATAGGCTTTTTTAAAATCAGCAAATAATCAATAAGATTTCATTTTTCACATCCATGCATTTCTCAGTGGCCTGCTAAAGAGTTGATTGGACACCATGTTCCTGACAAATTTCAGTTATTGTCACTCTTGTATCCTTTCAATCTAGACACTACTGAACAGCTTCTTCGGTTTTATGACATTCCAACTTCTGTTCCTGCAGAATAGTCCATCGTGATATTTGGCTAAAGAATGTAAAATGTACATCTCTAAAATTAAATGCATTTTTCCAGTTAAAATTCCATTCTTAGCTATGTTTGCATCTGAATTAAAATAATAACTATTAGAATTGCTATAATTAATAAAGTGCCTAAATTGCTAAGGGCTATAATAACAGCAAAGAGTCACTTGAACAGTTAGAAATACTTTCCTTACTTCTCACAGGAAAGCAACTGATTACAAAGATCGCTATAAATCTTGCTGAAAGTGTAGACTGTATTATTTCAATATGACTGAACAATGATCGTAATTACAAGGCTGAGGTAATTTTCTTAGTGTGGACAAGGTTAATAGCACTGCCTTTCTGAAGATTATTTTTCTTTCATCCTGTCCGGTCCAGGGCTGATTCATAAAATAATTTGAATTTTGAACTATGGAATGAAAATTCCTTTTTAAGAGCTCTGCAGTATACTGATTGGCTACCTAACAGAAAATAGCACAACCAATTTTAAAGGAACCATGCACCCATTTTTAAAAAGACGTAACTGTTTTGTGGTAAAAAGTTTTTTAAAAGCCCTTTAGGGGAAGTAATAAAAGACTTGCACATATATAGAAACTAATAAATTGTTAATTTCTTTAACTGTTGTCGTTCTCTTTCAAATGCAGATCAGACTGCTTTTAAACAACGAACCATGGCTCTCTGCTCTGCTGCAAATCTTTCATCTCTGCACCTTGCCTTGTTTCTTACGTTATGTCAAACCATGTTTTTTTTTTAGATATGTGTACGGGATGTTTTGGAAAGTTCATATATGTTTAAATTAGTTCATATATGTTTAATTTAAATTAAATTAACTGTGATATGTAAATGTGATCTAGAATTTCAAACTTTAAAGTTAACATTAAGGACTTAATCCATACAATAATTGCAATATAAAATAACTGCATTAGATCCCAAAAATTAAAGCAAGTTTATTTTGTAATTTTTACTTTCATTATAGTGTGATTTTTCTGTTAGTGAGTCAACCTCATTAGAAGGGTTAGAAATAGCTCTAGTATCCTAAGTAAGGAATTATCCCTAGTATTTATTAAGATACAATAATTAAATCAATGTATTATTTAATGAATTAATTAATGGATTAAATGAATTAAATGGCACATAACATGTGCTGTTCCTTGTGAGTGTTAACCTTATTAATAGGGGCAATATGAGGTTGCCACACAAAAGTGTTTTGTTTTTTTAATGCTTGTGTTATTTTTATTTTGGGAAGACGTAAGAATGTGTAAGTATATTTTCAAAGTCTTTTTTAATATTAAAGTTGTACAGCAAAGCTATTATGGAAAGTGTTCATATATTAGCCAGTTTTTATCTCTCCACTCTACTGGTGAAAATTACTTACAAAGTAGAAGATCGAGAAATGATTTATGATAGCATATTATTTCAATTCCTGTATATGGGTCCAAGATCTATAGGTCTATAGTGTAACTCTCAAACACAAGGACAAGATTGCATTTCCTATTCTAGGAGCGAGTGAAATTTTCAAAAAAATATCCATTTGCTCAAGGGTTTGCTTTTCTTAATTTTTGATCTAGAGGTTAGAGCCATTCTTTCATTGAGCCTCAGAGAAGTGGAGCTGAGTAGCCATTGACAGCAGCATGGATGTATTCATTATATGGAAAATACTTCAAATATTATGGCCCTGTGACAAGGCATGTCTTCAGATGAGGAGAATGGAAGGCAGTGGAACCAAAACATTAAATGGCAGTGTCCTATTGCTGAAGATTTCAGAATTTTGAAGCCAGTGATCCTGCTCTGGTCTGACAGACTCAGCAAGTTCACAAGAGGTCTTGACTGGACCTACCAACCGTAAGTCAAACGGACAAGTCCAGTCACTTAGTTCTAAGCGGAGACATTTAAATGCAGATCCAGAGAGCTAAAATTTGCAGATCTAAGAGGCTAGCCAAAAGGCATGTAAGTGTTAACAGGAGATCAGATACTGCAGCTATTGTTTGATAAATCACATGTCCATTCAGAAGACACTCAATGTGGCTTATTTATTGGGCTCATTCCCTCTGGATATTACTCAGGGCAAATTATTTAACATTATTTAAAACTTAGTTTTTCTTCTGCCAATAGCTGCTTTGCTGTGTCAGATCTTGGATTTCATTTTACTTCGTTTGTTGTTCCTCCTTTGAATTTGTCACCTGATAGACAATTTACCTGTCTTGATCTCGACCTCCTGTTGAAGAAGTAAAATTGATCCTCTTTTGAAAAGCTGTTTTATTTCAACTAGCTGTGATACAATCTGAGCTTGCTTATCTCTGGCAGGTGGCAGATTTATAACTTTCTAAATTAGTTCTTGGCAGCCAGTCATCCCTGCAGAGAAATGCGAATTTTCCAAAACTCCCATTTTTCCCACCTCTTTATTGAAAACCCTGTCTATTGTTTCCATTGCTACAAAATTTCATCTTGTAAGGAACATTTTTAGAACATTCTATTTCAAATGTCAAAATAACTTTTCCAGATTTAGATAGTTGGGTTGGAGAATACCTGTTGACTCTAATTAAGTCTTCTATATAAAGTAATCCAGAGATGAAAATATTAATTGCATCTAATGTTTTAAAAAGTGACATCAGCAGAGAGGCAAAATAGTTACAGAGATGATAAAGAACACGTAAACTATCAAATCAAAAGTCAGTATTCAATTCTTTTTCTAACAGCAGGCAATCAACTTCAGAATCTAATTTTGTGATAATAATCACAAAGTCTATTATCTTGGAAAGTAGAGATTTTGTTTAAACTATGATTTAGCTAATAGTAAGTGACGCACAAACTGAAATAGAAAATAATTCTTCCCTCAATTAAGGTTTAATAATAATGGCCCTGAAGAAAGCTACCTCTGAGAGTAAATACTGCAATGCATTTTTACCTTGTCCTACAAGCTGACAGAACTGAAATTCCAAATTACGCTTCAGGAAACTTATATCACATTCTCTTTGTTTTCCCAAACTTTTTATAAAGAAACAGAAAATCTTTTATATTTGTGAATTTCAATGTCCTACTCCCAAGACTGGTGGAGTGGCAGCCCAATAACAGATCCTATTCAAAACAATAGCCCACATCTTCTTGCATTGTTTATTCTATCAGGGCTGGCAATCTACACTGCTTGCTAGGTCCAAAATTGTACAGTCCAAATCCAGAATTGTGCAGTGTTTACTACAAAATATTTCCACATAAACATTTGGAGGAGTTGTAGCACAACTGGTGGCTGTGGAGGTTCTTGGCAAAGCATAGGAGCAACAACAAAATCAATCTAGTGAATTAGAGAATGTCTCAACAAACATGAATATATCTCATTCAAAATATATAATTTTAGTTTAGATTACACGCATACTAACATTTTCAAGTTGTTTTAGAGACATCTCAGCACTAAAGAAATAACTTCATTCTCTAGCTTTGCAAAAACTATTTTATTGCTATGATTATTTATTGTACTAGTAGAACCATGACTACTGTGTTCTGAAAATGAATTTGTGCTGCTATTTAACAATCCATAATCTGATAAATTTATCATATAAGCCAAATAAACCATAATCAAAGTTTGCAATAATCTCCACAGAAAAGGAGAGAAAGAGGTGTTATGAGAGATCAGGGCACAACTGGCAACAGCTGTTTGAAGAATAGATGTGTTAATGACTTCCTTGTAAGTCTTGTACAAAGACTTGTAACAAAGTGGCCCATCTTGCTGTGCCCCCTAGAAAGATATCAGCTACGTCCCAGAGTTGATGGAGACAATTGGAGGTCAATATGGCAGTCATGTATTTTCTCTGTTGGAAGCAACAAAAATCCCCAGTCATAAGATTAAATCCTTCTACTTGTTTGTGTATGCACATGTGTATCTTTTAAACAATCCATATATGAACTTATGAAAGTCTCAGTGTGTGTGTGTGTGTGTGTGTGTGTGAGAGAGAGAGAGGGGGGGAGAGAGAGGGAGAGAGGGAGAGGGAGAGAGGGAGAGGGAGAGGGAGAGAGAGTCAGAGTCAGAGAAAGAGAAAGAGGGAGAAGAAGAAAGGTAGTTCTTGTATATAGATCATACTCTTTAGGTATCTTGATTATTTACTTCATTATCCTGATTTTCCCTTCTTATCCCCCCAAAAACTATTTTATTGGCAAAGGACAGGTGAAAGGACTAAGATACTAAAAACAAGAGGAAAAACTAATATTGACCCAATGTTCTAAGTCTCCTCTTTTTTAGGTTTGCTTTTCTTGTTAAAATTAAGTCGTTTTAGATACTTTTGATGTTAAAGCTCTCTCTACCAATCCAGTAACAAATTTCCTTCCTGTTTGCTATATCTGGCCAAGAAAAAACACGCCTTCATCACCTAAGACTGCTTAATGCCCAAACCCTTTGTTCTTAGGAGTGCTACACAGAGGAACATCCACGAAAAACCAGGTACCGACAGCGAGTCCAATAATTAGTTGAGTCCTTTTGATCTTTGATTTGACTGAAATTTGTCCCAAGCCTGTATGTTCATTTTTCACATTTACAAATTTTTAAAAAGAAAGATAGCGAAGTCCTACCATATCTTCAGTTTTGTGATTATTATCCAGCAAATCGGGAAGGAAATCTTCATTAAGACTCTCTCTCCTTATTAAGGTAAATTCCCGTAGGAAAACAGCGCCCTGACTCTGGTCACTGCCAACCTGGAAGAGAATAATAAAAAGTAACTCAGAAAACTATGCTTGCTTACATAGTTTATTTATTTTATAAACTTTATTCATTCACTCCGTTTTTTTCCTATTACAATAAAAAAAACTCTTGGCAGGTCACAATCTCACAAAATTATACTAAAAGTTTATGATTTTTAGTATCATAACAAGTATAATATATTCAAGAATGTTATGAAAAAAGATATTACACTAGATATACAAATGAAATCAGCTGATGGCATAATAATTCAAAAATAAATATAAATGGCAAGCCAAAAGAGTGGGCTGAATAACTTTCATATATTGGATTTAAAAAGAGTTGTGTTAAAATTGTGAAGGATTTTATGAGAAGGGAAAAAGGGAAAGAAAACAATCTCTAGACATTATTTGAAGGAATTAAAGATCAAGCTTGTTAAAAGTCAAAGGAAGGAATGTAAAATGTGTTTATTAGATCAAGGTTAAAATAAATATATTATTTTCTCTGATAACCCTTAATGGATTTTTGCTGACCAGAACTTACTGACGAAGTTATAACAATCCATTTATAGATAAATAATGAGATATGGAATGAAGAAATTGGTTATTTTATTTTAAGAGAAGGTGATGTTAAAATTGTTTTTACTTGTTGTGATGATGAATACACAAACACACACGCACATATATTCCTTTGCTAAATTTTCAGCAAAGTTTTTCTATTTATATTTGATTTGATTTTTCATTTTTATTCTTTTATTTTATAGTTTGTAGTTTTATCCGTTTTATCTATTCAATTGTAATGTTTAATATAATTATAAAAATAAAAAACAATTCTAAGAGAAATTAGATGAATATGACATTTGTAAGTAAATATAAATATTCTATGTGCATTATAAATTTGTTCTTTAAATTAGCGCGTAGCAATAGCAATAGCACTTAGACTTACATACCACTTCATAGTGCTTTACAACCTCTCTAAGTGGTTTACAGAGTATCATAACAAGAATCTGATTCTCATTTTACCAACTTTGGAAGGATGGAAGGTCGAGTCAACCTTGAGCCTGTTAGCATCAAACTGCTGGCAGTCGGCAGAGTTAGCCTGCAATACTGCATTCTAACCATTATGCCACCACAGCTCTATTTTTGGGGGGGGCATTTCTGATTAATCCTGTTAAGTACATCTCTATTTATATTCAGATTAGCCCTGTTAAGTATATATCGCTAAGAATTATTGAATTGAAACATTCAGGCTCAGAGGCCCACTGAAATGTGTTGATTTCAAAATCATCAAAAAATGTTAGTCCAGATCGTCACAAATGGGACCGGAAATCTAATTGCAATTGTAAATTGGGATATCTTCACATCCGGACCCATTTTTTACATTTTCATGGTGGTCATTAAGTGAATCACATGGTTGTTAAGCAAACTGGCAAAAAAACGTAATGAACAAATTCTACAGCCATATGACTGCAGAACACGGCAACCAGTTCTATTCTAACCACTTGAAACGTAGGTGGGTGGAAATGGACGTTTTGCAAAAGCAGGAAGTACTTTATGACCTACAAAGCACCTGTTCTGAGGCTGTTATACCCCAAGCAATTGTAAAATGGCTGGTTGTAGGTCAACAATTACCTGAATGTTACACATTTTAAAATAAAATTCTTCAAAGTGTGGATGTATTCATCACACACAAAACTGGCTTGCTCTTGCACTTCGCATTCAAACTTGATTCTTCTTCCAAGACTCATAGCTAAACTAGCAAAAAATACACAGCTTGGATGCAGCAGAATTTAGATGCTGGCTTTAGTATCCAGCATTTAGGGTTTATTTATAGTTCTAAGCTTTTCTATTCTGGTAAGATCCTAATTAATGAAGCAACCAATATTTATCCTTTAACTGTTTGCAGCAAAACAGGTTGGAGGGAAGCAATAACAAGTCAGGATTCTGGAGAATGTATGGCTGCATTTCACAAATTCTTTTATTTCTAAAATAGAAAATTTAACTCTGGCTTCATTGAAATGTCCTGTGTGTCTGTCGTGTTCCCCCCACCCCCACCCCCCACATAAGAAGCATAAGTTGGACTAAAATAGTTCTGGTGCTGTCCACCAACC
>JANHFL010000341.1:171584-188813 GCA_032468155.1 Oxyrhabdium leporinum
AGAAAGAAAGAAAGAAAGAAAGAAAGAAAGAAAGAAAGAAAGAAAGAAAGAAAGAAAGAAAGAAAGAAAGAAAGGGGAATTTTAATGCCAGGCAGTTTGAAGGCCCTGTTAACACAAGCCCCATAGATTTCTAATCCAAACAGTAATACATTACAAAAAGCAAGGCTTTATTCTACTAAAAAGTTCTCAGCAGACATTTTTAGATGCCCTTGAAATATGTTTAGTCTTTCCTGCCCCTGCCAACCTTTCGTTCTATTAAAACTGAATCCACAACTCCCCTTTAGAGCAGGAGCCCGATTCCTTTTCTGTGACCTGTGAAGGAAGTGGTGCTTTGTGCTAATTACGTTCAGTCCTTAAGCAGCCACAATAGATAAAGTCTGGCTCATGTATTCATTGAAATAAATTATTTCAGCTTCATTTCAGCCTCTCTTTTTCAAGGAAAGAAAGTGACATCAAGTGATTTGCACTCAAGAATTACAGCATGAAGTGCCCCTTCATACAAAGACACCAGAAGCTTAACAACTGAGGCAGACATTAGCAATGATGGGGATGTTATTTGTAAAGCATGCACACGCCTACACTTGACCTACAGACTTCTAATAACAGAGAAAGCCAATATGGCTCAAGCAAATGGAGTGCAGAAAAGAAGGAGGAAAAAAGAAGGAAGTACAAAACAGTGTGTTTCTGCTGCCAAGCAACCTTGGCTGAAAAATATATGGGCAGCAGACTGTGGGAACGCAAGATTAACTCATATGGGAGCAAATAAATCAGAGCTTTATATCTGTTTTAAAACACTATTGATTAGAACAGGACTGCTTGTGTCTCACTGATGGCCAACAGAGGCAAGAAATGGAAGAAGATCTTTGTAAGCTTGTACCAACTATGTTCTAAATGTATCTACCTATTTCAACATTCATTAATACTATCTCAGATTTCACGTGAAAGCAAAACTGAATCCAAATCTGGAGACCACCTGAGGCAAACTTTGCGAATTTCCGTAATTTTTCAGAAAGATAGAAATTTTCAATTAAAAAAAAATGAACAATTTGCACAATGTTTCATTTTTCATTATCTATTATTAAACCTTTTTATTTCAATTTGCTTTATGAAAGCAATATAAATTACAAAGCTATTTTTTTTTTTCATTTGAATTCATAAAATTAGTACTGTCTCTATAAGGGGACGTGATGGCTCAGCGGTTAAAGATGCTGAGCGTGACAGTCTGGGTTTGAAACCTAAGCGCTACACATAATGGGGGTGAGCTCCCGTTACTTGCCTCAGATCCTGCCCACCTAACAGTTCAAAAGCAAATATGAGTAGATAAATAGGTACCACTCGTTGGGAAGGTAAGAGCATTCCGTGCACCTTGGCATACAGTCATCCTGGTCACATGACCACAGAAATGTTTTCAGACAACACTGGTTCCCTTGGCTAAGAAATAGAGATGAGCATCAGCCTCTACAGTCAGACATGACTGGACAGAGAAAACCTTTACTTTTGCTGTCTATATTCCATTTCCTTCTCATTATGTGACTGTTTTTACAAAGCTGCTATTGTGAGCAATAACAGACAACTATAACCCATTTAAACTTCCAGCAAAATTTTATCCAATGCCTACATGCAAATCAAAGATACTTAAGTCAAAGCTATTTATCTCATGGTATAAGTATCTCAGAGCTGATTTTTGTTTCTCCAGCAATAGTCAATCACTACTATATTCATGCAGGTTATAGCTTACTCTGAGCCATGGTGGCGCAGTGGTTAGTGTGCAGTACTGCAGGCTACTTCTGCTAACTGCCTGCAATTTGGCAGTTCGAATCCCACCAGGCTCAAGGTTGACTCAGCCTTCCATCCTTCCGAGGTGGGTAAAATGAGGACTCGGATTGTTGGGGGCAATAGGCTGACTCTGTAAACCACTTAGGGATGTAAAGCACTGTAAAGCAATATATAAGTCTAACCACTACTGCTATTAGGAAATACACCACAACAATCACTACCTTAAAGGGTATAATAATAGAATATGATAGCCTGACAAGAGCTTCTCTCTCCTCTTGCTACGTATACCCAAGAGAATTAAGATGAAGGCATGTTCAGATTCTTTCTAACCTTGTTCTGAACTGGGGTTTCCTTAATGGCTGACGCAGACCTTCCTCCAGGCTGCTTCCGTATATAATCTATAGGTTGTTTATACCACCTAACAAAGCTAGTAAGTGCAAATTTGGACCTGGAAAAAAAACAACAGCTTTTTGTTCCAGAACTGGCTCTTGAATTCTGTGTTCAGCAGCTGAGCCGGTTTTCATTTTTTTAAATTTTAAACTCAGATACAACATACAGCGACAAAATCAGATCGTCTGTTCATAATAACACGTTGCTCTTCGATCGGGAGGGATTATTATCTCCTGGCTTCAGCACTTCAAGCGGAGATGCCTTCCGTCTTCAGGTCCTTAAAGAGGCAAGATGTCCAGCAGCTGCATCAATCCCCGGTAGGGGTGGGCAACTATGGCCTCTTTACGATCTGTGGACTTCAACTCCCAGAATTCCTGAGCCAGCATTGCTCCTGCAGGGTAATTGCTGGGGTGGTTTTGCATTGAGCTGGACGGATATACACCACACTGGATTCCATTTGAAAAACACAGCTGGGATTGAACTGCTTTTGTCTGCGGCTTCTGGTGTGGGAGTGGTCCAGGCACAGGGGATAAGAGTGAAATTGACCGATCTGTTTCTCCCTTTTTAGCGGGCCAGCCTACAGTGCTGCTAATGTGAGGCTGTCGGTTTTTAACAATCACATTTTTCCATTCTAGGGAACAAGGAATTGTTTTATATCCGCGCTAACGGTACAGGTAGTCCTCCACTTAGAACCATTGCTTAGCAAACTTACAATTGCACTGAGAAAGGTGACTTACGGCTGGTCTTTACACAACTGTGGTAGCATCCCCACAGTCACGGGATCAAAAAAACTGGTTGCTTTGGTAACCAGTTATATATATGATGGTTGCCATGCTCTGGGTCATGTGATCACTTTTCCCCAACTTTCCCAGCCAGCTTCCAACAAGCAAAGTCAGCTGGATTCACTTAACGATCGTGTGATTCATTTCACCACTATGGCGAAAAAGATAAAAAATGGGTGTGGCACACTTAACAACTGCCTTGCTTAGCCATGGAAATTCTGGTCCCAGTTGTGGTTACAAGTCAAGGATTGCCTGTATGCAGTTACAAAAATCAGGAATAGCCACTAGATGGTGGCAAAAGAAGAGTTCTATCTCCTTGCTGCCCCCTTGTGTTTACACAGATTCTTGCAGCTCAGGTGTAATATTTTTTTAACTACTATTTTTTCTCTCTTGGAAATGATTTCTACTGTCAATTATTTAAGCAATAATAAAAGTTGGAACTGATTTAAAAGTTTTAAAATAAATCCAAGCAGTGTTTGGACAGTCATTTCCTTTTTTAAAATGTTGGGTTTCACAATCTGTTTGAAACGCATCTTTTCAATCCTTTGGAGCGTTTCCAGGAGACACCATCTAACTTACGTTTTAGATACGAAGTATGCCGTTTGGAAAGGGCTACAAAGCATCTTCTGATTCTTTTGTGCCTAAGGTGGGACTAGAACTCATGATAGCTTGGATTTCCAGCCTGCTGCTTTTAATCTAAAGGAGGCATGATGTTAAAGACACTGAGCTTGTCAACCAGAAAGCTGGCAGCCCAGGTTTGAGACCCGAGCGCCACACGATGGGGTGAGCTCCCGTTACTTGCCCCAACTCCTGCCCACCTAGCAGTTCAAAAGCATGCAAATGCAAATAGATAAATAGGTACCACTTTGGTGGGAAGGTAAGAGCGTTTTGTGTGTCTTTGGCCCAGAGTTATGCTGGCCCCATGACCATGGAAATTATTTGAACAACACTCGCTCCCTTGGCCAAGAAACAGAGGTGAACACTGAGCTCTAGAGTTTAACCATGACTGGGCAGGGTAAACTGCTACCTTTTATTGCTTTTAACCACTTCACCAGTCTGGCTTGCTTCTGCAGTAATAGTACTTTAATTTGTGTATTAATTCTGCGACTAGATGGAAGAAAGGGAGACGAAATAATTCCAGGTAGTGGCCTCACCACTATACTGTACATTAGAAAAAGAAGAAAAAAAGCTTTGATTCCAGGCCTTGTCTAAATTTCTTTACACTCCCTTCACTGGTCCATTCCTGGAGAATGGATGTTTAGATGGCAATAGATTAGTTCACCTGCAGAATCGGGAATCTTCACTTGCAGAAGTGGCCAGCCAAAGTTTTTTTCCCCATGTGCAAAGGCCTGTACTTAATTCAGGCTAATTTATGACCCTATAGTTGGTATTTATAATTGAGAGGATTAAGAGAGGGCTCATGGCAGCTTTGCATCGTCAAATGTTTTTCTTTCTTCCTTCCCTTCGCTTTCCTTAGCAACTGAAACAAAAATAGCCCAGGAGTCGTTTGATAACAGCTGAATTTGTACAAATAGATTGTCACAATGTATAGATAAGGGTCCCCCACTAATGGCTGAAGTGCAAATTGCTATTAAGGACACTGGAACAGGGGTATCCAACCTTGGCAATTTGAAGATTTGTGGACTTCAACTCCCAGAATTCCCCAGCCAACAATGGGAGTCTGGGAGTTGAAGTCCACATATCTTCCAAGGTGCCAAGGTTGAACACCTTTCCTTTAAAAGGACCAAGAGACAGATGTTTTCAAGCTCTTAGCCGCATTACTGGTGACTAGTGTTCTAAGGAATGTTTGGCAGGAAAAGCCAGGGCCGATTCATTTAAAAACCTTGTTTATGCAGATTTTTTTTGCAGCCAATTGAATTTGCTACAGTGCTACGAATATGCTGCTTAATTTAACACCTTTGAAAAGTACCAGTAACCAAGGGCGGGGAGGGGGGGAGGAGAAGATAGGAATGCTGTTTCAGGAACGAAAAAAAAAATCACCAGTAGAAATATTTAAAGGAAAGCACCATCCAACATAGAGAAGAGCAACTTGTCAGAATTTGATTCCATTTGAAGATATTTCTGAATGGAAAATTCTTCAGACTAAGAACGAAGGATGGATGGAGGGGGTTTTACACTGAATTTTTAATGTTGTAAATGAATGTAAGCCACTTAGAGTTGCAGTGTCTGAGATAGGCAGCCATACAAATTTGTTTACTAAATAAATAAGATAAAATGAACACTAGAGGGTAGCAAAGATTAAAAAGATGCTGCTATTCTAAACTTCAAACTGGGGGCATTATGATGGTTGCCTTTATCCCTTTCCGTAGTTCTCTTCCCAGAGAGACTCTGCAGGAGTAAAACATACAAAAAACAGAGGTGCCCACCTGTATTTTTGCAACTGTTCCACAGCATGGAATATCCAGTTAGTTCTTGACTAGTTATCTCCGTTATCCTCAGGTTTTCTGCCGGATAAATCAGTTTGGCCTTCTCCCCTTTCTTCAGACCCAGCTATTATGAAACCTTACAGCCCTTGGGAATTAAAAAGTGCAGAGAAAGTCCAGATTCCCTTAAGTTTTCATTCACACGCACCTCTCCCCCACGCATCCAGATGAGATGAAGAGGAGCAAGAGGAAGAGGCAGGCCGAATACAAGGAGAAACTTCCCAATTCTAAATGCTAGGTCTGGCTGTGGAAATAAGAACTAAAGCACCCAGGAACATTTCTGCAGCTGATCTCAAAGGATCTGAGAAAAGGAATTATAAAAACCAATTTCATCATGAAACAGCCAAGTTAGCATTCATTAGAGAGGCAATTAAGAAGAGACCAAAGAGGTTTATTGCACTGTGGATACTAACCAGTTCATTAATGCAAGAAAACCAGGATCATATCCACTGCGAAAGTTCATGATGGGTCAGTCTCACAATTTCTCATTTCTTTTTTTGCCATTCTACCCTCCCAGCACAAGGTGTGTGTGTCTGCGTGTCTGTGAATGCACATAGTAGACCTTTCCAAGGAATATGCTCCAGACATCTCCTGCAGTGGATTATAAATTATTTAAATTTGTTTTAGCTGCCCAACTCTCATGGACTCTCAGTGGTGTACAAAGAAAAGCCATTAAAAACAGATAAAACATAAAACCGCACGGATCCAAACTCATGTTGATTGCCAGCAATACTTGCTTTGAAATGCACATTAAAAACGAGGCAGGCATTTGAGTGACTGGTGACAGAGCCCTTCCAGGCTTTTTTAAAAATCCTTGCGTGCTTCTGGTTTCGAGAAAGACAGAAAGATTTTTCACTAAAGGATGTTACAAATTGCTAATTAAGTGTTCCCTGTTTCTTCCAAGCACTAAAATCACAACTGCTTTATTTGAGAGGTTTGCATTGGAAAAGAGAGTAGCGATGCACTGTTGGAAAGGAAAAAAAATCTCCCAATAAACTGAGATTAAATTGGGAATTTCATAGAATCAGAGGGGGGGAAGGGATTTTGGAGGCCTTCTAGTCAGTCCCCAGCCCAAGGCTCTTTCGTGTTTGGGCTCTTCAAACTTCTTTGAGATTTTAAAGACGTTCCAACTTTTTTTTTTACAACTGTTCTAAGGAGCAAAACAAACAAAGAGCTCTGGAAACTAGCTTACCAGATAATCTACCCAGGTTTCATCATTTCTTGTTTGGGAGGTCTGAGCTACAGAAGGGCTTGATCCTGCCAGGAAAAAAAATGCTTCAGGGTTACAGCACTTTGAAAAGATAACCAAATATTTAGAATGTGTTCTCTCAGTAGACCTCTTCAAATAGAAATGGCATCTCTCTCACCCCCTATCTATTTCTCTATTTCTATAACTATCTCTACATACCTACCTACCTACCTACATCCTTCCATCCATCCATCTCTACCATCCTATCACTCTACCTACCTATCCATCCATCCATCCACCTACCTTTATGTCTGTCTACCAACCTATACCTACTTACCTACCAACTATCCATCTATCTACCTACATATCTCTATCGACCTATCTCTACTTACCTATCTCTATCCATCTATGCATCCATCCATCCATCTCTACCTACCTACCCATCCATCCATCTCTACCTACCTACCCATCCACCCATCTCTACCTACTTACCTATCTCTATCCATCTATGCATCCATCCATCCATCCATCCCTACCTACCTCTCTACCTACCCATCCAACATCCACCTATCTCTATCTACCTATCTCTACCTACCCATCCATCCAGCTATCTCTACTTACCTATCTCTACCCATCCACCTACCTACCTACTTACCTATCTCTACCTATCCCTCCCTCCCATCTCCCCTGTAATGTGACCCATCTCATGTTTGGAATTTTGTAGCAGGGCTCTTTGCAGGGAAGGCAGTCAAAAAAGTCAAGAGGGTGGCCCAGCCATACAATCAAAGCCCTGTCCCTCTCGTGTGTGCATGGTTGTAATGGTGTAGGGAACCGGTTTGGGAGGCAGCAGCTGCAACCATGGGAACTGTCTTATAAGAGCCAGGAATGGGGGGAGGTGCTAAGCATCTCTGCAGGGACCCTCCCTAGTTTCTTGGGTTGCAAAGGTGACGGGAAGGGAGGAAAGAGAAGTGCACTTTCAGACTTGCAAGTTTTTGTTAATAGATCCTTTCAATACTGTAGAATTAGTCCATCTGGGTTGTGCTTCCTGTCCGGACTCGGTAGGCTGACAATGGTTGTGACCATCACTTGAATTTTGAGCATCCCACCTTGCGGATACCCCAGGCTGTAGGCTGTGTGCAAAAGGAAGGTGTTTAGTCTAGATGCACTCCAACAATTCTGGAGAGTCCTAGGGGTGCCTGTTGCAATTCTGGATTGTTATACAGTACATTTCCTGGCAAGAAGAATAGTAAGTATTGCAATGCTCCCTGGAGGAATCTGCCTTGAAAAAAATGCTTGGAAATTGCACTGTATGCAGAATGGGTAGGACAGGATGTCATTCCTATTATATTACAATTGTTTTTAGGAAGCTGATGGTTTCCCATGATGGGGTCTGGAGAACTTAACCCATTCGTAATGATAAGCTCGAGTACATTTTCACCCAAGAAAGGCCAGATATTTGAAACAAGGGTACCTTGTGGGTCACCTCCTCATAAAATGTTAAGAAAAGAGGTCTGGAATAACAGAAGTGTCCATGTTAGTCATACTTGACCCAACACTGTTAATTAAGGAAAGAACAGAAGAGTTAACAGAATAACGAAACAGAATAACAGAGTTGGGAGGGACCTGGGAGGTCTTCTAGCCCAACCCCCTGCTCAAACAGGAAACCCTACATTTCAGACAAGTGGCTGTTCAGTCTTGAAATACCTCCAGTGAGGGAGCAGCCACAACCTCTGCAGGCAAGCCATTCCACTGGTTAATTGTTCTTACTGTTAGGCTTCTCCTTAATTCTAGGTTGGTTCTCTCTCTGATTAGTTTCCATCCCTTGTTTCTTGTCCTGCCTTCAGGTGCTTTGGAAAATAGTTTGACCCCCCTCTTCTCTCTGGCAGCCCCTCAAATATTGGACACTGCTATCATATCACCCTTAGTCCGCCTTTTCACTAGACTAAACAAACCCAATTCCTGCAACTGTTCTTCATATTTTTTAGCCTTTTAGCTTCTAATCATCTTTGTCCTTCTCTGCACTCCTTCTAAAACAAAGTCCAAACCTATAACTTAAAGTAATCTCTCTGTGCAGAGATTCTTGTTTTAAAAAAAAGCCTTTATGAAAGGTTCCCCCCCTCCTTTCCTTCTCTTCCATCATGTCCATTTCTCGGAGACTGCCTAGACACATCCCTGTCGTTTTCTCGGCAAAGTTTTTCAGAAGTGGTTTGCCATTGCCTCCTTCCTAGGGCTGAGATAAAGTAGCTGGCCCAAGGTCACCCAGCAAGCTTTTGTGCCTCAAGCAGAACTAGAACTCAATTTCTAAGACTGGTGCCTTAACCAAAACACCAAACTGGCTCTCAGTTGTGAAAGTTAAGAGTTGAAATCAGGATTCCCTTTAATTGTGAAATATATTTCCATTGGGGTTTTTTTTCCCTCCTCAGAGAAAATGAGCAGTTTCGGTCTTCTAACTTGCTGTACTTCAGATTTTCAATCCTCTAAAAATGCAGTTGCAAAATTGCTCAGGAAAATGAGATAGATGTTGACCGCAAGACAGCTGCCAAGATTCAGCCAGCATTTTCCTTGAATGACAGAACCTCCTAGGCTTGTGGACTTCAACTCCCAGAATCCCACAGCTTTGGGAATTTACGTCCACAATCTTAAAGTTGCCAAGGTTTAATACTCCAGACATAGAACTATTATTATTATTATTTTGCTTTGCAGAGATTTGACCAAAACGTAAAAACAAAAGAACTGTTTCCAGGATGTCTACGATGCCTTTTGATCTCTTCTGACCTTTTAAAAACAGTACATTTTTCTTCATTCCTGGATGCCAAATATTGTTCTTCTGTACATAAAATTGCAAGTAGTCCTCAAACTTCTGACCACGACAGGGCCAGAATTTCCATCGCTAAGCAAGGCGGTGGTGAAGAGAATCACGCCCATTTTATAAAAAATTTTCCTGCCACAGTTGTTAAATGAATCATTCCAGTTGTTAAGTAAATCATATGGTCATTAGGAGAATCCACCTTTGCCCATTGACTTTGCAAGGAACATCTCCAACTGTAACTCTGGACGGTCGCTAAATGAATGGCTGTAAGATGAGGGCTGCAGTAAAAATACAGGTAGTCCTCGACTTACAACAGTTCATTTAATGGCCGTTCAAAGTTACAACGGCACTGGAAAAAAAGTGAAATGTGACCATTTTTCACTGTTACGATCTTTGCAGCATCCTCATGATCACATGTTCAAAAGTCAGATGCTTGGCCACTAATTCATAGTTATGACAGTTGCAGTGTCCCGGAGTCATGCGATCCCCTTTGGCGAACTTCTGAGAAGCAAAGTCAATGGGGAAGCCAGATTCACTTAACTAACTTGTAAACATGTTACTAACTTAATAACTGCAGTGATTCACTTATGTGGGAAGAAATATCCACCTGGTTCAGTTCTAAGCTGGTAGAGACATTGGAAACATGGAGGCCGATTGGAAAGAAGATGGTTTATTGATGAAGTAGAAAGACATGGGTTTCTGGTTCTGGGCAGCTGACCACATGGAGTTGAGTGAGTGGCTTTCATACCTTCTTTTAGGCTTTGCACTTGAGCTTCCTGTTCCTGTGCAAGAACATGTATTCTATTGGCTGTTGTCAGATTTCTATGGGGTCATGTAGGGGTCATAGCTGGCTCTATAGGCTAAAGAGGAAATACAAATCCTAGGTGTTTGTCTGGGCTAAGTCTGGTTGACGTTTCGACTGCTCTGGGGGTGTTGAAATGTCTAAAATACCCTTAGGAGATTGTGCAATATAGTGAGCTCTTTCTTCTGCTAAGTGGTAGTGGGTTAATCCTATTATGTCCTAAAGGGTCATGTCCTGTTCTTAATACCATCACCCTGTAGCTGAAGGCCTTGTTTTGTAGATAGGTTGGCTCAGTCTTTCTTAATGGGCACAAAATATCTGCTGGGGCTATTAAGAAAGACTGAGTCTGTTTCCTGCCTCTAAAAAAGACGTGCTTCTCCATTTCTCATTTAGGGAAATATAATATTCTGGCTTTTTAATATTCCTCAAAATATTTCATTCTTCCAGGAGGGTGGGTGCTAACTTTCTACACTTAGCAACTGTGGCAAGAAAGGTAGTAAAATGGCAAAAATCATATAACAAACGTCTCACTTAGCAACATAAAGCTTTGGGCTCAACTGGGATTGTAAGTCGACCTGTATTCTGAAATGTTATTTATTTTTACTTTTATTTCAGGAGAAATAGACTTTTAATACATGTCAAACTCCATTTGATTCTTCTGTTTTCAAAGGCACAATGTAATATTTTGGAGCCTGCCCTGCAAAATCCGGGATTCCACTAGAGATTCTGGAGCAGAAAGGCATTTATAACTGCTATGGTTTGAAAGAGTCGGGGGGCAAGCTAATGGGGTCCATCTGTGGAGTATTTTGCAAACTGAAAGAAAATAATGTTTCAGGGTTTGGTGGTTAAAACCTGATCCCCTTACAACAACAAAAGCATGTTTTGTCAAGTAAGACTCAAGTACTCCCAAAAGGTAAAAAAGAAAAAGAAACTTTAAGTTTTCCAGATGTCTTGACGTTTTAAATAAATAATTGAGCTGTTGAAGAACACTGGTCTGCCTTACAGATAACTCAGCATAAGCTTCTAGCCAAAATTTCTCTCGTTTTTTCCAAGTTAATCTATCTTGGAGGGTCAGTTCTGCCACCCTTACATGATATCACACATAATGGAAATCGTTCAGATGGGAACAATTTGGAGGAGGAAGGGGGAGGGGGAGATCCTTAACCCTTTATCAGCCTGTACCTACTCTGTCAAACTCTCACCTTTATCAGTTGTGAACTAATGTTAAATTGTGGAACATGGCTCTAAAATCACATCATGGAGACACTTTTTAGTCTAGCAGCATGGAAGAACCCAGCTAAAAAACAGCCCGGAGCTAACTGGATCAAACCAATCTTTATTGCAGTCATTAACCAGCATACCGATTTAACTGAATAAGCTACAGTTTGGCTAACTGTGAGCGTGGCATGTGTAAACCCAGCCAGTGTTAAGCAATTGAGAATCATCCCAATAAAGATGTTTCTTTAGGCCACGCTCGGTGAACGAAACAAATTTATTTAATTGATCCTCTTTTATGGGATTATCTGCCTGAGCCAGACATTATCACCCAAATCTGTACGGCACTCTTGATTAAAATGTGATTGGCTTGCTTATGATTGTGCAACATGCCCTGAGCGCACTACCCCAAAATCCAAATCAGTCAAACTGCGCTCATAATGACCCTGGTGATTCACTTAACCACACTAAAGGTCGTAATATTTGGTTGTGTTATGATAAACTGCATTACAACCATCACGTTACAATAGTGAAGGGCAGTCTCCATTATGGTCGTAACTGAAGACAAGGTTGTTACTACTGACACCTGTACTGTTGTCTTATCACTGAGAGCCAGTTTGGCATAGTGATGAAGGTATCAGGCTAAAAACTGGGAGACCAAGAGTTCTAATCTAATCTTAATCACAAAGCCGGCTGGGTAATTTTGGGCCAGTTACCTTTCTCAGCCCTAAACAGGAAGCAATGGCAAATCACTCCTGATTTGCCAAGCTAGTCTCTGAAAATTGGACACGATTGAATAAAAGGAGGAAAAAAACCCTTTAAAATGATTGGCATTCATAAAGGTTCAGTTTCCCTGCAATTTTATTTATAAATGCAGGATCGTTTTAGCTTTTGGGTGAGCAGACTTGCTACCGAGAAAAAGTTATGTTTTTAAATTTCTTAAATACAACCAAGTTATGTGTTCTGTGATAATACATTTATCAATGTAAAAAGTGCAAAAATATTTTAGGTTTACTGAAAGGTATTGTAGTCCCATGTTTATTACATAAAAACTCTGTATTGTAGGATAACTTCCTTTCTTTAAAATTCTCTTTATGGGATGAAATCTTGGGAGATTTTTGTCAAGCCAGAGGACCAACCTAGAAATATTATTTCCTTCGCTAAGATTCTCTACCTTTCTATCTCTAACCCTCCAAGTATATTTTATTTCAGATTCTTTATTAATTATGAAGGATTGAGAGCTTATGGATTGGAGATGAAATTCTAAATACTTTTTTCCCTGTAGATTCAGCCAAATTCAGCAATTCCCTGTCCAATTAGATTGAATCCTCTACTCATAGTTCCAACTGATGAAGAGATTCCCTCCCTGGGCAAGTACAGATAATCCTTGATTTATGACCCCAACTGGGCCCCAAATTTATGTTACTCAGCGAGACATTCATTAAATGAGTTTTGCAACGTTTTGCGACTTTTCTTGCCACAGTTGCTAAGTGGAATCTTTGCAGCCCGGCTGTTAAGTGAATCTGGATTCCCCATTGACATTGCTCACGAGAAGGTTGCAAAGGGGGATCATATGACCCCGGGACACAGCAACCGTCATAAATATGAACCAGTTACCAAGATCCCAGTTTTGATTAGGTGACCATTGGGGCTGCTGCAACCGCCGCACGTGTGAAAAATAGTCCTAAAATTATAAGTCCTATATCTGACATACTATGCATTAGCCATACACTAAATAAGTCACCTCACTTTTTTCGGTGCCGTTGTAACTTTGAACTGTTTGAACTTTGAACCAAACTGTTGTAAGTCGAGGACTACCTGTATCAGGGATCATCACGGTTATTTTTTACACAAGGTGTGAAAAATTTGGTTAAGGCAATTCGTAACACTGAGCTACTACCACAGCCAGAAGCCCAGATTGGTTACAATTCGAACCAGTTGGGCTCAGCTCTTCTTTTCCTGGCCGAGTTCCCTCTTAATGTCGCCCGACTCCCGTTTTCTAGGTTCACACGACACACGAATCCCACTACCCGGATCTCTGCCTAGGTTCATTCGAGGGGCAGGTTAAGGAAGGATGGGGATCCAGATCCGCCCAACACGCATCCTCCTTCCCAATCCTGGCTTAGCCTTGCGAACCCGTGTACGGGGGGGGGGTGTCCGCCGCGCGTGGGAAGGCGCAAGCCGCGGGAGAATGAGCGGGCCCGTGTTTCCTGCAGCCGCGAGCTCCTTCCAGGCACGGCGTCCCTCGGAAAGCAGGTCTGCCGAAAAGACAAAGGGAACAAAGCGCTCTGCGGCAGCCGGTCCACATTCCTCGGGAAGAAAGGAGGCGTCTGGCTGGCGGGCGGGCAAGGCAAGGCAAGGCAAGGCAAAGCAGCTCCCTCGGCCCGCTGATCCCGCCTCGCTTCTCTCTCCTTCCTTGATTCCTTCGCCCGGCCGCCCTGGCCGAGCCCTCGCCGGCACCGGCTCCGGCCAAATACGGGCTCCCCTCGGCAAATCCCGCCGGCCGGACCTTCCCTTCTTTCTTCCCTCAGAGAGGGACGCTTCACCTGGCGCGAGCGGGGCCGCCGCCTTTGTGCCTGCGCGCCCTACGCTCGGCCCGAAAGTAGTTCCGACCAGGCCGGTCCAGAGACCACATCGCCTCTTTCCATGCGTGTGTGTGGAAAAGTGGCAGGGGTGGGGGGAGAGAAAGGTAAAAGAGTCCCTCCGGAATGCGGCAGGGACGGCTCCTGGCGCGTCCTCGGGAGTGGGCGGCGGCGTGAAGGGGCCGAGTTCTCCCGCGCCGTCAGAGCCTCTCTCGGCTGGCTGGCTGGGAGGGAGGAAGGGAGGGAAGGGAAGGAGGGAGAGCCGCGTCTCCGCGCGCCTGTGGATGCGGCTGAGGGACGTGGAGGAGGAGGAGAAGGAGGAGGGGAAGAAGGCGGCGGCAGGAGGAGGAGGAGGAGGAGGGCGCCTGCCTGAGCGAGCCCGGGAGCGGAGCCAGGGCGGAGACGGAATGCGCCCCTGCGCCGCCCCGGGTTCCCAGCCGGCTGAGGGGGAAGCGGCTCCCTGAGGAGGAAGGAACCGAAGCGAGGAGGCGAAAAGGCGAGCCGGCGGGACAGCCTTTCGCGCCGCCTTGGCTGCCGGAGGAGGAGGAGGAGGAGAGGAGGAGGAGGAAATCATGGAGGGCCGGGGCCGCGTCCCCTGCCCTCGCCGGGCTCCCTCGGCCAAGTAGCTTCCTGGTAGCAGCGCCGTGTCCGCCCTCCGCGGCCCCCCCTTCGGAAGCATGAGCGGGCAGCCGAGGAGCCGCCGCCGCCGCCGCCGCCCTCGGCCGCCGCCGGCTCCTGAGTCTCCTCCGCCGCCGCGCCGCCGCCGGTGAGAGCCGGCCGAGCCGAGGGAAGATGGGCGCCGTCGTGCGGAGCCTCCTGGTCTGCGGCTTGTGCGCGCTGGCGAGAGGTGAGGCGGGCGGGAAAGGCGGGAGGGAGGGAACGAACCAGGCCGGCCGAGCCGGGACCTCCGGAGCGGAGGCACAAAAGACGCGGCCGAACCGGGGTTGGGGTCCCCGCGCGTGTCGCGCTCGGCCGGGTCCGCTTTTCGTGGGGGGGTTTTTTCTTCCTCTTTTTCTTTCTTTCCACCCCCTTCACCCGCCCACGCCGCGGGGGTCCCTTCCCCGCCTTATTTTTTTTTAATTATTATTATTATTATTTTCTCCTCACAAAGTTGGCCGCCTTCCGGACGGTGCCTCCGGAGCCAGAGATGGGCTTTGGAGGTCTGGCAGCCGAGGAGGCTTCCCCGTGGGCGGCCTCGCGCGTGGGACCAGGGAGCGTGGCCCGAGTTGGATCCCTGGCCGAAAGCACCATCCCCCCCAAAAACAAACAAACAAACAACACCCCACGCAGGATTCCTCCTTGTGGAATTGGGGGGTGTGGGGGGGGTGTTTGCTCTTGACACTCTCCAGATTTAGTCCAAAAAAAAAAAAAGCGCCTCGAAATCCAGGCAGCCCGGAAAACAACAGGGAAACGGTGCCTCTTGCTTTTTGCCAAGCGCAAGAAGTGCCTTTTTTCCCCCCTTCCTTCCTTCCTTCCTTCCTTTTTTCTTTTCTTTTTTTTTTTTGGGGGGGGTGTACAGGTGGTCCTCGAGTTACAACGGTTCGTTTAGCGACCGTTCAAAGTGACGGGTGGTGCAGGGGGGAAAAAGTGGCTTTAACGACCGTTTTTTCACGGTCGTTTTTTCACCTTCAGGGACCGTTGCCGGTTGTGAGTGTGAGTGTGTGTGTGAGAGAGAGAGAGAGAGGGAGGGAGAGAGAGAGATCCAAATCCAGACTCTTGGTATTTGTGACGGTTGTGGTTGTGTGTCTGTCCTGGGTGGGGGGGTCCCCTTCCTGACAAGCAAATTCAATGGGGAAGCCGGATTTGCTGAACGATGGGTTCAACTGCTTTAACAACTGCAGTGGTTTGCTTAAACAACCGGGGCAAGAAAGGTCGTAAAAATGGGGCAAATTTGCTGAACGTTTCACTCAGCAGCAGAAGTTTTGGGCTCGATTGTGGTCATAAGTCGAGGACTTACCTGTACAACGTTTCAGATCACTGAGTTGCAGCCTGCTTTTCCTTTGGGCAAGGAGAAAAAAAGGGCTCCTGTGACACCAAGAGAAAAACATGTTTTGTTTTTTTAGGGATCTGGTTGGTTGGTTGATCCTCCCCACTGATCCAAACATTTGCATGTTGCATTTAATCAAAATGTAATCAAGAGAGTACTGTTATCAGTATCACACAGTTTTTTGCATTAGTTCTCAGTGGCAAGCATCAGATGCGTAAAGTAGTTCTAACTTTCTTATGCTATAATGGGAGGAAAATAACACAGCTGCTTTTTCTGTAAGGACCTGTATCAGCCTTGAAAAATTCTCCTTCCAGAGATGTTTTCTGTTTGTTTGTTTTTTTTGTTTTATGAACTTTCAGAGGTTGAATTAGGTTGGAGGGAGTCCCAGAAAATCAGTAATAATGGGGAAAATATGTTCCTATTCCAGGAATATTTGCCAGATAAGCTGTTTTCCTATAGAAATGATGTGCATGCTTAAATTCATGGGGGAGTATCACATTTTCCACTTGAAGAGTTAATCGGAGACAGAGAGAGAAAATACATTTGCATGAACTTTTTTCCCTGCATAAAATCTACTTCTGCTGTGTTTTCTATAAATAATCAGATTAAGGAGCACCCAGAGCAGATATGGAAGATTCAACATGTTTTATGACAAAGTCTTTTTGGTTTTTTTAAAACAAAAGTCCCGTTATGTATTTCCATATTTCTCTTAAGCTTCGTAAACCTTTGCCATTTATGAGGAAAAAAAGATAGTATGTAGTCCATGCTGCATTTTATTTTCCCTATCTTGATGCCAGAAATGGAATTTGGAACAATCATCAATAACATTCCATTTGAGATTTCATTGGAATTAATGGATATGGCATAAAATAAGTTTTCCTTCTTGGAAAAGGAAACAGAATTGGTTCAGGACTTATTGCAAAGAACACAGCTGTCCAAAAGCAAGCTGATATCTTGTCTGTGGACCCAATTAAAAATTAATAGGCAACAAATGGGAGAAGTGGATGATCATCTTTATGGACGATTACTTAAATATGAGCTAACTGGCAGCAGTCAAAAGAAGGTAATACAATCCTTGGTTGCATAAACGGGCGTAGAATCAAAATCATGTGAAGTATTAGTACCGCTCTATAAAACCTTAGTAAGACCACACCTGGGATACTGCATTCAGTTTTGGTCACCACATTACAAAAAAAGATGTTGAGACTTTGGAAAAAGTGCAGAGAAGAGCAACTAAGATGATTAAAAGCCTG
>JANHFL010000341.1:188913-201028 GCA_032468155.1 Oxyrhabdium leporinum
GGGGGGTGGGGGTGGGGTTCTCCAAAGATTTATTTGAAGGGATGTGATTTTTAATGTTTCCTGCCAGTAACTGGTTTTAATTACCATTGCATCTTTATTCAAAATTTTATGTAGTATGTGCATAGGGTGTTTTTTTTTAATGATGCTGGAATGTTTTCCTTTTTATCTCTCCAATTTTGCTGGGCTATAATCATTGGCATATGTGTAATTAATTTAAAAAGTTAAATCACAGTCTTGCTATTGAAATTCCTTATGAGATCCTTATGTAGAGTTTGTGCGCAATGCAGACAGACAGTTTACACATAAAAACACTATAAAGAAGATCTTGTATTTTAGAAAGCAAGGTAGGAAACAAATATTCATCTGGTGTTAACATCAAATATTAAAGCTATATTCTTAAAATACTGTGGGATACCTTTAGGTTTTTTTAAAAATTCAACATTTTTTTTTTTCCTGCAACAGAAGTATAAGGTAATGCACTGAAATAATAAGTTTACATCTTAGTTATTCCAATGGAATTATATGGTTACATTGGTCCCACATATTTAACTGAATTGCTTCTGTTCATAAGTATTTTCATGGTTATAATTATGCAACATTGTTATAATTTATTGTTATGGGCTAAGTTATTCTAAACTACTTTCTTGAAAACCTTGTACTGTTTTTATAATGTATTATAAATATTAAATATTATACTACCAGTCTATAGTTTCAGGCACTTAATTTTATGTTAATACAAACTGTTGTATTTCTATTGTTAAATAATAATTTGAACCTAAGCCCTGAGGAATTATATTGTATATATATTCCTCTTCAACACAAAGCCAATTCAAAGGCTAAGCTTAACAGTTTAAGCCAATTTTTAGGAATTGGTACACAAGCAACCACCCAGAAATGCATAATCGTCTTTTCACAACAATTCAAATTCAGTAGACCAAATTTCTTCAGAAATTAAGTTATTCAGAATTGAGGAATACAATATACTAAAAAATTAATGCCTTTAATCTTGAAACTTCTTTCAAGAACCTGGTTTACTAGAAACTTCTTTCAAGGACCTAAATAATCATACAGTAAAGAATTTCCAGTGGATACGACCACAGCATGTTCCTGAAAGTTTCTTCAACTTTACTACTCTCCAGCATAGAGACAATGATAGCCAACAATTTAAACATTGTTTAAGGAATTTATTAAATGTTGCTGAAGTGAGTTTTTAGATATAGAACGTATCTAACAGCACTTAAAAGCTGGAGGCACTTATTTGTGAACGTAGGACACTGGAATTTGTTATATATTTCTTGTATATTTCAAAATTCCTTTTTGAAAATTTAAAAAAAAATATGATGAATTGCCAGCTTGGCCTCAATAATGGCATTTTCCAATGCACTCATTGGGATTAATGTACGAACAAGGCAACCTCAGGTCTTTGAGGTAAAAATATATTACTTTTGTAATATGTGAAATATTTTGAAAAATAATTATCCTGTCCTGTCCTGTCCTATACTACATGCTATACTATACACTATACTATACTATTTCTATTCTATTACTATACACTATACACTACTATACTATACTACACTACACTACACACAAACTATACTGAGTGGCCTAGTGATGAAGATGTGTGCCTCCCACTTGGCAGGTTGAGAATTCAATCCTAAGGTAGATGTTTCTCTCCTAGGGCGCAAAGAAAAAATATCTGCTGTGAACTCCAGATGGCATCAGGAAGGGCATCCGGTCAGTAATCGCTCAGCTCCATACAGTCGCCCTGACTTTACCATGAATTAAGGAATTACGGGGTTGTAAAAAAGGGAGTTTATATTATATTATGAGCAAAACACTTTTTAAGTGAGCCACGCCTAATCTTACAACCTTTCCCCCCCGTGGTCGTTAAGCAGATAATTAAGTGAAGCACAAGGTCATTAAGGAAATCTGGCTTTCCCCATTGATCTTATTTATCAAAAGCTGTCTGAGAAGGTCAAATATGTGGTAATAGATCAAACACATACATATTCAGATTGCCAGCTTTGTATGATAAAGCTATTTTCTTATGCTAGTAACAGAAATGGTATAAAGGCAGATATTCTCTAACAGCTTTATAAAGTTTGGTCCTCTTGAACTGAGTGTGACTCCTCATTAGCTTTCTTGGCAGTATTACAGAAATAGTTTGTCATTTTTGTCTTCCAGGAATTTTTTTAATGACCTCAACATTCTAACTGGGACTTCCTGGTGATTTCCACCCAAAAATTAACAAAACCCAGCTCTCTACTGTTTTTTCCCCCCCAAAATCCGCCAATATCGACTAAAAGCTGCCACATGAGTAAACCTAGTGGTATGCATTCTAATAAACATATCTTATCCAACAACTGAATAGTTTAACAAGTTTGATTGTAGGATATATTATCAACAGCACAAACAATGGTTTATCCTAAGATGCGCATAGCTTGAACAAATCACGATTAGTATTTGTTTTTCTACTTCAGAAAAGTTTTTAAAGCGTTAAAAGGCAAGTGCTGAAGAACTGTCTCTGGATCATAAACAGCATTTATATTAATATATATTTATATTAATTAGACCAACGATTTAGATATGTCAATTAGTAAAAAGCAACAAGAGAAAATGTTTTGAATGAGTAAATGTGCAGGGAGACATTCTGTTTTTTCAGCTGGGATTTTTTATTTGCAAATATAGCTTCCCCTATGAAGTTGATCCAAGAATTTTTACCATGTAAATAAAAACTACGTTAATTGTCTTGCAGTTACACTAACAATGCAATTCCAGGCATGTATTCAATAGTACTTACTCTAGATAAGTATGCTTTGGTGGCAGCTTTCTGGAGGACAAGCATCTTCATTGGATTTAACTCTCAGAATTACACAGAATTATATAGAAACTGGGAATTTAATTTTAGGCAGCAACAATAACAACCACAGGCTGAATAAAACAAGACTGAACATTCATCCAATATATTCTGAATGACTGTATTTATTCAGAGAAGATAATAGGCATCTAGACATTTGATTACAAATGTTTTTAAAAGAAACACTGATTTATCACGATGCCACTAGGTGTCCTTTGATAGAGTAATTTGCTAACTTCTCTAAACCCTGTATGAAATGAAAACCTGAATTTACATTTAGTATTTTTAACAGCTAAAAGTGACAGAGATTCAGATGTAACAAATTCCATTACAAAAAATGTATACTGATCATTCAATCCTCACACATAGAACTACCCATAGAAATTTTATGGGTTTTATGGGTTAATTTTAAAATGGGGTTTTAAAAGTGTAAATTTTTAAAGTGTATTTTTAAGGGGATTTTTAAGTGTAAACCGCCCCGAGTCCTTGGAATTGGGCGGTATATAAGTCTAATTAAATGAAATGAAATGAATGAATGAAATTCAATTTACTGAGTTTAAAGGTCCTGAAAAAGTAGCAGGAAATGAAACTTCCAGTGAGCACCATAGTGAGCTACACATTCTGCCAAAATGGAACAGCATTATGGCAGAGATTGGAGACTTGATGCAGGAGTTAGCTGGTGAAATCTCTCTGGATAAAGTAGAGATTGTGAGATTGCTCACATAAACCTGGGATCACATATTCCTAAAAACGTGATCCATATGAGCTAAGTTTCTAAGGCAGCAGTCCCCAACCTCTCAGCTCGGCAGACTGGCAAAAGTGGCAGAGGCGGGAGAGGGGATGGTTTCTCACATGCGTGTGTGTCATTTTCACAAATGCAGCTTCGCCATACTCGCCCACCATTTCCGCAGGCTGGTTCCTAACAGGCTGCAGCCCGGCACCGGGCAACAGCCCAGGTGTTGGGACCCCCATTCTAAAGTATAGTATTTGGCACTTTATAAATATGGATTTTAAATAATCGCTTGGCATAATGAAATGTTTAGATGGAAGGCAATGTTTCTCTGGCTTTTAAAATACCTCAATGGGAACCTCATTATGATATAGTACAGGTTCTATCAAAGGAAAAGCATAATAAACATAATACACAGGAAAAACATAATAAAATACAAAAAGGGATCCTGTTCGATTGATCTCCAATGTAATGTTCCTCAGAACTACAACCTGACATGGTGTTGTTAATCTCGAGTTTTTGAGAAGGAGGTCGAGGAGAAAGAAGGGATACAACTGAAAAGAGATAGCAATAGACATTTAACAAAAGGAAAGATCCTTCATCTGCACGAGAGAACTTAGAGAATTTTGCCTTCACATTAACAGATTGTTTTAAGGGTCTATTGGTAGTCCTCGACTTACAACCACAATTGGGACCAGAATTTCCATTGCTAAGCAAAGTGGCTAAGTGAGTAGGACCCAATTATGACCTTTTGAGTCATGGTGGTTAAGCCAATTACTGCAGGAAAATGAATCGAGCAATTGTTAAATATATCCAGCTTCCCCTGTTGACTTTGCATGTGGAAAGTCAGCTGGGAGGGCCACAGATGACAATCACATGACTCTGAGATGCTGCAACTGTTATAAATACACAACTGTTGCCAAGTGACCAAATTTTCATCACATGACCATAGGGATGCTGCAACAATCATAAGTGTGAGTACCGGTTTTAAGACACATTTTTCAGTGCTAACTTCCAGCATCTGCTAAATGACAGGTAAGTTGAGGGCCACACTACTTATGTTCATAAGTTAACATATTTATTGGAAGTACTACCTACCACAAACATATTTGATTATGATACTACAAAGTCATTATACATTCTAACTCTGATCTCACTTCATATTTTCAGTAGAAATTAAGCAACCATCCAATATTTCAGTACTGTAAGGGAAAAATTACCAGTGTTCAGTTTTATTTTATATACAATGATCTCTCTTTATTTTTATTTGTTCAGATACAGAATAATCCCCTTCAGAAAGCTATGATTTAAAATCTGTATTGATCTTTACAACATTTTCTAATCTACAAGGCAATCCATATCAAAAGTGAGAATAGTCAGGCGAGGCCCAAGTAAGACAAAAGACAATAAATGGAAGCATTTGTTCACCACATTAAATATTACTCTTGAAAGTAGTGAAATGCGAAACAAGGATGATAAACAGATACATGTGGCCTCTACATAATGAGAACCAAATGAATATCACAACAGAAGAATACTTTCACACTTTTCCACCCAAATAAACTGCTCCAGTTACACAGAACAGAACAAGACAAGAGAGGAAAGAATCCAGAAAAGTGAGATGTGCTACCGCCTTGCCTTCAAACTAGCAGTAATTGACTCTCTTTCATGTTCAAAATAATTGAGAATATACATTTATTTTACTTTGTGGACAAAAAAATCACCAGTATGTGGTGTCATCCAAGAAAAACCAAAATTTATTACATTAGTCAAAATCATTTTAATGTTATAACATTTCATTGAAAACTATAATAAAATATTTTATTATATAGTAAAATAATAAGTCTAGTGACTAATGAAATAGCATAGGGTCTCCTGCTTGAGCATGGGTTTGGAATGGAAGACCTCCAAGGACTTTTCCAACTCTATTCTATTCCAATTTTAATAATAGAAAGAACACGCTGAAAAATATTTATGCAAACCAAAATTAATCTGACAATATAATTTAAAAATAAAAGGGAATATATATATATTTCAAGGCTGAAAGGCAGAGATCTTATCGCTCTCTGAGCTTGATTATTTACCTGCAGATGTTTAATTATCCCATTAGGCAGCAGTGCATCATTATCAACCAATATAATTTAATCTAGTTTTTAAATGTGTTAATTTGCATTTTGAAAAGCAATTTTAACATATAAAAGATTTTTTTTTAAAAATCTCAGAAACTACTTTAGCTGAGGCAAAAGTTTTACAATCCTGTTTTTAAAGCATTGTTTAAGGATACACTGAAGACATTTTAAAGGATGGCTTCAAACTCAGGGAATGGGCATTACAATATCAAATATAATTCAGTATAGCGAGACTTAATGATGCTTTCTGGGCTTGTTTGAGTGCAGGTGCTTAATTACATTTGATTTTAATTATAGAAAAAATAAGTAAACTCTTTCTGTAGTTAAACTTGACTCCTAATGACTAAATAAACACATCTGTGTTCCTTTATTGACTACAATATGTAAGCAGTTTCTGATCCTAACCCCAAGACTTCTGATGAGAACACATCCCTGTTAGTTAGACATCCTTGATGTTACATTCACATGTCACAAAGGAAATACTCATAAGGCAAGTTAGAGAAGGATGTGCATTGGTTACAGGGTTTTTTTTTTAACTACTACATAAACTCTTTCATTCTTCACTTAAGTATGCTACTTTTCATCCCTTAAATCAGCCCAAAGGCATATCAATTTATAATTGTATGCCACTGAGGTAATAACCCTGTCATTAATCCCCACTGACCTTAAAACAGATTTGAAATCAACCATGCATTGTTGCACTAAGGAGGAATTAATAATAAATAGCATCTAAGATTTTTTTGAAACAAAAACAAAAATAGAAAAACTGGAAATTTAGGTGGGCAGTCCATTGAACAGGTTAAGCCAGGGCACCTCAACCCCCAGGCCATGAGCCCCTATCAAGCCTTGAGCCTTTCGGAACCAGGCTGCAGAAGTGGTGGGCAAACACATGCAAATGCATGCGTGTGTGCATCCCCAATCACGTGAGTTTGTGCATGCATGCTTGCCCCCCGCATGTGTGGATCAATCTCCTTTCTCTGCTGCCAGTCCACAAAAACCAAAAAAGTTGGGGAACTCTGGCTTAAGCTATCTAGGGACACTTTTTCAAACTTCAGGAAGCAGAAATGCACCCCTGGATTATGTATCCTGCAATGCACAGAGATCTGCATTAGCTATACAAAGTGATTATTTCCCCAAAGGAGAAGAGTTTTTCCCTGTTGCAATTAAGTTATTTGTACCTAAAGCCTGAGTACAATTGCTATATGGGGCTCAGTTAGAGCCATGATCACCTTACAAAAAATTCTAAACAATATCCTGCAGGTTACCCAGTGCAGTATTTCAACGAGAAGTAGGAATCAGTAAACTTGAATCTAATCTCTGGATAAATATCTACTGGTTAAAACTAGACCACAATCCTAGTGGACTGACCCATCTAATGTTGGCAAAACAACTACAAATCTTCCTGGAAATAGCAATCCAAAAGAAATCGAGCCTCTATATTTTTTTCAGTAATGCCATCTTAACCTTAGAGGCAGATTAAATTGGATCAACACTATGGCAAAGGATCTTAGATATAGAAAGTCAAATAGAGGTTGCTCTTTTCTCTTATGATATAATCGCAAATAGTCACATTTTAGTGCTTTAAACCACACTCATATTTATATTATATCACAGTTCCCAAATTCAGGAGAGCCTTATTTTTAGTTCAATTTAATACTTTCCTGACAGCTGTCCTGGAAGGAAAATATAGGAAAATCATATATGAAACCCAATACTGCCCCTGTGATATGGGTATCATACAAATCACAGTGCATACAGAACAGAATACCAAAGTAAGAAGGGAACTTGGAGGTTTTCTGTCCAATCTATTCTTAAAAACTTTCAGTACTGGAGCACCCACAACTTCTGGAGAACAAATTAATTGTTCTCACTATCAGAAAATTTCTCCTTAATTCATGTTCTTCTGTATTGCCATTTCTACAGAGACATTTGCCACCAATGGATTATCCCTCCATTATTTAAATTTCCTTGCCACTCGTAATTTTTATTTGTATTGTCTGTTAAGCAATCAACAAAAAATTATTCCTCTACAAGTAGCAAAATTTTACTACATTATGTGTAAGCTTCACAATCACTGAAATAAAATTTCTGTCTTGATGACAAGGGAGAACGAAAAAGGAAAAGAAATCAAGTTTTATGACATTATTCAAAGCGATTAAAGCTCAAGATTGTTAAAAAATAAAGGGAAGGAATATAAATTTGGTTTATTTGATCAATGTTAAAATGGATGCTTTTATTTCTGGTAATCTTTAATGGACCTTTTCCGACCAGGACTGAATGGTGAAGTTTTTAAGGATTTGTTTATAGAAGAGGTGAGCTATAATGAACAAATGGTTAGTTGTATTTTAAGAGACAAATTGTTAAACTTGTTTATACTTGTTCTGACAAAGAGAAAAATGACTTCTTTATATATTTGTTTGCTCTTTCTTTGCTATTTTTATTTGATCTTTCTTTTCTTTTTATATTGTTCTCTTTTTTCTGCACTCGCTAAGTTTTATTCTTTTATTTGTTGTAATTTGTATTAGTTTCTATCTATGGAGTCCTTGGTGTTCTTTGAGGTTGGTTCTTTGCAGAGGTGGTATTCAGCCAGTTCGGACCGATTCAGGCAAACCGGTATCTCCGACGATCAGCTAGTGGGCGAACCGGTAGCTCCGATGATCAGCTGCACCCACCAACCTTATCCTGTTCTTTTATTTCCTGCTTTCTAACACATCTCAATTGCATGGCACAGCTGATTTCCTCCCTCCCTCCGTTGCTAGTCTACTTACCATTGCTGACTAAGGTAAGCAGCTGAGCTTCTAAATGCTTCATATTCAGTGCTGCGCGCAAGAGCTTTAGGTGCGCTCACCAAACCAGTTGTTAAACCAGCAGCATCCCACCACTGATTCTTTGCTTGCAGAGGTTTCATTATCCAGTTAGGTAACCCTGTCAGTGTTGGTAAGAGTGTTGTTTTTTCTTTAGTAATTCCTTGATTAGGTTGTTTCTTCATGGTTGAATTGGGAATTCCTACACTGGGCATGCTACTGTATATAAACAGAGAGCAAACTCCACTCTCTTCTTGAAGTGAGGATATTATCTAGTTAGATAATGAAATATCAGAAAACAACTAAGCTCAGAGACAATCAAGGATGCTACATTTCAATTCTGACCTACATATAGTCTCTTCTATTGGTTTTATCTGTACAACTGAAATGGTTAATTAGATTATTATTTTTTTAATATGGAAATATCGTCTTATTCCAGGATTTCTTTTAAAATTCCCAGTCTAATCCCCAGACCTGGGATTTCTAGCAGAAAGCTACAATATTTTTAAATGAAATCTAAATAATTAAATAAACCATTAAATAATACTAGGCAGATTTTGGATTAAACCAATTTGTCCTGTAATACTATCTTTATAATTCAGCGTTCAGGTTGATACTGGATATTTCTAAGTAATTCTAAAATGTGTGCAATATTAGTATTGTCTACTAAAATGAAAAGGATAAAAAATATATTTCTGTACTTTAAAAACAAAAGATCTCTCCCATCTCCATTTGTTAAACTGTTCTGCTGATTTGATTATAGCATGCTGAAGAATTTTTAAAAACTGGGCAGCTGTCGACATTGTGTTTGGCAGGATCCTGAATTTATTATAAAGTCCAACAGTCATCTGCCAAGCCTGACCCATGCATCTTTTCTCTTAGCAATCTACTTTTGCTGTCCTTTTCCAATTAACCCTAACCCTAACCTAATTAGATTGGCATCGCCAACAGCTTTTATTAAAAACAGAATTTAACTTTCTTAAGGATTACAAACAGTAGGTAATGCCTATCCTTCTTAGGCGAAGAGACCGGAGAGCATTCTACCTAGGCCTGTAAAGCATCTTGAGTTTAAAAAATCTGCGCATGTTCTGGTGCGTATGCACACCCTCGCTGAAATGTCACACATGCTTGTAATTCTGTAAGAGTAGCAAACAAGAGAAAACGCAAGGGTCGTCTTGCTGCTAATAATCTAGAGGCTGCCAAAGTAACTTGAATCTTTCCTCTCCACACACACCCAGTCCCTAGCTCATTAACCTTCCCAATAGCATCAACTGCAGTGATTCCTTGAAAAAAAAAAGGACAAAAGAAATACTAACAGCTAAATACAATATCCTGGATTTGACACACACTTTCAGAACTCATAACTTGCCAATTGTGAACAGAGTGTTATCATGCAGATGACTTATTCCAGATTTTCTCTCCCTCTCTTTCTCCGTCCTCCCTGGAAATAAACCAAAGTTGTCCTCAATTCTTTGTGTGTGTGTGTGCGCGTATCCATTTATACACTTTATGTCTTTGTTACATCAGAAAATAATGCCTCAGTCTCACAGAACAACACTATGCATCTAGCATCTTAGGAAATCAATTGTAAGTCTTCTTTTTTTGGGGGGGAGGGATTGTTGCTAATGTTTAATTTTGGTGGTGGGGAGACTAATTTTGTACAATATTGTACTGATTGCTTTTTCCAAGCTACCAGTTAAGGCTGTATGATTATGCAGCCTACTTATGCTTAAGGAAACTTTCTTACTTTCTATCTGGTCCAAAAGTACAAAAATCATTGTATATGAACTACAATTCCATGGTTAATGTATCCATTTTTCATTTCATACTTTCTCATACAGAAATACCTTTCTGCTGAATTGACTGGCAATCTCGTTTAAGGAGTTCTATAAAAACAATGACTTTTTAAAAATAAAAAATGATGAATCTTTGATCTCCTTTTGTTTGCTACACCGCTTGTTTTGCAGAACACTTGTTTTGCTGTCGAAGTCACAGGCCAAGAGAACACACAACATTGTTTTCCAAATGCAACCAAAGTCAACTGGCAACTGTTTAGTCATGGCAATTTTTGGAAATATGTGTTTCTACCAATTGCATAATTACAAAATCATTTTTGCCAATTAAAAACTAAATCATATTGGACTAAATAAAAATAATCAGAATTAAAATAACAGAGTTGGATTCTAAAGGACAAATATGTGAGATTCCAAACATATCAGACTACTGAGAAAAGATCCTTTAACTGTCTTCCATCAAAGAGCTTTCTATTGGATACAGAATATCAGATGTTGGTATGATGTAGGATTATCCGAGATGCAGGCAATCCAGATACAAACCATTTAGATTTCTAAAAGTTAGTATGAGAAATTTGTCTTAGAAATGAGCAAGTAGCCAATTAGATTAGAATTAGATTAAATGGAATATGACATAAAGCTTTCTGGAGATGTAGCTTCTGAAATAATTCAGGGGCAACATTGAGACATTAACTGGATCCCCGCCAATCAGGATGCAAAACATTGGTCATTCCAATTGATGACTAATACTGGGATCTCATGGAGGGAATACACACCTCCTGTTCTATTACACCTCTCGGCAGTGTTCAATACATGGCCATGGTAGCTTCAGCACTGTCTGTGAAGATCAGGCTCTGCTCCTTCCTGGATAAGCCCCGGGTTATTCTGGGAGTTGAAGTCCACACATCTTAAAGCTGTCAAGGTTGATGGTGCTCTAAGGCAGGACTGTCAAACTTCATTGCCCACACCCGGTTTAACGAAGAGGGGAAAAGTTCCGATACGTTATGTGACACCGCCATGACGTTTGACACCCCTGCTCTAAGGACTGATGGGTCAAAATATGCTCAAATTAAATCCCTGAAAGACAGAGTTGGTTTTCATAGGTGATCAATCTGGCTGAATCAACGTTGCTTCTGGATGGAGTTATATTTCCCTAGTGAAGAAGAAGCAACCTGCAACTTGGGCCTCCTAGATTTTCTGAATATTGCAGTGGCACTTAGACTTATATAACAC
Source organism: Oxyrhabdium leporinum (assembly GCA_032468155.1). NCBI lineage: Eukaryota > Metazoa > Chordata > Lepidosauria > Squamata > Cyclocoridae > Oxyrhabdium > Oxyrhabdium leporinum. The sequence continues at coordinate 200,463 of JANHFL010000341.1, forward strand.
CATTCCCCCCCCAATAGTGCTTTACAGCCCTGTCTGGGCTGCTAACAATGTCAGCATATTACCCCCAACAACCTGGACCCTCATTTTACCAGACCTTGGAAGGATGGAAGGCTGAGTCAACTTCGAGCCCCATCAGGATTGAACTCCAGGCTGTGAGCAGAGGTAGTCTGCAATACTGCATTCTAACCATTTACCCACCAGGGCTCCTAAAATTCAGATAAACTTTTCCCCATACAGGGGAAAGTTCTTAAAACTATGATTCAACTCATAAAAGTAGCCCTGCATGGATAACACCAGCAGGAGCAAAATCAATTTTGTTGTATATATGTACAATGACAATAAAGTTTATTATTGTTAGTCCCCTTTTGTGGAGTTACCTTTCAAAATAACTTAAAACAGGGATTAATACATTTAGCAGCATCACACTGTTCTTAAATGAATGTATTAGTTGTCAATAGATTCTAAATCAATGCCATGGTTTTGACTTTAATTTATTTATTTATTTTATTTAATTAAATTTATATACCGCCCCATTCCGAAGACTCGGGGCGGTTCACAACAACTAT
>JANHFL010000341.1:210105-231694 GCA_032468155.1 Oxyrhabdium leporinum
TTCTTTCTTTCTTTCTTTCTTTCTTTCTTTCTTTCTTTCTTTCTTTCTTTCTTTCTTTCTTTCTTTCTCTTTCTTATCCTTATCCCTGTTTCCCCGTTTTGTTTTCCTAAAAGCAAGCACCTCCAAGACAACAGAAGAAATCAACCACTCCTCCATCAGCTGTCCAGGGCCAGAAGGTGGGGTCTCTCACACCACCATCGTCCCCCAAGACTCAGCGAGGGGGACACCGGAGGATTCTAAGTGATGTGACCCACAGCACTGTCTTCGGGGTCCCAGCCAGTAAATCAACACAACTGCTACAGGCGGCAGCTGCGGAAGCCAGCCTCAATAAGTCCAAGTAAGTCTGGGGCGGTCCCCTGTTCCCCTTGGAGAGCACGTGCCAGTTGGAGGACGCTGAATTGAACGGGAAGTTTAAGGACTTTATAGTAGACAGAAATCCAGGGGAGAACAAAGGAAATGACGGCAGGTAACCCGGTCCAGACTTTCTCATATTCCCTCCTGAAGGAGCCATCCTGCCATGCTTTTCCGGCTATCTTCAAGCTGCTGTCCTTGAGACATGTTGCACTGCAGCTTCTCTAAGCCCATAGGGCTGTGGAATTCAATTCAGCTGGACCCTCGGGCCGCGGCCCGGTCAGAACCAGCCGTGCAAGCGCCAGGCGAGCCTGCACGCCCAGCTCCATTGGCACGAGCCGCGCAGGCACACCCGTGCGCAAGTGCCTGCCCTTCTCGTGAATAGAGCTCCGCGCATGTCTGCTGCTCACACGGAACCGTTCTTGGCTTTTATGTTGCTGCATTTCCAAGGACTGCAGACTGCAGGCAGCTTTCAAATATCTGTGGAGATTCTCAGTCATCCAGGTCAGAGTTGTCCCAAAAGGTGCTTTTTAAAGAGGCAACTGGACTTCCTTGGTTTTTCCTTGAAGACGTTTCGCTTGAAAGGACCGTATTGTAGACCGGTGATAGGTGACGTCGTATCCCTGCCCCTCGGTGGAGGGAGGGCTGTTCAGTTTGGACACAGATGGCCTCTTGGACCCCTCTTTCAAACCAGCGGTCCTCTCTGTCCAAAATGTGGACTTTGCTGTCTTCCAAAGAGCGGCCTGTGTCTTTTAAATGCAGGGGGACTGCCGAATCTGGTCCCCGATGGGTTTGTTCTCCCATGTTGCGCCATGCGCTTGTGAAGTGGCTGCTTCCCCAGTGTACAGATCTGCACAGGGCTGACTGTATTGTACTGCATATACCACGTTCAAATAGCAGCATTAGAGCCCAGCCGTCAGGAGCACCAATGATGCCCCATCCAGGGCTGGAACAGGGCAGTTAACAAGCTAAGGGGAAGAGCCCAAGGCTCTTTCAACAGCATCCCTACCAGTTTGGCTGTAAAACTCACGGGGAGCTTTTGTGTCAATCTCAATTTCTTGAATTAAAGAATCTCACAGGGATGCTGTAAAAAAAAAAAAAAAAGGAAACAGCGAGAGGGGGAAAGCCATTGTGTACTTTACCGTGAGCTCATTAGAGAGCAAACAGGATGAAAATGAAACTTGTCTTGCACTTTAGAAAAAATAATCCTGGAGAAAGATGGATTGCTCCAAGCAAGTGTGGCTGTGTGCAGCCTGTGGTTTCTTTGCCTTGCTTTGGGTCAAAGACTCCCTTTTTTTTATTGCCGTAGAAATAACTGGAGTGTTCCTCCCGTTGCGTGCTCTTAAGACCTCGCCAGGCAACCAGGTTTTAATGAGAATCCGATTGAAGGAATTGCCATGGTGCTACCACCAATGGACTTCTTCTTACGCCAGCTCAAACACCCGGGCGTCTTTATGTCCCCCTTTCTTCAAAATGCGTAATAAAAGAGATTCTCTTTCGGCTGCGCTTTTAATGCTTTGTCAAACAGAGCTAAAGTGTTCGAAGGTCTAGAGTTATAAAATGTTCTTTTGTTCTGAGCTGATAGAACTTAGCGCTCTCTTCGTTTATGTCCCAGATTAAGAAGATGCCTCTGACGTCACTGGAAATATGGAAGTCAACTTAATTTCTGTTCCTGGGTTTCCAAATATACCTCTAGACCGCTGTGGGCAATTTGTATTTATTTTCTACTTCGTTTATCAAGTTTATTTGCCGTTTTGTGGCTTGGGGTATATAGTCTTGGCAGGGCTTCCGTGGTCCGACACGCACAGCTTTGTCAGTGGCTTTAGTCAACGATCAGCCACGGAACCAACCTTCCTAACTCTTGACTTCTTGGGCTGTCCCTCTCTAGGTCTGCCTCGACCACCCCTTCGGGATCTCCGAGGACCTCTCAGCAAAACGTCTACAACCCACCAGACGTCTCTACTTGGAACCCTTTTGACGATGACAATTTCTCCAAGCTGACGGCAGAGGAGCTGCTGAATAAGGATTTTGCAAAACTAAGCGATGGTTAGTTTGGGGTTGGTGCAGAAACTGGGCCAAAGATGGCTGTTGAAAGACGACAGGCAGAGAGCAAGGCATTTTTAGGGGCTCTGGGTTCACAACGGACAAGCCGATTTTGTTTTTACTGCCCCAGTTTTTCGTGCCTTGCGCTCACCAAAGCGGTCCCCTGGGTTTCCGTGTTCCTCAGATGGGGAAAGAGAAAGGGAGGGCGGGGTGTCCCTGCTGGGCCTCCCCTGAGAAGCTGCGTTTGCCCCTATAGCAGCTCCTTCTGCGGCAACTGGCTTCCTTACGGATCCCCTGAAACTCCTTCATCTGGCTCAGCAGGAGGCCCTTCTCCCATGACACGTGTGGCCAGCTCGACGTGACTCACGTCGGGGGCGCCTGTGGGGGCCTGAGTGCTCTGCCAACGGAAAAGAGCTCCTGAACCTCGTGCAACCCTCCGCCAGCCAAAATGGAGCTCCGTTTTCACTGGCAGAGGCACCACGGGCCGGTCCTTCGCTGTTTCCCGGGTGGCCCCGCGGGCGAGATCGAAGCACCCCACGGAGCAGATCTGGCCCACGGGCCTTGAGTTTCACACCCCTGGCATACAAGAATCAGTTGGTAGTTGGCAGCAGCTTTTAGCATTGGCTGCCCTTCCTTGGCGCTTTTCCTCCACCTTTCCTCTCTTTCTGGCACTCTCGCACAGAATTCCTACGGGTCGTCTTGGTCTCTCCCTCCCTGATCTCCCCCTAGTTGTACGCCACCCCCCCCCACACCCCCAAGTGGTGAGTAACTCACGTATCATTTAACGACCGGGCCTTTTGAATTCCAGGTAAACCTCCTGAGAAACTTGACAGCTCAACGGAGAACCTGATCCCAGGTTTTCAGCCTGCACCTTCCGCAGCGCAGTCGGACACGTTCGGCTCTTCTCCTCTTGCACCCATATCAGGTAGGTTGTGGGGCAGACCGGAAAGGATGGAGACTCGTCCCGGGTTGATTTGGGTCTGTCAGGCTGAATCTTGTCTCGAGCACAAGTGAGAAGTGCGCGAGTAGCCCTTAGGTGAAAGAAGAAGGCAGGAGAAAGAGGGTTTCTTAGATCTTCAAGGCCCGTTGACCTGACTTTCCTTGAATGGGTTCTATCTCACCATGCTCGCCAAAAGTCGTGTGAACTGCAGTCCCATCACTGCAGCTGCCAACTTGGGAACGGTGGATTTATAGCAAGGATATTGAATCTGTGGCTCTCCAGATGTTGCTACACAGCTTCCATTGGCCTAAGCCAACCTCCTTAATCATGGTGAATAAAATACTGGGAGGCCTGTTTCGTCGGCATTAGGAGGCGCAGGCGTTCTCCCCGTCTTGAGCTAGACCAAGAAAGTGAAACGTGATGGAATGGTCTCCGCTGCGAGATGTAATGTTACAAATTAAAGATCAACTGTATGCCGACTTTCGGATCCACAGAAAAGAATTGTGAGATGTGGTTGGCTACACGTTCTGCAACGCGACAGCCATCTAGTGCTCCAATGGCAGGGAGGCATTTTGGAACCATTCGCTCAGGGGGGGTCCAACCTTGGCAACTTGAAGAGTGGTGGACTTCAACTCCCAGAATTCCACCAGATGACATCCGCAAGTTTTAAAATCGGTCAAAGTTAGGCGCCCCTGTTTTAGCTAAGGCAGGAGGTAGCAGCTGATGCTTGAGAGATTGGACGGAGGGATTCCACCCTGAATGCCGTTTTGCTTCTATACAAGTCAGAACTCTGGATTTTTAAAACTCTCAACTCCCGAGATCCTGATCGTTTCAAGGGGGCCTCTTCCAAACGTCTTCCTAGCTTCCTTCTGAGTCCGGTGCGCTGGTTATCGTGCTGTCAGTCGAAAAGGGAAGGTTGCTGTGACCGGGCACGGTGCCCTCTTGTAGGGCACCCTCTGTGCTCTCAGTCTCCTTCTGCTCCTCCTCTGCTTTCCTTTGTGTGCATTGTGTGTGTTGAGATTACACACTTCGATGGAGTTATTTTGGCTGACGTAGGGGACGTTTTCTTTTTGCGTGGGTACATCTGTACGCCCTCATTCTCCACATGGGTGATGCAGCTTGCTTTGGCTTTGTATGTCAACCCAGGGCTTTATTTGCGTATCTAGAAATCTTTAAAAAATCTAGACAAATAAATAGTGACTCCTGTATTAATCCTGGATGACGCAAAATGTTGAGACGGAAAGTTGAGTCTGATTTTGCTTGTCTCCAATATAGGTGAAAATTATAGCTTAAGATATCCAGGGAAAAAGGATAGTAGAAAGGCATTGAACAAATCCAGTTTTTCCTCTGCTATCTTCTTCTACTTTGCTTGACTCCATTTTCCTTCCTTCCTTCCTTCCTTCCTTCCTTCCTTCCTTCCTTCTTTCCTTCCTTCCTTCCTTCCTTCCTTCCTTCCTTCCTTCCAATGAACAAGGACATACATTCAATTTTGCAGCTACCAATATTGTTGGACGAACAGGCACAAAAACAGCTAGGGAAGTGATTGAAGCCTGGGAAACAGGCCCCTCGTCAGTCAACGGGAATGCTGATTTACCACCAGTCTATCAAGTACTTAGTAGGCAAGGGTTGGGCAGCATAAGCAAACAATAGCTTAAAAGACAGCCATCAACATATCCCAATCAACATCTAAAAAGCCATTTACAACACTATAAATACCACACACAGAACAGCACACACTCTGCTAGAGAGAAGTTCCCAGCACGAGTCCGAAAGCTCGGAAGACAAAACCTCTGGATCCTGCAACATTATCCTGGGACACGTATATCCACCTTCATTAGTAATAAACAAGTTAACTACATTTATTTAATGCAATTTTAATTATATTTAAAATAATTTTATGAAATTTTTCAGGGTTGTAGCACTCTCCTTCGCCCAGTTCTTGGAAGTGACCCACAATCAAACAGCTCAAGAAATGTGATGTGGCTCTGCCTTATAACACCGGTAAAATCAATTTTAATAATCTCTTTTCTAGTCACTACCTAAATAATGATGGCGAGAAACCTTAAAACTTTAATTACCACTACTGTATTCTTCTATTCTACACCTTGATTCTGGATTCTATGGTTAATGCTGGACTAATAAAACAAAAAGACAACCAACCAACCTCCCCCAATCCTTTCATATTGTAGGAAATATACTCTTGATATTTTTTCATAAAGTCTACCAAAGGTGACCTCTCAAAAGGTCTGAGTGGTTCATTTATACTTTAAGTTGATCTTCAGACACATAGAATGCATACCTAATAAAGGTCGCTCATGTCCCCCTGGCATCACTTTTCAGTTCTGTGTACCATCCAGTTCCTTGCCTTCTAAAATAATCTCAAGGAATAAAGACAAACTTTGTTTCGTAAGAATGCTGAACCCAGAAGCTCAGAGCAATAAGAACAATTGAAAATCCCTGACGTTTCACTCAAAACTTTACTATTATCCAGCTCAATCCTTGAAAAGCCAAGCATGTTACATAAGATATAATAAATGCACCATTTAAAAAAAAAACTTGCTAAAATTCACAGTATTGGGTCCATTTATATAACCATAGTGTATTCTATTTTATAGGGTAATAATAAAGACATACATTTTGTATAAATCAACGTTAATCAAACCCTATTTTGTCTTACAAGAAGGTCAGTATTTTACACTGAAAAAAATACTGCAGATGATCAGCTATATGGTTTGCAATTTCTGGAGGGGTCACAATGTTTACTTTTGGCAACAAACGTAATAAAACATCTTAAGTTCAAAGGTAGGCAACTAATAGTTCTCTATATTCTGCTCCCATTTGCTGCAGCTTGTATCTTTCTGGAGGCTATAAATCCCTCGTTTATATCTTAAAGGCTAATAAGTTATAAACATTGTCCAACTAGAATTCATCAGATACAGTACAATGCTTAATTGGTGCATAGACTGTGGCACGGTGGCTAGCCTATATAAGGACAAAAAGAACCATTCAAGGTGTTGGTTGTCATCTTCAAAATCCTACATCAGGGGGGTGAAACTCGATTTCATTGAGGGCCACATCAACATTATGTCTGATCTTGGGGGAGGGCAGGGGACGTGGCCAGGATGGGCGTGGCCAACTTGACATCACTCATCGGAGGCTCCGTTTTCGACCACAACAGCATTCTGCAGCCCTCTTGCCAGCGAAAATGGAGCACTCAGCCTTCCTGGGCCTGCAGGAGACCGTTGCGGCCAAAAACAGAGCCTGGGCGGGCCTTGCGCAGCCTCCCTGTGCTCCATTTTTGCTGGCAGAGGCACCACAGGCTGGTCCTTCGCTGTTTCCAGGGTGGTCCTGAGGCCTGGATCTAAGCACACTGCGGGCCAGATCCGGCCTCCGGGCCTTGAATTTGACACCCCTGCCCTACATGGCTCAGGACCAGGTTATTTGAAGTACAATTTTTCCCAGTCAAATCTACCTGACTCATCAGAGTGGGGAGGCAGGGAATGCTATGGGTCATTTCTCCTAAAGAGGCCCATTTAGCAGGACAAAGAAGAAGGGCCTTCTCCGTGGTGGTTCCCTCCCTGTGGAACATCATCTCTATAGAGATAAGGCTGGCCCCCACTTTGACACTCTTTTGCAAGGTCCTGAAGATCTGGTTTTGCGCCAAGAGGCCTGAGCCCCATAGTGGGATGGAGGCCCTCAAATGGCTCATTTGATTGTTGTCTTCAGGAAGGGTGGGGGGTAATTGATTTTTTATTGTTTTTATGTTGGGTTTTTAGGCTTGTTAGCCACCTGGAATCTCTCAACAGTGAATATATCCTGCCTTATGTACCTTGAGGAAAAGTGAAATTCAGGTGGTAATGAATAAGTAAGAGCCTATATAAGCGTGTGTCAAAATTAGTGAAGAAGTCTTGAAGAACTCAAGATACTCTTTATGATTAACATTAAAAAAAACGTACAGGGCCTCACAAGGTTACTTAGAATTGAGGCTTTTTCAAAACTGCCAGTAGCCACCTAGGAGCCGTCTAATAAATATCATGCTCTGAAAACAGCTATGAAAAGTAAGATCAAGGAGATGGTGAATCACTGTGGGGAGATCTCAAACATGAAAGGCTAGAAGACTTCTGCACCAGGGGAGGGGCGTTCAAAAGCAAGAATCGAAAGACTTATAACTGGTGGTTAAGAAGCTATCATGGCTGTAAAAGGAAGTGTTAAAAGACATTGACCAAAAAGAGCATCCCAGGTTTTGCCATATTCATTGTTTTTTTCTTTGTTTGCATTTGTAGACAATCATTCATAAACAGTAAGCAGGCATTAACCTTGCAGAAAATTGTCATGATTATATCATGTAGAACAGGGGTGTCAAACTCAAGGCCCTCGGGCCGGAAATATCAAAGGACTGGCCTGTGGTGCCTCTGCCTGGCCCATTTTTGGTTGGCAGAGGGGGGCATGTATGTCCCCCCGCACGCCCTTTGGCCAGCAGGCTGCTGCAGGAGGCATCCGTCCCATTTCCCCTCCCACTCTCTCCCCATCGGCCCACGGAGAACTACAATGCTGATCCGGCCCACAAAGAAATCCATTTTGACACCCCTGATGTAGAAGTTCTAAAAACAGTTACACCTTGATTGAAACATTTGCCTGCAAACAATTTTTGTATATACACAGTACAGAATAACAGAGTTGGTTGGAAGGGACCTTGGAGATCCACAAGCAGTTCACCCTATACCATGCCAGACAAAAAGCTGTCTAGTCTCTTCTGATATGAAGATGTTTCATGCCATGGGTCTTCCAGCTAATGCAGACATCCCAACTGTTATGCATATACAACTGTCAGGACAAAAATATCCCACTCACCATGCAAAACATTAACAGCGAAGGTGAATCAGGTGAGGTCAGGACCCGAATTGAAGGAAATGCCCATCCTTTGTATATGTTTAGAGTATACATGAAATGTATAGTTATATGCAAACATTTAGGTTACCTATGACCAAATTGTTTGTTTCAACTCATCTTTTAAGGAACCTACCTATTTAACAAGGTTAAATATCCATCATGGAGGTTCCATAAAAGAAAGCCGTGTGATTACTTTAAAGCCACTCCAAATTAAGTTGTAGGAGTGGCACACACATAATTCCAAGAATTAAAGCTAATTAACCGCTTTGATTCTTTAACATCAAACTAAAAGGCCTGAGAATTCAAGCACATGCAAGGGGGCTGTTGAAGACAAGAGGTAAAAATTGGAACTACCTTTTCTGCCAGCCAACCCAAGTGCCTAATTTCTCGGCCTCCGGCTATTCCTGCTTTACCCAGTTGATCTTTGACCTCTGAGATCACTCTGGGAATCAGCTCGCTGATACAGGAGTGGATAGCATAGAACCAGGCCTGGGCGGTGCTCGCATCTTTACTCCTTAGCACCAAGATGTGCTTGGCATCCGGTGAATGAACTTCAACAATCCTGTAGAAGAAAAAAGAAATAAATACAGTGAATAGGAAAAGAAGGGAGAGTTATACGTATGCTCAAAGTTCCAGCCCGATTACCTGATTTGCAGGGGTAGCAGTGTGAAAAATCACCGTGCCAAGGATGGGGACCTGTAGTCCATTGAGCCAAGATCAAACCAACATAGCTAGTCAAATGGAGATCCTGTCAAGTAGCAATTGTAATAGCACTTAAGACTTATATACCACTTCATAGTGATGTACAGTCCTCTCTAAGCGGTTTACAGAGTCAGCATATTGCCCCCCAACAATCTGGGTCCTCATTTTATGGATCTCAGAAGGTTGGAAGGCTGAGTCAACCTTGAGCCCCATCAGGATTAGTCCAGGCTGTGGGCAGAGTTAGCCTGCAATCATTGCACTACCAGGGCTCCCTATAAGATACCTCCCCCATCCTATAAGCTTGGCATTCCACTGCAGCTCCATTTCACTTGTTCCTCATCATCAATCTTCAACCTGGCACGTTGGGATGTAGAAAAACAGTGGGTGGCTGAAGGATCGCCCAGTCTGCTTGTAACCCATCTTTCCTGTGCCTCTGGGGATTCTCAGTCCTCCAGGTCATGGTTGTCCCAAAGGTGCTTTTTTAAACTTTGTTTTAGTTTTTTTCCTTGAAGACATTTCGCTTCTCATCCAAGAAGCTTCTTCAGTTCTGGAACTGAAGAAATGAAGAAGCTTCTTGAATAGGAAGCGAAACATCTTCAAATGAAAAAAAACACTAACAACAACAAAAACAAAGTCTTTGGCCTTTTGAAGAAGAACCTTTGGGCCACATTTCCCCTCCATCACTTCCAAAAAAAGAGAGCTAAGGCCACTGTCTTCCCTACACAGGAAAGGACAGCTTTGTCCAATGGCAGAAGACATTTACTGGAAGAAGATACATTCTTTTGGAAGCCAAACGTGAGGAATGACGCTTGCTCTGTCCTTTCTCCACGGAGCGGTAACGTCAGGTGGCAGGGTCAAGTGACATCACAGGATTAGGTCAGTGATGCTCAATCTTTTGATGCCATCCACAAATGGCCCTGCAATGTCACCACCCATTCATCAAACTCAGCTTAAAGCATCTGGAAAAAAATGAACAGCTCAGCAGAAGAAGGACTGTTGCCACAATGTGGAATTTATATTTACCGCCAAAGAAATAAAGGGAGACTCGTATAGATCTATTTCAAGCTATTTAGCTCTTGTCAGCTAGCCCTTTAGCTCAGCTTATCTCTTTATTTCTTTGTCGGTAAATATAAATCCAACACAAAAATAATCTGCCAGGAAAGAGGCTGCCTGAGAACGATTGGGGCTGAAAGGTAAAAGTGGAAACAGTCTGCTCCGTCCCATATTTGGTTGGACCAGGTTGCCCTGATAGACTGAATGCACCAGGGGAAAACAAAAACTTGTTGTCACTATGGTGTGTATCTCAGTTTCATAATTCCTCCTAACGCCACTGGTTAGAGAGGAGCAAAGAGCTGTGTAGGGAAATGTCTTTTTCTATACAAGACCCTGTTAAATTGCTAGTTATAGAAAAGAAAAGCAGCCCATGACTTTCAACACTTCGTTTAGTGACCATTCAAAGTTACAATGGCGCTGAAAAAAGTGACTTATAGCTGTTTTTCACACAATCATTGCGGCATCGCCATGGTCACGTGATCAACGTTCAAAAGCTCGGCAACTGGCATGTATTTATGATGGCTGCCGTGTCCCAGCATCATGTGACCATCTTTTGGGACCTTCTGACAAGCAAAGTCAATGGGGAAGCTAGATTCACTTAACAACCCTGCTATTAACTTAGCTGCAATGATTCACTTAACAGTGGTAAGAAAGGTCTTAAAATTCATTTAATAAATGTCTCACTTAAGAACAGAAATTTTGGGCTAAATTGTGGCCATAAGTTGAGGACCACTTGAGGTGAATAGTTTATTTTAAGAGTTTTCATATTGGTAATCAATATGATATAGTCATTAAGATACTGGACTAGGAAATGAGAGGCCCAAATTCAAATCTATCTTCATCTATAGAAATTCACTGGCTTCCTTTAGGCCAGTCTCTTCATCCAACCAACCTCACTGGTTTTTCTTGTGGGCATTAAATGAAGGATTATTCCCATATATGTCACCCTGAGCTCTTGGAGAAAAGTAAGAATATAAATCTATCAAGTAATGTTGCCCTGCTGCAGCAAACACTGGCAATAAATCTAATCACACCTTAAAAATTAAACTCTTATGTTGGCTTTGAAACGGCCATCTCAGCATAACTTGAAAGGCAAATTAGACGCTTTAGTATAAGATACAACTCGCCACAATTCATCCACATTGGGTGTGGGGTGGGACCACAATTAACCATTACGTTCAAACTGGACAATTAGAAAGCACAATGAGTGTTTGAGAAAACAACTTATTGGAAATCAATGTATTCTCTGATAAAACATGATCCACAAACGTCTTTTTGACCCACAAAAAATTAAATGTGTACCTTCCCATCTCTAAAAATGGATGGTGTCATTTCTCTAAAGAAAGAATTAAAAAGTCAACAAGAGAAAAAACAAAAAAAAAGTTGTAGAGATGAGTTTGCTCTGCTTTTTTTGACAATGTGATCATATCCCTCTAGTCTATTCTCCTTGACTTTCCAACATAAATGCCCCTGGGCAGGGTTGCTGTTTCTTTGCCTGGAGTGAGAATATACCCAAACACTATTTTAAGTTATTTAAAAATGCAATCTGCTCTTTGGTAAACCTCACTGGCTTTTCTCTCAGATCTGGCTTCTGAAAAATGACATTATCTGCAATTTGGTGATAAAAGTTCTCTTTTTTAATTTCCCCTTGTCTGGAAACATTTAAGGCAATGCCACAGCTCTGTTTCTTCATAGCCTCCACCACAGTTATGTAAACACTGCATACAGAACATTTTTGATAAAGCCCACATTGGCCTAAAGGAACTGTGCATTTAAATAGGAGATGTCTGCCATGATATATATACTGTCTTCTAGCCATGAATACAAATGCTATCGTGCTTTCAAAGAGCCTGCTCAGATAAGCATATAAAGAAAAACTATATTTTCTCTAAAGCCTCCATGTTCAATAAAAACATCTCAAAGTTCCTTGTAAAGTTGGGTATGTCTCCAATGAAAAGAAGAACTAGAGGGTGACATTATAGCAGTGTTCCAACATTTGAGGGACTCCTAGAAAGACGAGGGGGTCAAACTATTTGCCAAAGCACCAAAAAGCATGACAAGAAGCAACAGATGGAAAGGAGAGAAGCAACTCAGAACTAAGGAGAAATATCCTGAAAGGTAGAACAATGAATCAGAGGAACAACTCACCTCCAGAAGTTGTGAATGCTCCAACACTGGAAATTTTTAAGAAGAGATTGGATACCATTTCAGACAAATGGTTGTCCAATCTCTTCTTAAAAACTCCCAGTGTTGGAGCATTCACAATTTCTGGAGGCAAGTTGTTCCCCTGATTCATTGTTCTAACCGTCAGTAATTTCTCCTTGGTTCTAGATTGCTTCTCTCCTTAATTAGTTTCCATCCATTGCTTCTTGTCCTGCCTTCAGTTGCTTTGGAGAATAGGTTGAACACCACCACCTCTTCTTTGTGGAAGCCCCTGAGATATTAGAACACTGCCATCATGTCACCCCTGGTCCTTCTTTTCATTAAACAGAGTTCATAGATGTGACTCTGCCCAATGTTATGATCTTTTTTTGAAGTGGTCATTAAGAACATGGCATGGTTGTTAAGCCAAGGCTGTGGTGTTTCAATGAATCCATGATATCTGATGAGTGTTTTTCCCCCCACAAAACAGAAGTTAAACCCCAGAAATCAGCAAAAAAATACTGAAGAGCAATCATATGGCTGGGGACACTGCTGTAAATGCAAGCCGGCACACACATATACATACATGACCCTGTATGTACAGTATGTCACGCGTGTGTGGCGGCAACCAGGTGAGGAGTACAAAAACAAGTGTGTCTTGCCTACAGTCAAGCATGGTGGTGGGATTGTCATGGTCTGGGGCTGCATGAGTGCTGCTGGCACTGGGTAGCTACAGTTCATTGAGGGAACCATGAATGCCAACATGTACTATGAAATACTGAAGCAGAGCATGATCCTCTCCCTTTGGAGACTGGGCCGCAGGGCAGTATTCCAACATGATAACGACCCCAAACACACCTCCAAAACGACCATTGCCTTGCTAAAGAAGCTGAGGGTAAAGGAGATGGACAGGCCAAGAATGTCTCCAGACCTAAACCCTACTGAGCATCTGTGGCACATCCTGAAAAGGAAGGTGGAGGTGCGCAAGGTCTCTAACATCCACCAGCTCCATGACATCGTCATGGAGGAGTGGAAGAGGACTCCAGTGGCAACCTGTGAAGCTCTGGTAAACCCTATGCCCAAGAGGGTTAAGGCAGTGCTGGAAAATAATAGTGGCCACACAAAATATTGACACTTTGGGCCCCATTTGGACATTATCACTTAGGGGTGTACTCACTTTAGTTGCCAGCAGTTTAGACGTTAATGCTGTGTGTTGTGTTATTTTGAGGGGACAGCACATTTACAGTTATACAAGCTGTATACTCATTACTTTACATTGCAGCCAAGTGTCATTTCTTCAGTGTTGTCGCATGAAAAGATATACTTAAATATTTACAAAATGTGAGGGGGTGTACTCACTTCTGTGACATACTATACACACACACACACATACATATATATATTCTATGTATCATGTTATCAGTGAATACCGAAAGTGATATAAAATGGATGTTAATTGTATGGAGGGCATTTCGTATATTTGAACAGAATTGATGTGGTTTATTACCTCCACTTCTATAATGACTATTCTATTCTGTCACTATGTTTTAGCCTAAATTTCACATCATTGTTACACAATTAAAATAGTTGTCATTGCATAGAGTCCATTTATTTGAAAATGTCCAATACATGAAGAATTCAGAATGAATCATTAGAGAAGTTTTTATATAAAATCCAAGATATCTGAGAAGCAGTGTTTCTATTGAGAATTAATTTACTACTGTAATGAAATAAGAAATCTAGACAGTAAACGCCATACAGTTTCCCAATTTATTATTTAAATGCTATTTTCAATTATACTGTATATACAATGAATTTATAGCAGAACAAGAAAAATAGGCGTTTACAGCCTATTAAAATCTGTATCTAAAGAATTTGACTGAGGAATTGGTGCACATCTGGAAATACACTGACGATTTAATTATCTGAATGGAATTTAGAGCCATTCAAACCACTGGACATAAGAAACAATTACTTCTCTAGAGATCTGTATCCAAGCTCCCCTATGAATTGAGCTCTAATAAAATGGGCTAGGTCACTGGAATAGCACAAATCTTGCAGCAATATCTATTTCAAAATAGATATTCACCTTAAATAGTTAAGGAACAGAGAATCTTAAAATGATTTTATATTTCCGACACTTCTTAGAGATACAGTTTCAATAGAAAATGACAGATGTATGTAATGGCTGCTGTAATAGACAGTTCTGCAATAGGATTCCAATTTCATTTTAAAACACTGAAAACATCCCTTTAAACAGAAACATTCGTATATATATATACATACACTGGACTGAAATTCAAGCCAGGAGAATAGAACATTTCATTGTTTTAAACCAATTTCTGCTGCATTTTCCTATTAAAAGTAGTTTACTACAAAGCTTTGTTTATAACCAGCACAATTATTTAATTGTTAAATTTGAATTCCTCCCAGCGAGACTACATTTGGGGGGGGGGGGAATGGTTTTAAATCAGAGTTTCCCAGAAGACAAATTGACTAATAGCTAAAAAGTTATTTGGGGAATGAAAAAACAAGCAAACAATGTGGCTTGAGATGGATGGGAAAATAGGGAAGTCTTGTTCACGACTAAATTATATCCATAAGTCAAATAGAGTGACTTAATATATGACTGGGAACTAATCTACTTAATACTAATCTGGGAATTTATTTTTTTCACTTTAAAATACACATATTTTTATTCCTCCCTCTGTCTTCTTTGACAGGCGATCTTCCTTGGAATCTCAGTACAAGTACACAGAAAGGGCAGGCTTATGCCAATTCTGCCACACCATAAATTTTACCTTCAACTGGCATCAAAACCGACTGGAAAAAGGAGTATTTTTCATGAGATCAGCTGAATGAAGGATTATTTATATTTCTACTTTTTAAATTAATTATAAAAAATAAACGAAAGGAATAACACATCAATGATAATACTAAAAAGAAACTGTACACATTTGGCTTGAGAGGTAGAGAACCTATAAACTCCCCCATTAGTAGCTTTTTGTTACACTTGTGAAATGTAAATAATTACAACTTACACCCTTTATTTCTGGTGCCAATTTCTGTAACAATAGAGAATAGAATTGGTGCAGAATGTATATAATTATTGTATATAACTCAATAATCAAATGTATATAATTCTTACGTACTTGAATATCAATACTATGTCTTTCCTCGGTCTCGGGACTAAAAATCTCCAATGAAGCCTAGTTTAATAAGGCATTTTCTCTAGTTAATCTAGATATGGTTCAAAGTGAATATTGGATGTGGTGCTTTCATACCAGCCATTTTAGCTAATGTAATTGAAAAAAAAAATTAAAAATTCAGGAAGACATTCAAAGATGTTTCTGCCTTGAAAATAGCCAACATTGAACTGTATAGCACAGTCAAACAATTGACTACAGGAAATGTTTTACGATAGTTTATATTATGTCATAAAATGGTTTAGAATTGCCATTCAGGGTTATTGCCATTCAGGGATATTCCAAAGTTTTCTAAATGTTCATTTCCCTCCCACCTCAGACTTGTTATGACACTGTTGCTTTTTTTAATGCTAGTCTTTATAGTCTATACAAGCAAAATAATACTGAGAATCTTAAAAACTTCAGTACCTTTAATCAGTTTTATTATCTTTGGCACAGCAAACTATGCTGTTCCACTATTTAAAATTAAACGTGAAATAATTTGGGAGAAATCACTAATTGAAGCAGATGTTCAAAGGCCAAACAACAGGCATCTATTAATAATTGGGAGAAACATTTTATTTTTATTTAAAACATTTATATAGCCGCCCATCTTATAACAAACTTTGGGTAGCTCCCAATAAACATGAACACCCCCCCCCTTTCAACTGTAAATAATAAAACAGATTGGACCTGCAAATAGGAGGTTTCTAATCATTTCTAGACAACCCATGATCCAGTGAGTTGTTTCAGAGATATTTCCTTATCAGATTCCTCAGTACCTTTAGCTAATGTAATTGAATTTTAAAAAAAAATATCAGGAAGACATTCAAAGATGTTTCTGCCTTGAAAATAGCCAACATTGAACTGTATAACACAGTCAAACAATTGACTACAGGAAATGTTTTACGATAGTTTGTATTATGTCATAAAATGGTTTATAAAGTTTGCCAAATTTCAATTCCAGGGGTGCCATAGGTCCTGGATTCTGTACATTAGCTCACCTAGGTTGAAAATGTTTTGCCCTACAATATACCGTTTGGCCCAGTTAAAGATTACAGATATGAAACTTTTAAAAACTCTCCTGTCCTTTTGCCATTGCTTAAATGGAGTTTCAGTTGTTAATATTGGTAATGTTTGGGGAAAAAATAGCATTGTAGATAAAACATTCATCTTAATTACTGTGATTCTACCAAATAAGTTAATTGCAAGTTATCCAATCTTAACAGGTGTTTTTTTAAAATATTTCCACACAAACAATTTAGAATTTGTGCTTGTCAATGTAAGCCCAAGATGTTTAACTTTTTCCTCCACTCTGAAACACAACTTTCTTGTCGGTATTTCATAAAATAAATCTGGAACTTTGCTGTTATACATGTTGACAGCAGCAAGAATGTTTTATGCACGCAAAAAAATGGAAATATACTTTAATTCCCACAATGGACAAATGGTTTGAAAAACTGATGGAATTAGCAGAGATGGCTAAATTAACTGCTTTAATCAAACAAAAGAACATATCCACTTTTGTACCTAGTTGGAAACCACTTCTGGATTTTGTGCTTCAGATGGGGAGCAAAATGAAACTTTGAGTTTAAGTTTTGCTGATGTTTGTTGTTACAGAAATGATTAGTACATATTAAATATGTAAAAATAAAAAGTTGAGGCTGTGATGTTATTTTATTGCGCTAGGAAGAGTCAGAAGCCAATGCTTTTCTTTCTTCCCCACCTTTACCGTACACCTCTACCTCTTCCCTCCCCCCATTTTGCTACTATTTTCACTTTCTTTTGTATTTTATATCTGATAAGCTTAATAAAATTATTAAAACCCAGAAGATTATAAAAGATAAAGGCAGTCAGATCTAATTAACCTTCTAGATCCCTAGCAGGTTGTTTGAGATTTGCCACTGGACACTCATCTCACAGCATCAGCACTGCCTTCGGTGAGAAAATACATTATTTCAGTTTCTCACACTATGTTAATGCACTTTAGGGATAATAACAAGGTTGTAGGACCGTTGCTGATTTCTGTTAGTCGTTTTGAGCAGCAATGGCACAAAGATACATCTCTACCTAACTCCTCTCTAATATGTATTTTCCTCATATAAAACACTAACACCTGTCGAGGCCAGCAGATTTCTTTCACGCACAGAAGATGCCCTAGTGAAGCTTCTGGCTAATAACGTTTGGTCCACATCCAACTAAATTTCTTTTTAGTCAGAAAGATATCTAAAAATTCTAGTACTTAGCCTTGAAAGCCCTAGTTAGGCTTGCTGCCTAATGTCAACTTGTTGGCGCAATCTATCTCTATATGAAGAAAAGACTTCCATATCAATGCAGGAAAACATACTGTGGCAAGCTGTTCATGTGTATACCATACTGGCTGCCAACATGAGGGTTTAATGTTTAATAATCTCAAACCAATGCCAGGTGAGTTTATAGCGTGTGTACGAGATTTAAGTTGTCCACATTACAAAGGAAGTCTCTCAAGCAAGAAACTTTAGTGTATTTGCATTTCAAATTGTTATCCATGAAGCTGTCTTAGTACATCAAACCAATTTTTGATAATCGTGCAGCTGTATCATTTCAATCCAGAATAAATAGTATTTGTGCACTGATTCCACTTGACCGTTCCCCCATTCTTAACTGACAAATAGTAAATTTTGATACGCTAAAATTAAGTAACACAAATTTAAACATACTTTATTTTAGTATCTCTAAGAAACAGCAAACTTATTTTATTTAGTTCTACATCTGAACCTCAACCCTATACTTAGAATGCTTCCAATAAAACAATTATGCTGTAAAAGGATTTGCAGTCAACTTATGAGAAAAGCAGATCAAACTGGAGACATTTGGACTCAGATGTAAGTTTTTGTGAACTTCCAAAGTGCTTAAATCGAGAAGCTTGAACTGGCCTTACTCCAGCATCAACAGAGAATTGTCAATCAGACAGAGCCCAAGTACAGAAAATAGAGCTAACTTTGAACGTAAAAATGGTTCACTGCAAAATAATTGGACATCATATTTGTCTTAGCAGCTTTACACTTATTTAAAAAACATTTAAGTTTATCAGGAATGAAAGTTATCCTAAAAATAAACCAAGCTTGTACATTTTCTTGGCATGAAACGGTAAGAAAAGGTTTTATCGTATTTATAGAGATCAGCATTTTTCTCTATTTCCTAATTTGATTATGAGGAAGCTGAATCAAAAGTGTAACCAAATCTCCATAGTTAAGTTGATCTTCTTCACATTTAGAAGTTATTGCAGCAAGAGTTCTAACTTCATTCTGGTTTTGATGTTGGATTTCAAGGCTACATAACTTCCATGAGCTTAAGAGGAGCCATGTGCTTTCTAGAAGAAATGTAGGGCTACACACTAAAATAAATGGAGCTGGGATTATGTAGGGGGATATGCTGAGACTTTGAAGAGATAAAATGGGTATCTTAAACATGAATCAGTATGGATCACCTTAAACCTACAAAACTAAAAAAAAAAAAAAAAAACCTAAGCAAAAAGTGTGTGTTGGGGGGTTGCTTTGGCCCCACTGACCTTGCAGAGGACTCCAAAGCTATTTTTTTTCCTGCCCTGTCCCACTTTGACATTTAGACAAGAAGAGAATATACCACAAATTCTAATGTTTAAAATGTTTCATAGATGCTAACGTTCTATTTAAATAAAAATAACAGGACCAAAAGGCAAATCTGCTTCATTTTCCACTAACTTCCAAAGAGAAGAGAGCCAGCTTGGTCTAGGGGTTAAGCTACCGCGCTAGAAGACAGGAGGACATGAGTTCAAGCCCCACCTTAGCTATGAAAACCAGCTGGGTGACTTTGGGCCAGTTACTCTCCCTCAGGCCCACCAACTTCATAGGCTGGTTGTTGTGGTGAAAATAGGAGGAGGAGGAAGGTGTGCTGGGTAAATTCTCTGCCTTGAGATATTTGTAAAAGTAATAAAGGCAGGATGCAAATAAAATAAATGATAGCTTATGGGATGTACTCAGGAGTAAAACAAAAAAGAAGCCAAGTGGTAAAAGATTTATATCCACCCAACATTTAATAGTATCTAAACCCAAGGCTGTTTAGGGCCAAACTAAACATGATCTTTAGAGATGGACAGATCTCTGTGTTTCGAATCCAAATTATTTACAATTCTAGACCAATAAAATTTAAATACGAAATTTAAAATACAGGAAACAAAATCCCAAACCTGAAATATTTAACAAGAAGACAACATCAATCAACTTCTGCTAGAAACCAGCAATCTTCACAGTAGTCTTCTAAAGCAGGCCTTGAAAATGGAGGATTGTAATTTCTTGATGAGAAGGAAATTACTGATAATTTTCTGATAATCATGTTCATCACACTGTGAGCAGGTACAGTGGGCACTTAACAATACATGGATTATTAATTCAACCTCTATAAATACAGGGGACTTCTAGTTCATTTGCCCTTGGTCTTCATAATAAGAAGTGTGCCAATTCAAGTCAAGGTATAAAAATACCCAATGTGAAACACATAGGATTTTATATAAGAATGGTACACGGAGAACCTTTAATTGCCTCCTAAAAGGGACAGATAATTTTAGCCCTGTCATTTTATAGTTCTATAATTTAGATCTATCATTTTATAAATGCCATCAGACGCCAGGTCAGAATCACAATCAATTTGCCACCAATCTAGTAGGATGAGTTGAACCAAAGACTCAGTCCAAAGCATTTGTTTCTGCCAAAATCTCAACCCCTCCAATGTCTTAGTCAGACACACACACCCCAAGAGAAATGCAGCCAAGTCCTCGCTGAACAAGCGCATTTGGAGACGAAGAGGGACACAAAATACAGCTTTCAGAAACTTAAACTTCCAAAGTAAGGATCTACATGTCCCATATAGTCGTTTCAAATTAATTGCCAAATACATTCAGTCCTTTTCGGTCCTAATTTGTGAATGTCAAAATATATATACATCCATATCTAAATATAGGGATTTGACTGTTTCCTCTCAAAATATATTTTGAAATATTCATATTTTTAAATGTATTTTAATGAAAGAACTGAATGACAAAATGGAAAAGATGTATGTTCTGAAAAAATAAGTGCATTCTGATTTGTACCTCAGCTTGATAAGAACTGACCTAGTGTGTCTCTATCATAATTTTAAAAGAGTCAAATAAAAATGTTCTACAGAGATCTCCCTTACCAGGCTCTTTCCCCAACTGAACTTTATTTAAAAGATATTCAAGAAAGAAAACTGGAATGCTACAAAGCAAAGTGCCAGCATCCACCTTTATTTATATTACAAGGAATATCTCTGAGCTCCACATGGAAACCATATGGCACAGGAGGAGAAGGTATGTGAATTTGAAGTCTTGTAATTTATCTTTGTATGCCCAAAAAGAAAAAAAAGACAACTAGAAACTAAGAAGCAACTGATTGTATCTGAGGAATCATGGTTACCAGCAGTGGTGGGATTCAATTTTTTTTACTATTGGTTCTGTGGGTGTGGCTTAGTGGGCATGGCTTGATGATCATGTGACTGGATGGGCATGGCTGGATGGGCATGTGACTGGATGGGCGTGGCCAACTCCACATCACTCACATCGAGGGGCGCCTTGCCTCGCCCCGCTTGCCTGGCATCCTGAGCTCTTTGTTTATTAATTTGTCTATTACTACAGTGTCTGGTTGACTATCTAATGCCTGCCTGTCCTTCTGGATCTGGAACTCCCACAGATTCTTAGCTCTATTATTCTCCACAATCTCCTGTGGAAACTCCTTGATGGCTGGCTGGAGAATTCTGGGAGTTAAAGCCCATACATCTTTCAGCTGAGAGACACTGATCTACCCCTTGGGGACTATCTAGCGTGGTCAATCCCTGTTTCTATGGATCTTGTGCTGTTATGATCAGCAATCAGTGCTGCCTTTTACACACACACCACTTCAGGAATAATTAAAAAATGATGATTTCTCACTCGTTTCTTTACTAGTAGTAGAAACAAGATAAGCAGCCATAAATGCCACCTGAAGTTGGAACCCTATATTTGGATTCTGATGCATATTTATTTTTGTCAATGCTTTTGCAAAACAGTGGCTGGGAAGACTTGCCACAAATAAGTTTACAAAGTACCTATTCAAATAACATTTCTTAATTGTGTATTTTGACTTGCCCTCTTGTACTGTACATTTTGGATTCAAATGCAAAATAATGTATTTTGCAGAGCACAGAGAAAGGAATGCTGCATCTGTTTGCAATTCTTTAAGGCAGCTGCATTTTTTTTCCTGGGATTATGCAG
>JANHFL010000341.1:244615-276830 GCA_032468155.1 Oxyrhabdium leporinum
TATCCAGTTCCACTTAGTATTCCCTGATGGACAGCACCTTAACCAATTATATAGCACCTCATTGTATAGGCATGTATAGGCATGTATCTTCTCTGACCTATCATGATGTTACATATGTCTTCCCTTGCAAGAATAAAGGGGGGCTTTGGAATTGTCTCTGAGCTCTCATCCCGAGATACAAAGTCTGTGTGTCTTACTTTCATGAGAGACCACCACAGTCAAGCCTACTTATCTTCAAGAAGCAAGTTGCTTGATGTTGAGTTGTTGAGAAAGATAAATAGATCAGATACCTTCTGAGCACCTTGTCAACAGCCTGTGCTGGTTGTTCAGGGAAAGAATGTTTTGCCTAAATTTAAATCATTTCGATGCAAGTATGACTGGAATGCAGCTAGTAGAGTTTTCCCTCTTTGTTATTTCATTAAAAAACAATCAGTTGATCTTTTAGTCTCCATCTCCTAGTAAAATCCCAGACAAAAAAAATGCTTTGGCTTTTTGTGTAGCAAGAATTCAAGGTCCATATAAATATAGGTTTCTCATGGCCTCTAACTCAATTTGCTTCTATTTCACCAAAATATACCATCTGAGTATGATTAGAAGATATATTTCTGAGCAGAACTTCTCTGAGAGGTTTCAAAAGATGGGATGGGCATTATATGCTGTAAGATATGTTCCCTGAGTTAGCTAAGAGAGAAATACTAAGTGACAAGGTCTAATTGGAACAAGTGGACTAGCTGATAGAACACTGAAACTACATCCTGAGAGCTACAGAGGTTAATAAGCTTTGTTTGGTTAAATTATTTTTTTTCATACAGAGAATTCATCCTTGGATATCCTCATTGGCTTCTTTCAAGAAGCAATGGTATAAAATTGAGATTGATCATGGTAGTATGAGTGAGATCTTTGATCCTGCTGGCAAAATCCATTAATAATGCTGCTTCTAGAAGGCTAGGATGATACGTTCCAAACATATCAGGTATTCCAATCCTAAGAAATTATCATGCAAGTTGGAAATATTAAACAGGCCATTGGCATTTTCTACTGGCTTTTTATTCATTAATAGCATCCTATTAGCTGCCCAAATACAAGAGAAATAAGACTGACACTAACATTTTGATGGATAGGTCAAAATAGCAGTGCATTTTAATGATGCAGAAAAAAATGTGCCCAGTATTGCCATTATTGATAGGCTCACTGTACAGTCCTTAATTAGCTGTTTTTCCTACAGAGAAGACATCCTTCTTTCTCTGACTTTCATCAAGAGGCAAAAGTGAAAGCTGGATATTATTCCCCAGTTCTCTTGGTTGGATGTTCATGGATGATCCTGCCATCAAGGTGTCAGTTGCATATCAGTAAAGGTAATTAAATAGCTGAAGCTACTACAGGTAATCCTTGGTGTACAACCACAATTGGCACCAGAATTTCCATGGCTAAGCAAGGTGGTTGTTAAACTCACATTATGATCTGTTTTGCCCTGGTGGTTAAGCGGATCACTGCCAGCCAATTGCACAGTTGTTAAGCAAATCTCGCTCCCACCGTTGACTTTATTGGTTGGAAGTCGGATGAGAAGTTTGCAAATGGTATCATATGAGCCCAGGAGGCTGCAACTGATCACATGAATGTGGGGATGCTGCAATGATCATAAGTGTAAGGTCTGTAGATTGATATTTTCTCAGTGCCATTGTAACAGCAAATGGTGGCTTAAATGAATGTGTAAGATCCTGCCTCATCAGCCTTCTCAAGAAAGCAGAACTCTTGAAACAAACAGCGTTTCAAACGGAACTTTTATTGGAAGACAGTGATAGCAGAGAGAGTGTGGGTAGAATCTGAATTTCGAGCGCTGGAGCACTAGGTTAAACCACTTCTTTCAAGGCCCCTCCCAATGTCCAGTTCATCTTTGAGCCAAAGTGTGAAGATGTTGTGAGAACTTCAGGTTGAGAAGGTGATATCAGGCAATTCCCAGATGTCATGATCTTGCTCCTCCAGTGGTGAGACAAAACAGATGGGCCAAGGCACATTCTTTCCCCCTCCCATTTTTCCCAAAAGGTACATCAAAACAGAAAAAAAAATAAAGGAAAACCGCTTGTGAAAGCATCTCCAAGCCTTCCCCCTCCCACCAGAATGACAGTGTCCTGATACAGATCTATGGGACCTGACAGAATGTTTTTATGACCTAGGTACATATTGTACTAATTTAATATCTGTATTTGAGACTTTGAGCCTAATAAACTACACTCATTCTGAGTATTCGATCAGGTAGGCTAATGGCTAACTGAATATTAGGTGGTTTTGTACATTTGGTTATCAATAAACGTGGAGTATGGAAATATTGCATGTCAGCTATATTATTTTGTGTTATTCAACAAAACTTTCAAGATGATATACATGATCGCACTAGAATGAGTCGGTTTTCTTTTTCCCTAGAAAGATTACGATTTTCTTTTGGCAGCTATGTAGCAGTTCAATCTCTCTGTATTAGAACATAACCAAAAAGCTTATTTTCTTGTACTACTTGTTTAAAGACTGATTTTTTATGGTTCCCAAGCAGGCAATTTCCTTATATTGTGAAACTTCAGAATATTACAGTTAATCAGCAGCTCACATGAAAATGTTTAAAAAAAAAATATCCCAAGATTTGGCAAAGATAGTAGGGAAACGAAAAAAATAAGTGTTTGATAAAGATATTTTATGGTTTGGCAATACACTTTTAGTGCTAATCCAACATTTTCTTCAGGAATGTTATAACCATTATTGTTCAGTTTTATGGATAAGAAGACATTCCCTTTCACAGGATAAAAGGGGGGAGAATTATCAAAGGAGAATAATAGGGTTGCATTTACTTTGGTTATGAGAAGCTTGAAGGATGGATGAGTAAACGATAAGTCGTTGAACAGTAATTTGTTCACTAATTGCAGTTTCTCATCCCAATCATGCTTCAACTAAATACAGAATGAAACTAACATGAAGGAATTCCTCTCATGCTGTTTTTTTAGAACGTGAAATATAGGCATCTGTTTATTGCTCGAAAAATTGCTATTAGTACTCTAGCAAAATCTCTTCTAGCGGATTCCCCTTTCACAAAATGGCTTCATAAATTTGCTGAAATGTTTACTACCTTTTATATAGCACTCTCTATTCCTTTTTCCTTTTCCTGGTTTGATGGACGTCCTTTTCAAATTTGGTAAGAAAAGTGAAGGGGAGCCAGAGTATTCTGGGAAAGACAGATGATACTGTAAATTGTTTACCACATGCATATAACCTGGTGGGCACTAATAGAATGATCTAGGACATTCTTGGGCCCTCAGCCTATTGCATTTACGATGTTCAATGCATCATAACTGCATGGGGCTATGCCAAAGGTAAGTAGAAATTTTATTTAATACTCAATGATAAGTTATTGGTTTTTTTAGTTCTGCTAAGAATTCAGCAAAAATAGAGGGAGTTGCTTGTTTAAATGAAGATTTTTGAGAAGAACTACCTTTAGCTTCTATGGAGAAAGGACATGTGATGGGGTCAAAAGAAGGAAGGGACATGTAAAACTCATCTCAGAAGAACACTGATAAGATCAATGCCTTCCTTTCTATGTTGTGTTCTAAAAATACATCCACAACTCAAAATCTCCTGAAAATGAGTTTTCAGAATATTTAGTTGCATTAAATAATGATAGCATTGTGGGGGAGGAATAATAAATCAGAACTGAAAGCTGTCTTCTATATGACGCCACAGATAATATCACAGACTTGATGTTTTATTCCAGATCATGCTCAGACTCGGGTGCTCAGCATTTAAAGTTATCACCTGTTTTAATATTTTCATTCCTGTGCATTCAGTCTCCTGCAGCAAAGTGACAGAATGAAATCTTAAGTGTCAGTCAATATTTTGTCCCCAGAGTTTATATTTATTAGAGTGCTGGTAAAGGCATATCAGAGGATTGATAACAGGATCAAATCTTCAACTATCTAGCCTACTGATAGACAACATTTTGGTCCACAAGACCTGAAATGGTTACACCAGCAATCACAAAGTGATATGTATCCATGAATGAAGGCAAATATACATGTCCCAGGATAGTGTTACAGAAGCCAATCTTGGTTGGTCACTGGAACCAGATGTTTACTCTTCCAAGCTTTTAGACTCCTGCTGGAGCCCATCTTCAGGGTACTTCTCTCTACTGGAATATGTGCTTTGGACTATTCCATGCATTGTATTTACGTGATGCCTTCCTATTTGTTGATTGGTGTGTTGATGGCCAGTGATTGGCTGTTGTTTCCTTGTGCTGCTGTGTTATTTCCTTGTTTGATTTGGCAGCACAAGGAAACAACAGCCTCTGGGTCTTCATTGTACTGACCTCCGAAGGATGGAAGGCTGAGTCAACCTTGTGCTGGTCAGGATCGAACTTCTGGCAGTGAGCAAAGTCAGCCTGCAAGACTGCATTGTAACCACTATGCCACGACAGTGGTTAGAATGCAGTATTTCACTTTCTCCAACTTATGAGTCTTAAAATGCATATGATTGGCCGAAAAAAAATGGAATTCAATGGGTAGGATCTGCCTGACCTGATTCAGCAGGCTATTCCTCTCTGAAATCCCCCATTACAATTTCTATTTTATTATTGAGCAAAAAACTCCTGCTTTGTCAGTTCGGACCTTTGTAAAAGAAAGAATTAATACTTAAGTGAAAATTATCTTGAGAGCCCAGTTAATGTGAATTTAAAACTTGAAACTTTCCTTTGTTATAGTGTATGACATAGTGTATGTTATAGTGTATTAATAATACCCAAGAAAGCCTCATGTCACTGAAGATAATAAGGTAGTCAAGGTAGAGAGGGCCTATATTCATTTTCATATGTGATAGAAACTACCCTGTAAATCACAGGTGGAAGGGAGCTTTGTTCATTTTACTAAACTTTTTTTTAATAATTACAATGAGTGCCTTCTTTTATTATCATTGCATTATTGTTCTGCTATTCTCTCATTATCTCAGCCTCTGAGCTATTTCAAGGCCATGTGGAAGTGGATAAAGATTTTCTGTATGCATGTTTATACTACTTATTTAGTAACCACAGCAATCCTTCCATCTTCCTCTGCCTTTTTCAACTCTTTAATTTGTCTCCTACTTCTGTTTTTGACTTTGTTTTTACCTATGTCTCTTTTATAGGGCTGTATGCTTTCTATTTCTAAATCACCCAGAGTCATTGAGCGAAATGGGTGGTATCTAAATTTGATAAATACATAAATCTCTGTGTACACATTTATTCCATTAACAATGGCACTTTATGCATTCAGAAGCAGGTCTCACTGAATTCAAGATAAGACAGACTAGAATCCCACTGCCAGTTACCTTCCCTGAACTTCAGCTGAGATGTATTGTTGCAGGAAGCACAACAGTACATGAACCACTCATCCGCCCAAATCAGCAGGCTTAATATGCCTAGCTAGCAAAATTATTAGCTACATGAAGTATGAGATCCTATAAGTGCCTTCTCCAATCCTGTATTATACACACAGTGTTTTTTTTTATTATTACAATTTATTGTCCTGGCATGCCATTTGAAACCTGCCACCTTAGACAGCTATTTCATTGTGCCTAATGATTGGGTTGGTCCTGTCTTAGCTTAAGGGTGCATGAAGGCTTTGTGCATACAGCCTTTGAGGCAAAAAAAAAGGTTTAATCTAATTTCAAATGACATCAGATGCAAGGTGTATTTCTACATGTCCTGGTTTCCCCAACCGATAGCTCTAGTAGCTTGGTGAATTGTAAATTCATATTGTGGAGTCCTTGGTGTCCTTTGAGCTTGGCTGCTTTCTTTGCAGTGGTTTCATTACCCAACTAAGTAATATCTTCAGCGCTAGAAGGAAGTATAGCTTGCTCCCTATTTATATTTAAGTGGCTTGTCTTGTCAGAGTTGATGGGAATGTTGTTTTCCTCTTGGTAGTTGCTTGATTAGGCTGTTGTTTACGATATGATTGTTTGTCTGAGTTGGTAGTTCCTTGATTGGGGTATTGCTTATTGCCTTGATTATTGGTCTGGTATTAATCCTGGTGTGAATCCCTGCTTTTATCTAGGTGTTGATTGCTGGAAGGATCTGTTTTGGGCTTTTGTTTCTTTTTACTTTTTGATTGTCCCTTTTGAATGGTATGTAAATGTTTATCTCTATGTGCCCGTTGATGGCTGATTTGTCTGAGTGCCAGGCTTCCAGGAATTCCCTAGCATTTTTCAGAATTGGCTTGATCTAGGATGATCACAGTTTCCCAGCTGAAACTATATTTAAGCCTGCCCATGTGTTGTGCAATTAAGAGCTTTCATTCTGAGTTCTGACTGTTAATTCATATTTCCTAAGTGCATCCTCTCTAAAGGATATATGTTATTTTTATACTGCCTCCAAGTTGCTTTTGTTGATATTTCTTTTTTAAACTATATTTACGATTGGAGAGAAGCATAGCGAAGACACAGATAACTGAAACGCCTTGGAACAAACACATCTACACACAACACATCAATAGCATAGACTATATATATTCCCTGATACTCTTTCTTCTCCCTTTTATATTCTTGTCTATTTAGAGTCATGATTGGTGTGATAAGTATCTATATAATTTTGATTAATAAATAAATGTGAATTATTTCAACACCTGCACCCAGCATTACTATCTTTCTGAACCACCATTTTGATAGTAGCTGGCAATATATAATATAAGTACAATCAAACCTTGCAATCTCAAGTTATATGTTCAAATAAAACATAATAAAGGAACTAATAAAAAAAGCTCACGCCTGGTCCTGAAAAAAAAAAGAGAAAACATAGGGGGTATGAATAAGGAGTTGAACAATTATTTATCAGTCACTAATGAACATTCTCAGCAGTTTTACAAGGAAAGCAATAATTTATTTATTTGATATTATTAATATAAATGTTTTATAAATAAAGGCAAAAGGCATAAAGACATCAAAAACAAAAGTATTAGAACTTAAAATATCCCAATTAAGCAACAACAAAAATATAGGGAGTGGAAGCTAAATCCAACTGTTCACTCCTACAGTATATATGCTGTATATAGATCAAGTTATCCTTCCCTCTTGCTAGCAACAAAGTTGAAAAACCCATTAGTGCTCTATAGTAATCAAGAAAACATTTGTGATGTTGTCATGGGTAAACAATTCATCCCTTCTAAGCATACTGTTTGGACATATTATTAATGTAACATGCTTGATCTCCAAAGTGCATGAAAAATGCAAAACATTTATTAACAGGGCACAGAATAATAACACACAAAGCTTCCTTATTTTAAAAAGTTGATCTCATTCCATTAACTCAGACTCTGCTATAACAATAAATAAAGTCTGCTATTTCAATGGAAAAAGAAAAAAAATCATGCTAATGCTTCTACTTCTTTCACATCTGAGAAAATTGTTCAAAAATCAGCCTATATTTGGAAAGTTCATTCCTACTTCCTAGATAAATGAAAAGACTAATTTTCCTCAAGTTTGTAATCTGTGTCTTTACAAAGAAAGGAGAGGGTTAGTTATACTGTGGGATAAAGTTTCAGGAATCTATTTATGCAATACAACTAAGGTGAATAAACATGTATGAGGCATAGTGAGGGAACTGGTTGTGTGCAATTAGTCCTATCCCTAATAGTTTACTTTCAGCTGCCTGGCCCATGAATGATGATGAACTGAACATGGTAAACTTTTGAAAAAGTTGCAGGCAGCCAGCAGGCAGCAGAAGTAGCCTGCAGTACTGCATTCTAACCACTGTGCCACCAAGGTGAGAGAGAGAGAGAGAGAGAGAGAGAGACAGACAGACAGACAGACAGACAGACAGACAGACAGATTGATTATGACTTGATGGTGATGTTAGCATATTTGTGGAAGCAATCTCCACATGTATTTCACTGTCAAAAATAGTTAGACCTATAGTTTACTGAATTGTGTCCTGATTTCCCAGTAACACGCACATTTTTTTCTACCATTTACTACACCACTACCCCCACATTTAATCTCAGTGGAAATGTTTGGAAAGAGCTTTGTACAAAATGAAATGACACCTGCTGCAGAAATACTAGGCTAATTGAGTTAATGGGGCCTCCAAGAATGCCTAGCAGGGGACAAAGAATCTGCAGTTTATGGTGTGATTGTTTTCCAATTGTGTAATAAGTGGGATTGTTAAAGCTGTCAATTAGCTCATTCTACAAGGTGAGTGGATTTCATTGTATTCAAGAGAATGGCTGTAGTGGAAGGGAAATGCAGAAAAAACAGGGTAAAGCTAAAATGCCAAATTAGATACAATTGGTTTTCTCCTTGAATTTGGGGATTGGGAAAGCTTTATAGATTCACGTGTTTCTCCATCAAGAAAGCAATGAAGGAGAAATTCCTGTAGTGGCAAGGCCAATGGTTTTACGATTCACTATGTAAGATGAAGTCACATATAGTATGGGGGATTATAGAATCATAGGGCTGAGAGCAACTTGGAGGTCTTCTAGTCCAACCTCCTGCCCAAGACAAGAGTCCTTATAAATGGTTGTCCAATCTTTTCTTGAAAACCTCCAGCAATGGGACACCCACAATGTGTTCCATTGACTAATTATTTTCACTGTCAGGAAATTTCTCCTTAGTTCCAGGTTGGATCTCCTTCTGATGGGCTTCCACCGATAGTTTCTTGTCCTTTCCTCAGGTGCTGTGGAGAGGCTGTTGCTGGATAGGGATATTCAAATTTCATTAATTTAACTGTGCCTTGATTTCTTGATCTAAAACTCAGATGAGTCACTCTTTTTGTTTTGTTCCCATGTTTAAAATATTGGAGATGGTCTCTGTATATGTACTTGTCTCCAGAGATTGTGAGTGCTCCAATACTGGAGGTTTTTTTTAAAAAAGATTGGACAACCATTTTATCTTAAATCGTATAGGGTTTCCTGTCTGAGCAAGGAAATTAGAAGACCCCCCCCCACCTCCCTTCCAACTTTGTTATTCAGTTTCCTCAAGATTTTACAGCATAACCTTGATATTTTTTTTTCAATCCCGTATAAAATAATTCATACTTTTGAACTTCTCTCTTCCCTTTTGGAGGATTTCATTTCCTGTATCCAATCACAGGTGTTGGTCTTTTCTTTCCACCCAATTCATTTGCTCTTAAACTTATTTTGCAATTTAGTCCTCATCCATTCTTTCTCTATCAAATCAGCTCAACATATTTATTTCCTACTGATCACTGACTTTTGCATTTTTCCCTCTTCAAACAGCACCCATTCACTCTTGGCCCTCTACTTGTTTTATAATGACACTTCAGCAAGCCATTTCTATAGCAGTCAAGTTATTTTTATATGACTTCTTTTAGCATAGTCATTTCTCATTTCCATATAACAAATTGGGCAAGAGCAATTTGGATGTTATTGTTCTTTTGGCTTCTTTCAATATTTCTTCCTGACAACAGACTACTTCCTGAAGTAAAGATTAACATTTCTTCAGGTAGCTCCTATTTAAAAAAATATATACTTTCTCCTAAGATATTCAGCCATTTCCTGTTTTCTTTCTTGTTAAAAAATTGTTGTTGCTTTTTCCACTTTACTTGGCATATATAACCGTGTTACTTTTTTAAACATTAATTTCAGATCTGTACTCCTCACAATATCCTATAATCTATTGAATGTTTGCTGCAAATTCATTTGAGTTCTCAACCAAATAAGCAGTGGAAGCAAGGATGTTTTTCTAAGACAGAATATGGTACAGCACAGTGATTATTGTTGGCATAACTAGTTGTCGTTCTATTTATTTATTGCTGGTGGGCAAAGCATTTCAAATCTGAATAGGATTGAACTCAATTAAATTCCAAATCAGATAACCCCACTTTTGGCACTGGCTGTGTCAACCATTTTAAGCTCAAAATGCAGTTTGTTTTGTACTTGAAGGACATTTAAACATTTTGCACAATCCTATTCCTGCCTTTAATATATACTTATTTTGTTGCTGTTTGCATTAAATTGCTTAGTAGGATAAAGAATAATGTGATAGGTATGTACATAGGAGTGCATAAGTGCTAATTCTAAAGCTTCAACCCTTTTCCTACCCTAAAATTTAATTAAGATAGTAGTGAAGGTAGTAGCTAATTATTACTGATAGAACATGTGCATAGCAATGGATAGTCTTGAAAAATGCAGCACAGCTCTTGCTATTCTACACATTACAGCTGCTGAACAGATGTTGATAATGTTTTCGAAAACACCAGATTCAGAAAAAAAGATGCAAGATTTGTTTGTTGGGTGAATTGAGGCCACAGTTGTATTTATAGTACATAGCTAAAATCAGAAGAGAGCCATTATCCCAAAGGTGCTTTTTCAAAAGGCAACTGGACTTTGCTTTTCTTTGAAGACATTTTGCTTCTCATCCAACAAGCTTCTTCAGTTCTAAAGAACTGAACTTCAGTTCTGTCAGAACTGAAGAAGCTTCTTGGATGAGAAGCAAAATGTCTTCAAGGAAAAACAAAGTCCAGTTGCCTTTTGAATAAGCACCTTTGGGACAGCCATGACCTGGATGACTGAGAATCTCCATGGACAAGAGAGCCATTGCTGTATAAAGTAAAAATAAGGTTTAACCACCATAGCTTCACTACTTGGAAATAAGGGGTAGGATCACCCCCATTTAAACAGAAATTGCTATACTCTGCACTGGGCAGATGGGTTCAGAGAAGGGAAATGAGATGTCAAAGAACTGGTTTCATTCCTGCTCCAATGTGGAAACGTTCTTTGCAGGAGTAAGGCCCTTTACACAGTCTCTCTTTGGCTTCTCATCAATATGGTCACACTGCCACAGCATGAACAAAACAATGGGAAGTTGAATTTTCCCTACTTACACATAGGACTCCATCTGGTGTATTTGCCTTGGTGTGATCATCCATAATTTCTCTTGGCAGAAAATCAACAAGGTTTGTTCCTTTGTGAGTCACATCAAGCTAATCCTGCCAGAAAGCTAAACCTTCTATGCTGTATAAGCTGTTAGTAGGATCATATAGCATCCCTCTGGAAGAAAATCATTGTGTATTCACTGTCCAGAAACTTTGGACCACATGTGAGTGATGTCCAGAATGAGACATGACTGCATATGTATAAAATGCTATAAAGTTTTGTTTTTCTTGTTCCAGGAATTCTGCAGGTCTACCTTGCCATGAATCCAATGCATATTTTTGCATTTCCAAGAATTGGTGCTATTACTAAATAAGCTTACTTATCATGCTGAGAATTTGACTATTCAGCTTTCATTTCCAAGAATTTAATATATAGTCTGCCAATATATAAAAAAAGGAAAAAAGGTTTCCCTATCCAGTTGTTGCCAATTCTAGGGCATGGTGCTCATGCGTGGGGTTGTACTAGATGACCTACATGGTCCCTTCCAACTCTGTTAATCTAAATCTAAATCTCCATTTCTTGGCTGAATGAGCCAGAGTTGTCCTAAGATATTTTTCGTGGTTATGTAATCAGCATGGCTAAACTCCAAAGCCACACAGAATGCTGTTACCTTCGCACTGAAGTCATACCACTTTATCTACCTACATCTACATGCTTTCAAACTGCTAGGTGGGCAGGAGCTGGGGCAGGAAAGGGCACTCACTCCATTGCATGCCGTCTGGGTCTCGAACCTGGACCTGACTGTGGTTAACCACTGAGCCATTGCACCCCCTCATACCAATATAGGCACCACTTTTTTGTAAGGTAAGAAGTACATTTTGTTTTCCTCTGTGAACATTTGCACTGTCACTGACCTGGTTCTAGTTGGAAGGAATGCATGTGCTACAGACCAGTCACAAAATTAGGACTGAAATTAATCTATCCAAAAACAGTAAGAGGTAAAATAAATAATTCCCCTTCTGAACTGTGCACATATGATAATTCTTTCATAGGATCACCCAAATTGCATGGCATTTTCAAGATGCAGCTCTGATATCCACCTTTCTCTTCAGCAGAACTGGACAAATCATGGTTCATTGGCTGCACAAGAATCCTGAACTGTTTTTCATGGCCTTTGACAACTCTCACACTCAAATTCAGCAACAAAATGTTGAAGAACAGTGGCATTTTTCCAATGAAAATGTTGATTGTATGCATTTAAATCCTGTTAGAATCCATACATAAAATAACTTTGTTTAACTCTCCCAAATCTGATATCAGTGATAGCACTGGGTCACCACAATACCCTTTCTAGATGCAATCTAGTTTTCCACAAATTAAATAATAAACAATAAACTATTATAGCATAAATTAGCAGTGATAGTCTCATTGCTTATTGGCCCACTGGGTACCATACCAAAATAACTTGGTCAATTACAAAAGGTTACACTGCTTGTATTCACACATATACCACCCCAATGTATTATGACATCATAGGTTCTTGGGAAAAACTCAATGCATATGAAGGCCAACAAGCAGTTAAAGAACTGGCAGCTGTGATTTCACATTGCTATGGGAAACTTGATAGATGGGACAAAAATGCCAAATCCGGTCTAAACATCTGGGTGATTGTGCAACAAATCATATTAATAATAATAACATGGAATACCTTACATCCTGCAAAGATACCTTTAACATAAACATTGACATCTACTTATCCCAAGCACTTGAAATTGACTTGATAGATGGGCAAAAATGCAAAGTTCAATCTAAACATCTGGATGACTATGTGAGCAACCATAATACAAAATATTATTCTGCTTCTATTCTAAATTTTGTCTGAAGGAAAGCTGATTCTGACTTTAGTGTCTACAGTGCTAAATCTTTAAAATTTAAACTTTAACCATCAACTATTTCCATGGGCTCAATTCATATAATATGCTTAACTGTCAAAACTCTAAATATTTTAGCTCATTGTACAAATGCATTTGGTCTTTAACTGACATGGGCACCTGCAGGATAGACTAAGAAATGTCATATGGATCATACTGTTAAGCAAAGTATCTGACATACTTCTGCCGTTATTATGGCTTTTACTCAGTGGTGGGTTTCAGCCGGTTTGGCCCGGTTCACGCGAACCAGTAGGAAAGATTCTGGCTCACCCCGCCCCTTCCTGGAGTTCCCCACGTGCCCCATTTTGGCTCCCAGGTAAGTGCAGGGAGG
This sequence comes from Oxyrhabdium leporinum, assembly GCA_032468155.1. Classification (NCBI taxonomy): domain Eukaryota; kingdom Metazoa; phylum Chordata; class Lepidosauria; order Squamata; family Cyclocoridae; genus Oxyrhabdium; species Oxyrhabdium leporinum. The sequence continues at coordinate 257,713 of JANHFL010000341.1, forward strand.
CCCACTAGGCCCAAAATGGGGCACAGGGGGGTTGCGGCGTGTCCCCCTGCACCCTGTTTTGGCTCCCAGGGGCTTTGGTGATGCCTGAAACGGGGCACGGGGGGGTACAGCGCGGGCCGCCCGTGCCCCATGTCGGCTCCCAGGAGGCTGCAGGGAGGCCTACTAAGCCCAAAATGGGATGTGGGGTGGCCACGCCCACCTAGTCACATGACCAAAAAGCCATGCCCATCAAGCCACGCCCACAGAACCAGAAATAAAAAATTTTGAGTCCCATCACTGGCCTAAAGCATCTATTATTTCCCATAAATCCTCCTCAAAGGATTTAAGATATGTAACATGCCTAATGACATGCAATATTTTAAGCACCCATTTTGGCATTTAAGCTCCCCAAACCACAAAACTGGAAAAAAAGAGAGGTCTAGAATACAAGCTTAATCTAGGGCCTGGAAACGGTGCTTATGGCACCTGAGAAGGTGTGTTTTTTATACCTGTGTGCTAGACTAATATGGGTATGGTTAACAAAGAGTGAATAGGCACTTAGAAGAAGAAACCAAGACAGGTTTGTTCAAGGAATTTTAGGAAAATACACCATGCTGTCTTTTTATTTATGTTATTTTATTTTTTATTATAATGATTTATTAATGTATCATGATGTCTTTATTACCGTGTTACTGTAACACACTCTTCATGAAGTTGCTATTAAAAAGGATCCAGGAGTTCCAACTGGTGCAAAATGACATGGTCAGCTACGTGCATTTCTTGTGAGGTGCATATTTCACCTCTGCTTCATAAGCTGAATTGGTTGCCAGTCTGATTCTGGGTCCAATTCATGGTGTTGGAAATGACCTGTAAAGGATCTGGATTGAGGGACTGCCTCTTGTCATTTACATCTATCCATCCCATCAGGTCTGGAGGAGGGGGGAGGGCACGTTATGGGTCCTGTCTATTAAAGTGTTGTTTGATGAGCCCCACCCTTTGGAACATCATACCCCTGGAAATTAGATAGGCCCCTACTAGGCTCTGGCTGTACCATGGAACTTACAGAATGGCAGTACTGCTTGTAATATAGGTATGTATGAATGGATTGTAATTTCTGATTTTTTCTGATTTTTTAAAAATGGCTTTAATATTATAGTTATTTGTATTTTGTCATTACGTTTTGCATTTTAATTTTAATTTTGTGAGCCACCCGAAGTCACGTAAGGGCATGAGGGCAGTTGTTACTGATTTATAAAGGGCACACAATAATTTTGGTTTAAGATAGCTATAAATTCAGGAGTTGTTTTACTATTATGGGAGGAAGAACCTTCCTGTATCTGTTTTCTATTACCTCTTAAGAAAAATAAAAGTGTTCGGCAATTTTTAATTTGAGTGATGAAATATAACCACTAAAAAGACAACAATAACACAACTATTGAATAGGAAACATTTATTTAAGAAAGGGGAGAAGGTATGCAAATAAATGTAAATAAATGATGGAAGGTAGGCTAGGCTTACATGTATTAATCCTATTACCTAAATAATTAACGGAATTATCAATCATTCCCCCATGTGACTTAAAGTGCCTGTTCCACCCCTGGAAGATAACATAACCAAGAACCTTAGCAGTGACATGACTCAAAGGAAACATTCACTGTCAATCAATCAACATCTGTTCCTAATTAACTCACTTGAACAGGTTGCCAGCGAACAGGTGTTCTTAATCTCGTGTTATAAAACTACAGTGACAGACGTCAGTAATGTAGATTTCTCTTTTCTTTTCTCTGATAAGTGAGGCGGTAAAACATTCAGGGACAAGTGTTGTCATTAAAGCCATGTCAATTAAATATGGTCAAAGCAATAGAGTATTTAAATTAAGTAACCAGAAATGTAGTGGATGAAATGTACAAATGCATTGGTTACAAATATATATCAACCATGATTATTTACTATGGAATCATCCTACCATGAAGGACTTAAATAAATAGACTGCTAATGCTTAAATCAATGACAGTTTAATTCTTTACATTTGTCATGTACTCCATGTAACTGCTATTTTTAGAATTAGTATGAAAGAAGGAATTAGCTGACAGGATGCCTTTCATCTTAAACAGCATTGCTGAATACTCAGATTTAATACTTATATTTGGAGCTAGCTCAGTGCCTAAATTCCACTATAGAATGACGTGAAAGTACTTCAGGACAAAATTTATGAAGCATCTTTGATTGTATTTTTTAATCAATACATATCTGTTCCTTCGATTCTATGTTTTGAAATCCACGTGCCCATTAACTGAATAGCAGAGTCAATCATTCCCCTTTTAGGTTGGCTGGGGAAATCTGGCGAGCTGAACACCACAGATCTTAAATTTCCTGAGGCTGAGGAACACTGGACTACTACACATGTAACCTTTAAAAAATCCTTCAGAACATAGCTCATTAAAGCAGCTGTTCAAAAGCTGCATTTTGCGATGAACAGGCAAATAAGAGGACACAAAATATGTAAAGCTAAAACAAGTCACAGCTCCTGCCAAGACTAAGGTAGCTTGATCATAGATATAGATATCTGGAAATTTGTTATTTATTATTTACTTTTATGTTTTATGATAAGAGAAAGGTAGGACATAAATCCGCAAATTAAACAGCACTGTTAAACGGGGATGCACAAAAAGGAAAATGGAGGCATAGCCTGTAAGGAACATTGTTGAGATGCAACAACCACTTATAAAACTTACATAAAGATGCTATAATGGGGATGTTTTGAATATTTAAAATGTTAATCCAGTCTCATGGGGAAAATGGAACATGGCATACGTGGTAAAACAAATTAGAAGCATTAATTTTAAGGAAGAAATAAAGCAGTCAGTTTAACTAATTTACAAAATGCGAAATATTCCAATTGGTCAATTTGATCAAAAGAATGATTCAAAGTTATACAAGATTGCATGAAGCTTGATAAAAAAATGTATTATGAAATAATAGCTATCACTTTTATTCTAGGTATTTGTGCTTCTAGAAGAAGTCAATACTGAACGTAATAGGTTGATATTAATAAATTATGTTATCTTTAATCTATTCATAATCTACTTTCTAAATTACGAGGGGGAAAATGTTCAGTGTATTTTTTGTCATTGTCTATTCATTTTGAAGACTGAAAAGTTGCCTGACCAATGTCCAGAGTCACATTCTGGGAAACATGGATGGCATAAACATTTAATAAATAAATAATTCTTCGCCAGTAAAATCTAGCACATATTTTACTATTTCTTCCCTGAGAATGGACGAAAGGCAGCATGAAGAAAAAATAACTTTCTAGGCATATGGAAAATGCATTGTTGTATCTGCACCATATTTTTCAAAAGTTCTTCAATATTAATACGCCAAAAGACAATTGTAATCTTCTCTGCTCTTCTTTTAATTTGAATCATACAGTAAATATTGAACAGTAAGTCATATTACAATGAACATAATTAGCTTGAAGTGTTCTTAGCACCAGTTCCAAAGAACATCTGTAATCCATGGCATGTACATCAAAGAAAGGTCATGATGTCACATAATATTTCACAACAGAGGCCCATCACAGATTTGACAAATCTTTTAGAGCATTTTATGGATTACATGGTGTTGACTTACAATTTAGCAGTGAGGGAAAATGAAACTTTAAAAAAAGCAACACCTACATATGCTGAATGCCTTTCACTCTTACTAATGGAGCTTAATTCTGCAGCAATCATAATAATACCACTTAATATTCATTGCGCATTCTCTAATAAATGTTCAGACGCGTGGAATCCTGATACCAAAAAAGTTTGTTCTAGATGCTTTGGATAAATAAATGTCAATCTCAGGAACTGACTCAAGAGACAATAATCCAGGACACTTTCACCAGCATCGAATAACAAGGGTCCCAATCCCAAGCAATCATCCAGTCTCCAGAAAAGCCACAAACACTGGAGAGTAGAACAGAGGCAAGTGTGGTGTTAGCCTTAACTGATTCTTACCTGACGGTGACCTTATATCACCTCTATCAGGGCAAGTGCCGGCCATCACCTCTGTTGGGAAGAATTCATCCAAACTGGACTGTCTGCTAAAGTCTTGAAACCTGTATATCCAGAGAATTGTCATTCTGACCCCACACTGATTGACAACCTTCCTAGGGACACTTTGAATCTGACTAACCTTGCCTCACTACTAAACATTGGATTCGATGGAAACAAACTCTTCTTCTTGTGCCATATCCGCCATCAGACGTTGACGATCATATTGGCTATTTTTATTAATAGCCGCATGAAAAAGCGCTGCTGAATTTTGTCCAAACCGGTCCCTTAGATTTTGAAGCCATGATGTTCTTCTTCTGCCTGGACCTCATTTGCCTTCAATCCTTCCCTGGAGGATTACGTGAAGTATGCCATATTTTTTCAGGTGTCACATCACATGTCCAAAACAAGCTCTATTTTCCTGGAAACCCTGCCAAGCAGGACCACACTGCCAATTACTGCTTGTAAACATCTTATAATATGAAATAAATTTCATTTTTGTGCTTGGACTGCAAGAGGACAAATATCTCATTTTAAGAAACTACTTCATCTCTTATTCCAACTAGGATTGTCCAAAAATGTGTTTTCTCAATTTCACCCCAGGTAAATTTTATACTATAATTGGGATATTTTATACTACAATATATATTCTTAGGGAACTATACAGTTCAATGGAGAAAGGACAGCTGCATGCAATCCCAGATTTAGCATCAATAGAGTGTCTGAAAATAAGACTAATTCCAAATTCTGATTTGACCACATATATTCTTTGGAACCTAGATAACATTTTAATTACCTTTGTTAATTATACTTACATTAGTTTTTCATTTCTAAAAGATGTGTATCAAATTGAATTCAGCTTACTCCCAAAGGTGCTCAGAGCTGAAGAAGCTTCTTGGATGAGAAGTGAAACGTCTTCAGAGAAAAACCAAAAAAGTCTAGTTGGCTCTTGAAAAAAAGCACCTTTGAGACAACCATGACCTGGATGACTGAGAATCTCCATAGAAACTCAGCTTACTGTTTGTTTGTTTTTTCCTTATCAATAGCAAAATATTAATTTCTGACTAAAAATAATTCTTCTATTCAATTAAGCCCACTGCTGCCTTCATGAAAATTATGAAAGTGAAACTTTGAAAGCAATTGCAATACACCATAAACTATTTTTTTTAAAAGAGATTGCAATATAAATTAATTTGCTGAAAACAATGCAAAGTAAATATTTCTGGCAAGTTTCATTTCAGTCATCATTCCATCCATAACTGAATCAGTAATCCCTTTTCATCTGGGCTGCATTTTGAACGACAGAACTATTCTTTGAGTTGTGTTCAGATATAGATCTCTAATCCTGTGCCCTCTAAAGAATATAATCCCTTGTCTGACTTGTTTTGGATTCCTCTACCCCACCCACACCATTTCCATGACTTTATTTCTCTTTATTTCCTCAATCACAATGTCAATAAACCAACTCTAGGGCTAATATAATTCCTCCTCCATTCTGTGGAACTTGCAGAATCCCAGCTTCTCTCAGGATACCCACACAACCCATGACAATATTTTCATTTGTCTTTACTGACATGGGATACCAGATACTGAAAAGAGGGAAAAGTAGAGATTTTCAGAGGGAGTAAGAGAATTCATCAAAAATTATTTTCCTCTTTTATAGCATGCAGCTTGTTCATTGAATCAACTAACTGATCCTAGTCTTTACAACAGCTCATTTACTGACCATTTGAAGTTACAACAGCACTAAAAGAAAGTGACTGGAGACTGTTTTGCAGCGGTCATGTGATCAAAATTCAGATGCCTGGGAACTGACTCATATTTTTGACAATTACACTGTCCTGGGGTCCTGTAATTACCTTTTGTATTCTTCTAATAAGCAAAGTCAGTGGAGAAGCTAGATTCACTTCACTGTGTTACTCAATTAACAAATGTCTCATTTAGCAACAGAAATTTTGGGCTCAATTGTAAGTCTACGGCACAGGTGCCAAACTCGCCATGTGACATTGCCATCACGTGACGTATTACGACTTTTTCTTTGCGGAGCTGGGGGGGGCGTGGCCTGCACATGATGCATCCACCCACGGGCCACCAGTTTGACACCCTTGGTCTCGGACATGGGTCGGCAACCTTAAACATTCAAAGAGCCACAAAGGTCCTAACCGGAAGCCCCACGTTCAATTCTGGAGCCAACCGGAAGTCCGGTTCCCCCACCATAGAGTCGCCTCCTAGTGCGGTGTCTTTTTTTCTCTACCTGTCCTAACTGAAAGCCCTATCAATTGTGGAGCCGACCGGCGACAGGGAGCCGTAGCAGAGGGATGAAAGAGCTACATGCGGCCCCAGAGCCGTGGATTGCCAACCCCTGATCTAGGACTACTTGCATGAACTCCTTGTAGTGGAACTACTGTGTTATGTTTGATCCCAACTGTTTCTTAATGTATTTATTTGATGTTTATTAGCATTAAATAAATAAACAAACAAACATTAAATAAATACATTAAGAAACAGTATACAGTATTCACATTTTGTTTTAAAGAAAGCCTGGATTTATACATACAATTCTGTTAAGGTTTGAAATGTGAAATGAGGGAATGTGACCCCAATGTATGGGTATTCTGTGGTTACATTACCTACCTTTTTTGATTACAGTATAACCATTTTATAAGTGAATAATCTATATTGAATTGGCAGTTTTCTATCTACTGACTTTACTGTACACACATAACTGAGCAGCATACATTGATATTTTATCTTTCCCTAGGTTTGCATGCTTAGGCCAGTTGTCATTCCACATACCTCAGGTGCAGTCCATAGCCAAGAGTGCTTTTTATCAGCTTTACCTGATACTCCAGCTGCATTCTTTCCTTGATAATAATGACCTAAACCTACCATATGCTACTGGTTACCTCCAGGTTTGATTTCTGTAATGCACTCTACACAGGACTGCTGTGTGTGTCAATCAGCAACTTCAACTGGTACACAAAACTGTAACCAGATTGGTCTCCATTGAATTGTGCGGAGACCATATTATACCTTAATTAAATTTCTTTGGTCAAAAACCAAAATATCAAATGCAATGCAGTCAGAAAAAACGAAGCGGGGGAGAGAGATATCAGGAAATAATTCAAATTCCAGTCCTATTCAGGCAGAAATAAATCACCCATCAGACATAACCAATGTTAAAACCAAAAATTTCTCAATGCTGTCATAATCAGACAGTTTGGCAAAATTTGGCAACTGGCTTGGAAGTTTGCTAACAAAAGAAAAAATTCTCATCAGGCCAACCCACAATTAGGAAGTTAAAAAGGGAAGCTAATAATTCACAGCACCAAAGCTGATTAAAAGGACAAGCCAGAGGAAAAAGTGAAATTATCTTGATTGCACTGTTTGGGCAAGGATTTAGGTAATATAATGTATTGTTGCACATTCCCTCCAAGGCCACTGTCAGCAAGATAATGGATTGGCTAATGAAACGGCTAATGAAAATCTCTTCTGAGCAGGACAGAAAAGATATTAGGTAAGAAAGATTAGCACAAAACACACCTGTAATGGAAGACATTGGAAAACCAGGAGAAGAGATGCTGTCTAGGAAACCATCAGACAAGAGAAGCAAGAGCCCCCCAGGGCCAGACACACACATTTAGGGAGCAGCTGCAGTAATAGATCAAGCAATGAAAAATGGTGGTGGAAGGTTTATACTTTCAAACTTCCAAGATTCTGTTAATGCAGCCTTACAACAAAGTAGAATTACAGGAAATCCTTGATTTACGACCACAATACAGCCCAAAATTTATATTACTAATGAGACAGTTGTTAAGTGAATTTTGCTCCATTTTACAACCTTTCTTGCTACAGCTGTTAAATGAATCACTGCAGTAGCACAATGGTTAAGTGAATCTGGCTTCCCCATTGACTCTGTTTGTCAGAAGGTCACAAAAGGTGATCACACAATCCCGGGACATTGCAACCGTCATAAATATCAGTCACTTGCCAAGCATCCAAATTCTGATTATGTGACCATGGGGATGCTGCAACAGTCGTAAGTGTGAAAAACAGTCTTAAGTCACTTTTTTCAGTGATGTTGTAACTTCAAATGGCCACTAAATGAACTGTTGTAAGTCGAGGACTACCTGTACAACTTGAGGACTAGCCGCAATTCAATTAGTCATGTTTTCTGTCTGATTTACCTGGGAGGCTGATCCCACCACTGTAGTAATTAGAACTTTGCTTCTATTTCTATGAAGAACTCAGGTCAAGAATTCACTTTAAACTTTAATCTCTTGGCCCTGATATTTTCAAGAGTTGGGCTGACAGGCTGGAACAATTCAGGATTCAGGCTTTCCTTTCCTTCCAAGAATAAATAAACTTTCTAGAATCCACTTGTTCCAAGTGAAGAAGCATATTGAGTGTAAAACAAGGCAACTGCAACATAACACGAGTATGAACCTAGATTGCTTGCCAACAGATTTTTTCCTATAATCACAAAGCTGAGCTCCATAAAACAGAAGATTCAGTATCTTGGTCCTGAATGATTTAAGCGCAGCAGGGAGAAAATTATTAGTACTGCAGTTAGTAAAATGAATGGTAGTAGGAGCCAGTGTGCTCAAGCTGTAGTTTCTTTTGTGTGCTTCTTAGAGTGGATGATTGGAAGAAAACCTCTAGATATTTAATGTCCCGCTCTTGTTCAATCGGAGTACCATCTATTTTTCTTTTTGGTAAGGAGTTGTAAGTTTTCTGCAAAGTTTGTGTAACTCTGCAAATGCAGGGTTTTTTTTATCACACAAGATGTCTGAGATGGATTTAAGCCATGTGACTATGGTCCAAACACTCAGCCCAACTCGCCTCACAGGATTGTTGTTACAGAGAAAGTTGGAGAAGAATGAGTACTTGGCTAATGAAAATCTCGCCACCTTGAGTTGCTTATAAAATAATAGAGGTGGGATTAAAAAAATATCTAATAAATAAAAACAAAGTCAATATATACAAGCCTGCTATCGTCTTTCAGGAATTCCAGAATATTGCTTGATATATTCCCATGCATTCTTATAGATAGTAATAGTTGTTTGATTTATAGTGTGAAAGCCAAAGGGTAACAAAGTTGTTTATTATACCAAGCTTTAAATCTTTGTACCTTCATGCCAATTTGTTCAGGGAAGAATGAATAAAGTTATTATTTTTATAGCCTTGAAATGTTTTTCTAGATCTAGGATGTTTCGGAGAAGACCTCTTCCCACAGAATCTCATTGCTGATGAAGATCATCTGAGGGGATCCATATCCAATGATATTTTGGCCAATTTCACCTCCACCCACTGTGAAACTTTCTCTGTAGGTATCCCTTAACTGTGTTCCTCAACTTCCCAATATGGGTGGTAAACTGATTAAGAGGTCTTTAAAACACATCTCTTTCAAACTGATGCGTAAAGATTAGCTGTTCATTTTGAAATGCTAATCCTCTTGCAAACGGATATTTTATTAATCATTAGAATATTTGAATGTTTATATGCATTGTTTAAAAACATATTAACCACTTCCCACCCCCCACTACAACTGCAGAAACCAAATCATATTTATTTATATCCTATCTTTATTATTTTTACATATAACTCAAAAGAGGCGAACATATCCAACGCACCTCCTATTTTCCCCACAACAGCAACCCTCCGAGCTGGGTTGGCCTGAAAGTGTGTGACAGATCAAAGTCACCCAGCTGGCTTTCCTGGCTGGGCAGAACTAGAACTCAGTCTCCCAGTTTCTAGCTTTGGTGCCTTAATCACTAAGATCAAACTGGCTGTCATATATCATATGTGTGTTACTCCCAACTTTGGCAACTTTAATACGTATGGACTTCAACTGCCAGAATTCCCAGATAGCTTTAACCAGTGGAGATAATGATTGCTAGTGGCTTCATTAAAAATCTTCAAAGGAAAGTCTTCAGAGAAAAGCCAGAAAGTCCAGTTGCCTCTTGAAAAAGTACCTTTGGGACAACCATGACTTGGATGACTGAGAATCTCCATACATTCATTAAAATGTATAAAATTTATATCACAGATCTTTAAGTTTTAGATAGGACACACCTGAAATTTCAAAAGCATCTCTTGCATTCACGTCGAGTGGCTACAAAGAATTAGGTTTTTCAGGCCCAAAATGTCTATTTGTGAGAAGGAAAATTAGGGATGTTTCTTTCTATTATTGCAATTAATCTCACTAGATACTTCCAACATTCCTCAGCTTTTCTTTGTTTTTTCCAATTAAATGGGTCATATTGTACATCCAAATATCCGGTCATCATTCACACATTCTTGTAAGTAAACACAGCAGGCTTCCTTCCCTTTTCTAACTTAACTGATCCTTAATTAAAGTCAGGTTGGGGAGAAATGTTGATGGGTGCCAAGGAACTCTATGCTTGCAGAGATTACATTGAGTGTGCCAATTTAGACACATTGGAAATAGTTTCATTAGAATATTTATATAGAGATATTTGAAATCGATTATGATTTAGGAGCTCAGAGCAGCATACCCAGCACTCCCTCCTCCTATTTCTCTCAATGACTATCATGAGAGAAATTATCTTCTTCCAGACTTGCATGGAAATCCAAAAAAAGGAAGACGTCCTAAAGAAGCAGAGATGTGTTGTGGTTACAAAAGGTCAGAATCACTTGATCCAAATCATATTCAAAACACATATACTAGACACACACACACATACACGTACGTTGAAAAAAAAGGGCAGCATATTGAATGAATTCTGGAATACATACACATAAAAAGTTCACACAAACCATTTTAAGATGACTTTTCATTCTCATAAAATAGCCTAAAGATTTCTGTTTTCAAATATTAGTATGACCAGTATAAAAGGCACACATCCAGCAGGTATAGATACATTTTTATTTCTATCCCAACTTTATTATTTTTATAAATAACTCAAGGCAACAAACATACCTAACACTTCTTCCTTCTCCTATTTTCCACATAACAACAACCCTATGAAGTGAGATGGGCTGAGAGAGAGTAGCTGGCCTAAAGTTACCCAGTTGATTCCCATTCTAGTGGGACTAAAATTCATGGTCTCCTGGCTTCTAGCCTAGGGCCTCAACACTTGACCCAAATTCACGTAAAGTGTAATATGATTTTGAAAAGTTAGCTGCAACCATAGATTTTATGTAATCAACGTCATCCATGGTGCTGAATATCTCTCTCTCTCTTCGAAAGTACTAGAAGCAAAATTAGTTTGGCATGGACAATATATATGCATAAAAGGTGGGAGATGGAGATGGATATTTTGAATAACTCGGCCACTCATTTATCTGGAGGAAGATCTAGACATTTCAGTCAATATAGTCATTCATATGGCATACTGAGAATGAGAATACAGGCAGGCCATTTAGCAAAGCCAGATTACAGATGACAAGAAAGGTCAGTCTTCTGTAAAAAAGAAAAGAAAAGAAAAAAAACCACCATAAGGAGCTCGCAGTAATTAGAAATGTTTTTTTGGCAGACTCCTAGGATGGATTCCTCCCCCCCTCCTGTTCTTGCCTGGTCCTCTGTTTGACTTTCAGCTCTGACAAGTTTAAACTGATTGGGATAAATCCAGTTCTACATACTATCTATTAAAAGTCTTAAGTCTAATACCACAGGCAGAATGCAGCAATGCCCTGGAAACTTTTATTACCAATTTTACATATATTTTAAGCAAAATGTTTCAATGAATAAAGTATCACCACGCTTTTTCTGTTTCAATCTCGAAAACAATAATGGATTTTCACTAAGCTGATTTATCTCAACTAAATATCATCATTTGTGCAGCGATAGTTAAATCTCAGGTATTCGGAGTCCTGAAGATCACATTACTAAAAGCAAGAACACAGTTTTTCACTGTGGTAAAGGACGAGAACAAAAGTCACGAATAAGTATTGGAAAAAATGAAGAACGCAACAGAAATGGCATGCAGTTGAGGGGTACAAGGATAATGTGTCAGGTTTAAGGAAAGCAATTACTCAAGGAACACCACAAAGTGTGTCCATTCTTACATGTAAGAGATTTGCATATAACTTCACACAAATTAAGTTAGGTAAGTAATTAAAAGAGGTCTACAAAGCTAAATGAAACTGTATATTCAGATAGAAATGAGAACTACAGGAAAAATAGAGTTAATATTATATTGCAGCTTTTAGAAAGTTGGCGTCCATTATCTTTCTTGTTTGTTTCTTGGTTTAAATTATTTATTCTTTCCTCCTCCTATTTTCCCCACAATAACCCTCTGCTGAGTTGGGCTGAGAGAAAGTGACTGGACCAGCTGGCTTTCATGCCTAAAGTGGGATTAGAATTCAATCTCCTGGCCCTAACCACTAGACCAATTCCTCCATTTACCACTATACCTATTAAAGAAAACCTTCTAGCAATTATTCACTCTATAGTAATTCAACACTAGTAAAAAACTGAAATCAGTAATGATTGCTTCCAAATACAGTTGCTTAAAATAGGGAACCCCTATAATCTGTTTATAACTCAAATTTAGTAAGTTGTATATGCAATTGAATATGTACCAGAAAGTTGAATACAAATTCGGGAGTTAAGTTCTAATTCCATACAAATAAAATGTTAAACATAAAGTACAATGAGGACTGTAGCTTTTTTGAAAAGGAAAAATGTGATTTTTTTTTCTAGAAACAGTGGATCTGTAACAATGTCAAAAACAATGTTTCGTTTATCTTTTTCCCCCCTTTCTGGGGAGATAATTCTGCATTAAAGCATCATGGAGACACCTCTCTTCTCCTTTGCCACTGATAGCTACTTGGATTTTTCTTCTTTAAAATGCACAGGGTAAGGTATTATTTCCACAAATGGCTAGGTCCTCGTACGAATTTCAAAAGATGCATTATATAGAACACCAGAGATCTACACATCTGCTTTGCTGCCTTTTCCTCCCATTCTGAAGGAAGGAAATTATGCCATCCTAAATCTTCCTGTATCCACATTGTGTCCTTACCAGATGCTTGGAATGAATCCATACTGCATTGCAGTCCATGAAGCTTTAATGTATACATTTAAGGGACATGAGTGGTGGTATTCTCAGCTGAAATTCCTACTTGCTAAATGCAATTCATGGTGTAAAGAGTCTCCTCGATATGTCTTATTTTTTCTTTCTCCTTTCCCATCATGATGTCAATTAATTGAACTGCCTCCCTTCCTCCTTCTAACCAACTAAGGGTTGGTTACTCAATTATTTAAACAATCAACCAAGTGCCAGCATTTTTGCATCTCTTCTATTTCTATCCTGTATCAACTGGATCACTGAAGCCAAGATATAATCACTGGTCAGTGTTGTTGAAGAGTGTGAGAAAGAGTTTTTGTTGTGGGGTTTGATGGGAAGGTACACGCTACCTAAAAATATAGTGAGGACACAGCCTCTTGACATGTTTTATAAGGGAAAAATCACTTCCAGCTGCAAACTACCTTTAAAAAAATATACATGAGGAGAGAAAATAAGGTCCTAGGCCTTCACGCAGCAACGGCAATCTGGAAGGGAATCCCTCACCACACAAGTTATAGATTTGTAAGGAAGGAATCCTTTCAATTATATTTTGGCTACATAAATTTAGGATCATCACTGTACAGGTCAACCCACTTTTAAAAAAACCCCCAGAGTTCTAGTCACGCTTGCAGACAAACCAGCTTCAGAACAAAAGCTAAACCTCCAATAATATGCTTGACTGGAGATAGCAACACACTGTGTGAATGCAGAGAGATGCAGAGCCTGGCCTATCTGCTGCCATGTTGGCTACTACCAGTACCAAGTACTGATAATGACTTGTTTTTGGCCAACGAAAAAGCCAAGAAGGTAGTTTAATTCTGGCAATCTGAATTTTGATCTGGATCGGGAAGAAAAGGGGGAAAAAATCCAATAGATTCAATGGGCAGAGCAGATTCCTGCTGTCAACTGCTTTGTTTCACGCTGCTTTCTTCATGCACCACAGATTATTTGTATTTATTTATATATCAGATTTAAAAACTGCCCATCTGCCTAATAGCAACTGGAGGCTCACATCCTGAATTCCACCAATCCAAATTCTTTAACTGATGAAGTCCACCACATAACCAATGGAAGGTCTTGAACCAGGATAAGGGAAAAAACTACTACTTCCAAAATCAGGTAAACAAAGGAACTTTTTTGATTCTTCAGCGGCGGCTGACGATAAGATATAAGCACTGGGACAAGGATATATACTAGGGAAATCATATAGCGACAGTTTTGGTTTTTTTACTGGGGCAAAAATGAAGTAACCATAGTATCATGGCAAAATAGAAATATCCAAGAATAATTTACAGACTAAGAGAATGAGATTTTTGTAATACAAATTCCGCTTAAAAAGAAGAAAATGAACAGTGACCCACTTATATTTATTCATTTCTGGAACATTTTAAAGAAAAAATATGGTTTTCTCTCATTTGTGGGTAACAACCAATGCGTAATCACCATACTTCCTTCTCAACAGGAGTAGAATCCTACTGTAATTCCAATTTTATCATAAACCGACTATTATCCTATATGTACTCTATTTCATCATTTGTCTATCACAGACAATCTGTTGTCTGTCACAGACTATCCACTGTTTGTTTGTTTGTGCTTTCAAGTCAATGTTCACTCCTGGTAACTGCCTAGACTAGTCACTGCAGTGTTCTTGGCAAGATTTTTTTACAAAAGTAGTTTGCCATTGCCTGCCTCCTAGGGTTGAGAGAATGACTGGCTCCTAGAGCTATTGCATGCACTTTTCCCCTGATCTTTTAGTCTTAATCTGTTTGTTTTTTAATGTAAGTATGAACTTGAAATCCAAATCAGAACAGGGCTTGATAATTCTATGCAAGGAATATTCCATATGGAACCAAAACAAACTCATTATTGTAATAAGCACATGCTGTATTAGACTAACAACATAGCACATTCACCACAATATGAATCTCAGTGGAATGTAATTTAATTTATACTAAAATGCGCCTGTTAAAGAAGCATTATATGTTCAGATCTACATAAGAAATATTAGATGACTTGGAAAATAACACTAGAGTTTATCCAGAGGTTTTGAAAATTCTTAATCTTTGAGGAGGGGAAAAAATTGTTACAGAACATTCAGACAGATTTACAGTTTCCAGGATTTAAACGTAACAAGCTGTTTTTAAGTTAATGCCTCGTTCAACCCAAACAAATGCCATCATTACTTATTCAATTCCTATGAAGAACGCAACTGAACAAATGCACATAGTAGACCAATAGTGCTAACAAACAATGGTTCATTTATTTATTTGAATATCACCACAATCCCAATTTTCTAGCCTTATTGGGTGGATGGCATAAATTTCTGTCACTTAATCAATTGCCTATTAAACTAGTGGGCAAAGAAGGGCTCTTTTTTGGCAATGCCTTTGCAGTTGCTGCCAGTCAAGTTACAACTAATTTTAACGGTAGGCATTAAGAAAGCCTAAAACAACCCTCAAGAACGCCTAAGGCAATCTTTAAGCTGCTCAGTTTGCTCAGTTGCAATACATACGATATTGGCTTACTTTATTCACCTAATGTTATTGTTCTCACAACGCATGCTATTATTTGGCTAGTGCTACTTCTGGTTATTATCAGCAGCAAAATAACATTTTCATAGTCATATTGGGGTACCTGGTTGTTTTAAAATTATTTCTGGCACACATTGCGAATTAATAATGTTAGGAACCACTGGGAAAGTTCTACACAATAAATTATAATGAATCAAGAGAAATAATATGATCTGTGAGATAATTAGTAAAGTAAGGCTGATTTGCGGCGTTTTTCAAAAACAGCTATCCTGCTTTATGGTTCTGCTGTTTGTATGAGTCAGTTGGATGGCTCTTACAACAATATTCCCATTAGATTTTTACAAAGCCAAGTACAGAATGTCATATGTTTAACAAATTAACGTGAAAAGAACCAACAGCAGCCTGATTTTTGCCATTTAAAGCTATTTGCTTCTGTTTACACTACAGTGATAATGAATGGGTTTCATATTGTGCTACTGGAAATCTGTTAATAGAAGAATTCTGCTTGGATAAAATCATGTCCAATTTTGGGAACATAAAATGAAACAAATAGGAAAATCAAGATTTTGAGGCCATATTTGTATAGACATTCAATTGTTGTATAATTAACCACAAACACATCCCATAAATATATGCAAATGTGATTTTATAAATGAATGTTAATTATTTTATTTGCCAGTGTTCCAGCTTCAAGGGTAGTAGCTTGAAATAGCTGCCATGATCAATATGATCCCGTCCGCCTAAAATGATTTTATAATTGAACAGATTTGCTTGATATCGTTCATCCAAGATATTTTGTTGCCTAAGGAAATGCAAAATGACTCTTGCATTAAAAAATACATTTGTATAGAAATATATTGGAAGGACAACTGGATCTTTTGTGTTGATACAAACTCATCAAAGAAATGCAAACATCTGCAAACATCCAAGCTTTTCTACTGCTTCTTGATTTGGCAGTTTCATTCTCTGTAACGATAGGATTACCCTTTGACATTTGCTGGTGTAGGAATATAGTTAAGCATTAAACATTAATCCAAGATTAATCCAAACATTAATTCCATATTCTTAAGAGCTGAGACATCTTATAAAAAGGGGGAAAATGACTGTACAGACATATGCAAAGTAATGGCTAGCTAAGTTCAGAAAGTAATTTTTTCCTATAAATTACTCTTGCTTACGATTTGTCATTTTTTAGTTTATAAACTCAATTCTGTTGCTGTTCAGCAAATACACTTTTAAATAGACCCAGTAGCTACCTTCAGCTTTATATAAAGGAAAAATTACTTGTAACTTGGAAATGTATTTCACTCACATATATTGCTAGTCCAACAGGGCAATTCAATAATCTTTAAATAAAATCTGTAATAAAATATGAACACAATGGTTTTTTTTCTTTGTGGGCTATTTCATGTTTTATACGAGTGAGAATAGGGAGGATCAACGAGCACTAGAAGAATGGATGGAAGCAACCCATCCAATGAATGGTGCTTTGTTACTGATGATTCTCTTTTTAAGACTTGAAAGTGTAAATCCCTCTGAGAGTAAATATTTTGTGACAGTGTCCACAGTATGGTTTAAAGTCCCAGATATTTGTCTGCTGATATATTGTTTTACAACCTTAACCATTTTTATTAGCCAAAACATTACAAGTATGAAGCGTGTATGTCAATTATTTCAATATACAAATGTACAAATAGTATGAGTCACTGTTATAAAAACACCTTATAGGCAAATGATAATTTAACTTAGTAGATAAAAAAATTACAAGTTGAGATAACTCTAAACCTACATACATTATGCCAGTTTGGTGTAATGATTAAGGCACCAGATTAGAAACCGGGAGACTGAATTCTAGTCCCATCATGAACACAAAGCAAGATGGATTACCTTGGGCCACTCACTTTCTCTCAGCCCTAGAAAGGAAGTAATGGCAAACAACTTCTGCAAAACATTGCTAAAAAAACTGTGGGAACTTGTCCAGGCAGTTTCTGAGAATCAGACATGATTGAATGCGGGAAAATATGTTTAGGATTATCTGTATTGTAATTTTTTTTTGTATTTTCTGTATTTTTTTATACGTAAGTGGCTGGCTAAGTCTCAATGGCAGCTATTTTATAAAGGGCGCAGGAGAAAATCACACATAGAAGCTATACTATCCATACTAGGCTCTCAAAATGCCCAGAGTGCCTACAAACTCTAAAGTTAAAGATTTCTACTATACGTTGTGACAAAGTTTGAACTAAGTTTCCTTTGTTAGATACTTTGCAATAATAGTACTCTTCTAAAAGTCCACATTTTATTTTGGGTCTCCTCAACCATAGCAGCATCGAATCACGTGTATCTGTGTGGTCTTTCCTGGATACATCTATCAAGTAGACAAGTGAAATAATGGGGCAATTTTTCTCACCTCATACTTGACACTGCAAACCTATTGTATCTTTCTTCTTCAGGGTCATATTAGGAATAAAAATTGTAGTCTGCGTTTATTAGAATAGTGAGGAGAGGGAAACGGCAGATACATCAACTGAAGGTATTCAATTTGTCTTTGTCAAAAATCCAACATCTGCTCCAAGTTTAAATGTTAAAATAGCAAATTACCCATCATCCCATGATTGGCTGATGGCTTTTCTCGTCAGGCAGCACCATGGTTCAGTTCCATTCCACCCTCAACAAATACTGGAAAGGAATGTACATCAATATTCATTTACAGGCCTATTGACAGTACTCTATCACTCCCAAACCTTCTTCACATGTTTTTCCCTGGGGAACTGTCTAGATAGTCTCCATCTGTGACTTGCTCTCCATTACTTCAACCTCTAAAATCCAAACACAAGCACCATATGTTCTTTCTGGGCCAACAGTTTCTCTGGCATTCATCATATCTGTCATACTGAGCTCTGTTTCAACTCTTTGAAGGATCAATAAGAACTCTTTCAACTGCCACCACATGTGAAAAGTTCATTCTTTGGAATTAAACAACCAGCCCCCCCCTTTTTTTTTAAAGTAAACTATTCATTATAAATACTTGTGCAGAGATATCTGCTTATATCGGTCCTTATTCCTCAGTTGGTTATCAGAGAAATTGGTATTCCATACTATTTTTGACCAGAAAGAACAATTTATTGACTGAATTAGTTGGAGAAAATAACTTATTCAAACTATGAGGTATTGTGAGACCACAAACAAACAAACATACACAAGCTTACCTGTTTCACAGAATGGCCAAGGTACAGTATATTATTGTGTATTGCCCTAGATTTTCTGCAATGTATCTTTCTGTTTTAGAATTCTTTACGCTGGAGAAAGTGTTTACCATCCTCAAAGACAGTATTTTTAAATATTATTCAGATAAAATCATCCTAGACAATTACTTCCACATTGGAATGAAACAGTAAGTTGGGAGGCAAAGTATGAACTACCTATATATAAACATTAACAAAATATTTGAAAAAAATAGAAGTCATCCCACATTCATTTCATTTTTTCATTTTATTAAATTTATATACCGCCCCATTCCAAGGACTCGGGGCGGTTTA
>JANHFL010000346.1:2307-19224 GCA_032468155.1 Oxyrhabdium leporinum
GCTCTACTTCTGGGGGTCACCAGTCGGCATTTCGCCGCCGATGGTACCCCCAGCAGGCCCTCTCTGTGTGACCGCACACAGAAGAAAGTGGACAACCATTTCTCTGAATGATATAGTATTTTGTGCTTGAGCAGATGGTTGGTCTAGAAGTCCCCCAAAGACCCTTCCAACTCTGTTATTCTATTATTCTGATGAAAAAAAAAAAAGGGGGGGGGGAGAATAAGTGGCGGACCCTAAGGATTAGCAGCTGAGATGTTTTAAAAAGAACAGAAAAGCTGAAATGAGTTTTACAAAATGTGAAAATGAAGTGTGGATATTGTTGCAATCAGCTCCATATTCACAGAAAAGCTACATATTCACAGAAAAGAAACATGGAATTCTCTGGACACCTCTAAGCTAAACAAATCTAACACATTCAGAAAAGTCTGGTAACATTATTTTTCTTGATGTGTTAACTCCTGATTTGGGAATTCTTTTTTAGGGAAAATCATTTAATCACATGGGCCACTTTCTGTGACTGCAAGTGCCTAAATTTACCTTTTGTGGGATGAATTTCATCACAAGGTTTTTTAAAAAAAAATATTTTAGCTGAGTTGGAGAAGAAAAGAAGACTTATTGTAAATGCGGGTTGTTTAAAGCTTCATCAAAAGACCACATAAGTCTGATCATACGGAAACAGAACAAATGTTGAACGCAGTAGTTTGTGCCCTGCAAGGACCTTCCTGCTATTGTTTGCAGTGTTGCATGTAAAGTAGAATTGCAGGACAGTCTCCAACCCTGAAAATCTGGTCCAAAACAATACATTGGTCACTGTGTCACTGGTTTCAGAAGAAATCTGTAGAGGTCGGGTCTGATGACTGACTGTGATTCAGACCCACGTAGTACTTCAGATTTTTCCATATTATTCTGCAGGAAGTTGTGAAATATTTTTCGATGCATTTAAGTAACTTAAAGAACATCTATTCTTTATAGCTGATATTTTTCTTCAAACGGGAGTCTAACATAGATATTGGGCAACAATCCCATACCTTATTGTCAGCCTTGCAAGACAGTCTGGATAAGAAACACAACTCAAAGTTACTAGCTCTAACTTTATTCTAAGGTTACATTAGCAGAATCTTGCAAATCTGAAAGTATTTTTCTCCTCCTTTTACACCCTAAGAAACTAGGGAGGGTATCTTCTGAAATAACTATGCTCCCACTGCTTCTATAGGCTCAGCTGCCTCTTGTTTTATTGTTTCCTAGTCTGTGGCTTTTCCTTCTTGGCTCCTCAGATTATTCCCACTTGCCATTACACTTATCCAAATGGTATATTTTAAAGTGTAAATGTAATATCCAAGGGTGATGTCTATAGTGATGTTAGCAATCAGTGAGCTTTCTGCAAATTCTGCCCTTTTGCAGTCTTACCCCTGGATATTTTCTTGTTATTTCTGAGCACAGAAGGAGATGATAATGGGAAAGATATCTGAGGTTTACAGCCAAACATTTTGGAGATATAAAGGGATTTTTAAAATTATTTTTCAGTGCTTATAAAATTATTTTTATAAAGCTTCCAGATTAGGGGAGATCATGGCTGTTCTGACAAAAAATAAGCAAAGCACCCATAGCCTTCCCATTCTGCAGATGTGCAGACTTCAAGCCCACAATTCTCAACAGTGGTGAGTTCCATTGAGGAATTCTGGGAGTCAAAATTCACATATTTGGAGGGCAGCCAGTCAAGGGAGGACTATGCCAAGTCCTTTAAGCAGCTAAATTACAGTTTATTTTGAGTTGATCTCAACTCTGTGACTTTTGTAGATACATCCATGTAATTTTCTTGGCAACAGCATGAAAGCTGTTTCTTCATCCACGATGCTTTTTGACTTTGATCAGGTTAGAAGTTCAAATCATTCTTTCCCTGTTGAAATTCTTTAGGGAGGCATTCGCTCCAGAGACAGGATAAAATAAGACTTGAAAAATGTCACTTGCCTTCAGCCTACTCTTATTAGAAAATTCTTAATAGGCTTTCATATGCTTCTTAAAGCTTTGTTCACAGTAACATTGGCTTTCATTGTTTTCAGTGAAATGCCGAGAGTGGTACCAATGAATTAGAAGAACAAGATATAAATTGCTTAATTAATTGAGCAATCAACTCTGGAAATGTAGGCATTTGGAGAGGAATGAATTCTGCAGGGCATTCGAAAATGGAATGAATACCTTGCAGTTTATCATGTGTGGATGCTGTTGCCATTTGTAGTCTAAATTAGTATAATGATTTATTTCTGGTTTAATGGAAGTGGCCTGCAATACAATGTGTTCTTAAACTGGAATGGACAGGGTAAGGCATTTGAAGGGAACATTAGTTGGGGGAAATAGTAGGATAGGATGGGATGAAATGGAATGGAATGGAATAGCAAGCAATAGGATAACTTTATTGTCACTTTGAATGTATACTAATCAGCATACATTAAAATGAAATTTTGTTGCATACAGCTCTCAAAGGGTCACCATCTCCAATATACACTACATAACCATGGCAAAATAAATGAATACATAAATTCAAAATTATGCATTTACCCACATATATTATATGACACAGGGAAACAACACAGTCTGCTTCAGATGTATACATGAACATGGTGAGAAAAATGAATCTATAGGTGAGACGTTGTAATACAATGATTTCAAAAACCAATTTCCTTCTATTTTACAGGAGAATTGCTCTTTCACTAAAACAAGGGGTCATGCTGTACATGATAATATTTGGCAAATGATGTCATTTGGATGAATTTATGAGATTTACATAATTGTATTATTATGAAATTGAAAGGAATTCCCACAGGGTACTACTCTTTGGTTCAATGGATTTTCCTTAACAACAACATCCCACCCTCCAATTTAACCATTAAAATGAGAATTCACAGTGAAATGTTCTGTGTTGTTGTCCCAATGGTATATTTGGGCACTTTTTACTTAATTGAATTTAACTCCTGCCTTTTTTCTCCTTTTCTTCCCACAACAATTCCATCAGTAAATTGGATGATTGAAACAGAACGACTGGTTCAAAGTTATCCATGATCTTCCATAATTGAGAATGGACATGTACATACATCATATACATGTACATATCTATTGCTAAATGACATATATTTGTAGCTCAGGGTTGAAATAAGGGGTCCTTGTTCTTCTCTCAGCTTGTTTGTTTTTAGGCAGGCGTTTCATTACCCAAACTAGGTAACTTCATCAGTGCTAGTAAGGAGTGGGGTTTGCTCTCAGTTTACATTCCAGTCACTTGCCCTGTCACTGCTTGTGATAATTGTCTTAAGGGGTTCTTTGGTTGGGCTGTTTACTATTGGCTCTTGATTGAGGTATTGTTTACTCCTTGATTATTGGTCTGATGTTAATCTTGCTGTTAATCTATGCATAGTCTGATAATGTTACTTAATCAGGTAATTAAATATCTGCAAGAAAACAACCAAGCTCAGAGAGCACCAAGGACCCCTCAAGTACATATGTCTCTACAATTCTACGACTATACCATACACACTGTTCTGAAAGAGTCTGGCTGGTGCCGTGAATACAAGAGTTCATGCTGAAACATTATGTTGAAATTTCCATTTGTAATTCTTTTTCCTTCTTCATTGTATTAAAGATCAGATAATGTTGTAATTCTAGTGCCAGCCTGGCATTTATCTCAGAGTCCATTCCTTCCCCAAGGGGGGCACTATCCACATGAACACCTGCATTGTTTGCACAAAGTTCATAAAAGCTTTTTTCCTGTCATGCTTTTAATTATTTATCACAAAGTTCTCTTCCTTATCAGCTGGCAGCAAAGGCGGAAATGAGAACCATCTTCTGATACAGCTGTACCATCCTGTGCTTGGCACAACCAAGTTCTGCTTCTCCAATTAATAAGGATTATCCATTAATTGGTGATCTATTAAGTCTTTGTTTTAATACCTGATCAACATCTGTTTCCAATGGAATAGCCTGTAAGATGATATAAGAACATTGCTATCAGATCCAACTTTGACACGTTTAGTACGGTTTAAATACAGGTAATCCTCAACTTGCAACCGTTCATTCAGTGACCATTTGAAGTTGCAGCAGTACTAAGAAAAGTGGCTGATGCTCATTTTTCACACTTAATGACCACTGCAGCTTCCCAGTTGTCACGTGATTTACATTCAGATGCTGGACAACTGTCTCACATTTATGACGGTGGCAGTGTCCCAGAGCCACGCAGCCAATTTTGCAACCTTCTGACAAGCAAAGTCAATGGGGAAAATAGATTCACTTAAGAACCATGTTACTAATTTAAAAATTGAATCAATTCACTTAACAAATGTGGGGAGAAACTCACTTAAACTTCTCACTTAACAACGTAAGTTTTGGGCTCAATTGTGATAAGTTGAGGACTGCTTGTATGTGTAAGTGTACAGGTCGTTCTTGACTTACAACCACAACTGGGAGCAGAATTTCCATTGCCAAGCAAGGCAGTTTTAAGTGAGTCACTGATGTTACAACCTTTTTTTCTCATGGTTGTTAAGCAAATCACTGCAATTGTTAAGTGAGTCACATGGTCATTAAGCGAATCTGGATTCCCCCATTGACTTTTTGCTTGTTGGAAGCTTGCTGGGAAGTTCACAAATGGTGATTCCCTGACTCCAGGACGTTGCAACCATTATAAATACATACCTATCAGTTTCCAAGCACCTGAATTTTGATCATGTGACTGTAGGGATGCTGCATCGGTTGCAAGTGAGAGGACTAGTCGTAATCATTTTTTTCAGTACCTTGTAAGTTCAAATTGTTGCTAAATGAATGTTTGGAAGTCGAAGAAGGTTCCTTGGAAATGTAAGGCGAAGTTCTTCGTCATATATTACTGTCGTATGTACAGATAGCCCTCAACTTACGACCACAATGGAGCTTGAAATTTCTGTTGTTCAGTAAGACATTTGTTCAGTGAATTTTGCTCCATTTTACAACCTTTCTTTCCACCGTTGTTAAGAGAATCGCTGCATTTGATAAGTTGGTAACACGGTTGCTAAGTGAATCCTGCTTCCCCGTTGATTTTGCTTGTCAAAAGGTTGCAAAAGGGGATCAAATGACCTTCGGACACAGCAACTGTCATTAAGTATGAACCAGTTGTCAAGCATTTGAATTTTGCTCACATGATCATGGGAACACTATAAGGGTCGGAAGTGTGAAAAATGGTCATAAGTCACTTTTTTCAGACCTGTTGTAACTTTGAACGGTCGCTAAATGAAGTGTTGTAAGTCGAGGACTACCTGTATTGTTATGTGCTGCTCAGCATCCTTGGGGTAAAAGAACAGACTTAGGTCCTTTCCCGTTGAGTTCAACATCCATTTTTTGTCTTTCAAGCAGAGCCATTGCTTGTCTCGGATGTGAAAATAAAGAAGTTTCAGTTCATTTCCTTTTAATTATTTCCATATATCCCCAGGAGCCACAGTTGAATGCATCCAGTTGCAATCCTATTTGGATTTTATTTTATTTTTAACTTTTATTACTTCCATCTATCATGGGAAACACCAAAGGTCTTGATAAATTATTCTTTCAGAGTAAAAAGAAGCAAAATTCTCAATAACGGTTGTATGTTTCCAGGCTGCGTGACAATGCAAAGTAATAAAATGGCATGAATTAGAGATCCCAAACAAGCAAAAGAAGCAGACATAATTGCTGTCAGTTTCTTTTTAATTTTTAGGCAAATATGTTAGAGTCTTAAAACAATCTTTTGAGTGGTTTGGGATCATTATAAACATCATGTTATACTTCCATTTTGTACTTCCGTGTTATACTTCCATTTTAATCTTAATGCTAAAGCAGCAGCATCCAAACACCAATAAGAACTCTGAATTCAGCTGAAGGACAAAAGAAGAAAAAAAGACTGAAATGTTTAGGTTGACACTTCTCAAAGAATGCTCACTGGCCATAAAACACCGATCATGGACAAGGTTTTGGTAGCCAACAAGGGCACTGATATTTTGGGGGAGGCCAGGAGTTGCAAATGGGATAGTCCAGGGGTTCAAACTCGCGTCGTCATGGTGGCATCACGTGACGTATCGGAACTTCTTCCCCCTTCGCTAAACTGGGTGGGGGTGTGCCCAGTGCATGACGCATCTGGCCTGCGGGCCGCAAATTTGACAGGCCTGGGATAGTCTGTCTACATAAGTAGCTGGGAATATTGATTTAGCTACGAGATGCTCATTTCAAGACTTACAACACATTCCTCATGTGTTCTCCACTTTAAAAAGGCAGGAAACGGTGCTGTACATTTTCAGAAGTCATAGAGGGAGGGTGTGAACAACAGAAGAGTCCATAGCTACGTTCAGCCCATACTACGGTGAGATTCCTTTATTGCATGTACCATGCAGTTTGTCTGCTTCAAATTTAAAGCAACCAATGGTGTTCATGGAATAAAGTTCAGATTTGGCAAAATGCCGGTTGGAATGTTGTAAAACAATTTATAACACTTTCATATATACAATCCATTTTACAGCCAGAAATCCGCAGATAACTTCTGAAGTGCACAGGGCCATCTTCTGACCATGATCCAGAAATGTTCATCATGAGGTGTTTTAGATTTCTCTTGGTTTTGGCCAAGTTTCCTTTCACTGCAGACCTTTAGACTGTCTCCCTATTAGAGTCAAAGCCCTATTTAAGCTCTTGGTGCTGGTGATGGCTTCACTCTCTGTCCCACCACCTGACTTGCCACGCTCCTGTTTTTATTCAATTGATAGGCTTTTTTCAATTCCCATTTCACTGGTTTTCCATCCCATTTTCTGCATTTCAAAACCTGGTTCCTGGTTATGAAATTCTACTTCCCCATCTCCACCCGCCAGGTCCATAAATGTTTCGATAGGTTCTAGAAAGTTTTGAAAGCATACATATTTTATAAAATAAATTGATTTATAGGAGAATTTGGATAGAAGTTAAAGTTGAATGGTAGGGCTAATTTATTGAAAATCAGACAGCAGGAGTATCATGTTTATAGATTAAGGATTTTAGAGTCACATCATAATTATTTGTACTGTGACTGGTGTGTATTGCTTTTGTATAATTTAATTGTTGTCAATTTTTATTTAGTTTTGCTTGGACCCTTCCATGGGGGCCATTAAGCAAGCAAATCCCATTTTTCTTTATTCCTTGTTTACCTGAAAGTGATTAATGTTATAATCTTGAAGACCAGGATGGATGATCCTTGGCCCAAGATTTCATGTGCCCCTTTTTTTATTTCCCCTCACCCCTCCTTTAATTATGGTTACTAAAAAAACAACAGCACTGTTTTCTTACTACTTTACTCAACAAAGATGTAATACAATTTCTAAAGTAGAGTTCACTTGGTTTAAAAAAATGAAGAAAAAGTTCCTAGACTCCCTCCTACAACCCACTCTGGAAGAGGATGAGTGGGATAATCTAAAACCCTCACTGCAAATCTGTTGTTCCTTCCAACGGTGAGTGTAATCTTTAGTGTCAAAAATGTTCTCCACTCCTGTTACAACAACTGGCACAGAACGTCCCTCTTCCATTGGGACATATTGCCCTGCTGTGAATAATACATTTCATAAATAAATAAAATAGCATGAATAAAATATGCCCTCACTAGGATTTCTTTACCAGGGTCATTTCCTATGCTCTCTAGAAGCAATAGAAATCTCCAAGCTGTTCCTGTAAGTGCAACCATGGCAAACTGTTAAGACTGATACTCCAAGCTTTTTAAAAAAATAATAATCCGTAAATTGCCTAGAGTCACTGAGATCAGGGGCTCCCAATCCATGGACGGGCCCCGGTCTGCAGCATGTCAGAAACCTGGCCATGCAAACAAGCAAAGCCCCATCTGAGGAATGCAGGCAGCAAGCAAAACCACCCACCCTGTGTTCTGCGGAAAAACTTCACGGAACTGGTCTCTGATGCCCAAAAGGTTGGGAGCCACTGATTGATAATAAGATGTGTGATGTGTAAATGGGAAGGATGGATGGATGGACGGATGGATGGAGAGAAAGAAACAGAGAGAGATAAGCAAGGTATCTTAAAAGCCAAGGATGGCCAGTTCTATGTGCCTTTGAATGACAAAATCCTTGAAGGGGATTTCCTGACTTAGGCAGAATGGCTAAAATAGGTAAAAGGGAAAATAATTTCTCTTTCTGCTATGTGGTCTCATGATTTAATATGAGTGTGTGATGCAATTATTGATTGGAAGTTATGACTCTGGAAGGATCATGAGGTTTCTTTGTGACTTCTATCTTACTCATTAAATAAAGAAAAAGGAAGAAAAGGAAAGGAAATCCTAAAAGCATGAACTGTAACAAAAGGTTGCAGCAGTGAATACTTTCGTTCAGTGCTCCAGCTAGCCGTATAGTTAAAGTTAACATTGGCAAACATCAAAACAAAGACATAGAATGTAAAAATTGAAGGGACCTTGAATATCATAGTCCAACCATCTGTCCAATGTAGGAATCCAATACTACAGCTTTCCTGACAGATGGTTATTCAGCCTCTTTTTTAAAGACTAGTTCAAAAGAAGAATCCACCAACTCTGGAGGCAATCTGTAGCTAAGCTGAGCAGCTCTTATTTTTAGGAAACAAAACCTGATGTTTGAGCAACACTTCTGATGTCCGATGAAGACCTATCCCCTTGTAATTTAAATCCACTGTTTCCTGAAAAAAATCTACCTCTTTGTCTACACGATAGCCCTATAGATGCTTGAAGACAGCTTTCATGTCTCTTCTCCAACTTAAAGATATCCAAGGTGAGAGTTGTTTTCCAGTTTAATAAGATGCCTAGTAGTTACCTCGAAAAGAATCAACAAATGCAGTCTGTCTCCTCTTCCCAAAAGAATCCAGAGTCCTTCACTCTCCATCAAATTACATAAAAACCACAGAAGGATGATTTTAGACCACCCTCAACCATGGAAGCCAACTGAACAACTTTAAGCCAGTCACCTTCTGTCAGACCATCTGAGAAACAATATCGGAGCTTTCTGTCCAGAAGAGTGCTAGGAGCAGTTAAGATAAAGTGCCCGGAAAACTCCCATGACTCTGGTTTCTTTTGGGAAGAGAAGACAGATCTCATCTGTTGATTCTTTTGGAATTAGCTACTAAACATCTTATTAAACATCTTATTATTACTAGACATCTTATTAAACATCTTATTATTAAAGAATGGTTGCGGAACCGGGTATGGCTAGTCTAGTGAAAAGGAGGACCGGGGTGAAATGATACCAGTATTTCAAAATCTGAGGCACTATCACAGAGAGGAGGGGGGCAACCTATTTTCCAAAGCTCCTGAAGGCCAAACAAGGAACGATGGATGGAAACTGGATGGATCAAGGAGATATTCAGGCTAGAAAAAAGGAGAAATATTCTGACAGTTAGAAAAATCAACCAATGGAACAGCTTGCCTTCAGAAGATGTGGGTGCTCCATCACCGGAGGCTTTCAAGAAGAGATTGGACAGCCATTTATAAAAAATGGGATAGGGTCTCCTACTTGAGCTGAGGGTTGAACTAGATGACCTCCATGGTCCCTTCCAACTCCGTTTTTCTGCTATTCTATTAAGCTGGAAAACAACTCTCACCTTTGGTATTTTTAACTTGTATCTGTAGGGCTGAGATTGAGGAAGATACATACCACCCATAAAAGTAAGAAATGATTTTTTAAAGAAAAACAATATATATGTACGTCATTTGAAAGTATAATAGTGACTGGAATTCTCTGTCATTACTTCAACCTTCTTCCTATTAATTTATTCTAATCAAAACTTGTGATTAACCATTCCAAGTCCAGACTGTTCCTACAAGCCAACACTTCCAATTCTGTCCTTATAATGTTTTGTCTCATTTAGTTTTTGTATCTGTTTTCTCATACTTACCTCGCACCAGGTTGGAGTTATTTTGGCTGCAAAAATACAGACACTAGATGAGCAAGTTCACAATTTAACATACAGAATTAAACAAATATTTAAATGTTTGTTTTGCATGCATTTTTTTTCCTTCTCATTTTTTTAGAGAGGAAATCACTATTGTCCATAATTAGTGTATTTGTTGGCATGCTTGTATGTTTCTTTTCTTGAAAGATACTAAGATTTGGCTTGCAATAAGACAATTTAACAAAAGTGGATCATTAACAGAACAGAATAACAGAGCTGGAAGGAACCTTTGAGGTCCTCTAGTCCAACCTCCACAACTTCTGGAGGCAAGCCATTCCATTAATTAATTGTTCTCACTGTCAAGAAATTTTTCCTTAGTTCTAAGATGCTTCTCTGCTTGATTAGTTTCCATCCATTGTTTCTTGTCTTGCCTTCTGGTGCTTTGGAAAATAAGTTGAGCCCCTCTTCTTTGTGGCAGACCCTCAAATATTGGAAGACTGCTGTCCTTCTTTTCACTAGACTGGCCTTACCCAATTCCTGCAACTGTTCTTATGTTTTAGCCTCCAGTCCCCTAATAATCTTTGTTGCTCTTCTCTGCACTTTTTCTAGAGTCTCAATATCTTTTTTACATCTTTTTTTACATTAGTTTGTCTATAATCCCAAGAAAGCTTTAGAGGACAACATACAATCAAAGGATCTCCCTATTTTCCAAGAAATGGTATGGGTAAATAATAAAAAAAAATCCTGGATACCCAATGCAGTGACTATAGACACAATTGCTGCATGCCGTAGAGCCCCATGGCGTTTAGGATTCAAAGGCATAATCTGCTTTAGAGTGTGGGGATGATATATGATTATGGCATCTGTCAGCAACTCTTTAATCCAGCTATGTCTTTTCATAAGATCACACAGCAACCTCAAATTAGGTTGGCCTAAGGAGTTGAGGTAGAGTCTATGTTTGATCCCTGCTTCAACATTCAAAGTGTAATAGAAAGCACTGGTATTTGTGCTACAATTTTTCTGCTCAGTAGAGGTGCAAACGCAGGAGGCAAGTAATGCATGTTGTTCCCAGGCTGGACTGGGAAAGAAAATTTCCTTGAAACTCTGGAGTGTTGTTGCCAGTCACTAATGACCATACAGGTGCAGCTGAATCAACAACTTGGCAGTGTAAGGCAGTTTCCCGTGTTCCTATAAATAGGGTTGTCATATCTGAACTGCAAAACCCCAGACGACCAGTAGATAGCAGCAAAGAGGCTGAGGGTGAAGGTTCATTCTCCGAACTTGTGAATTGGTTTCTGAAACATTTTGTTTCCAGACTAGGTAACATTTTCAGCAGAGTTTAGGCGACTCCTAAACATGCTGAAGATATTACCTATCCTGGTAATGAAACATTCGGAAACCAACCCACAAGCTTGGAGAACAAACCTTCATCCTCATCATCTAAATTTCTCGAGCCAGAAATAGTGGCTAAATAGAAGAGGTTGAACGATGTGGAGTCCTTGGTGCTCTCTGTGCTTGGTTGTTTACTTGCAGACATTTCATTACCCAACTAGGTAACATCACCAGTGTTGATGAATGTAGGGTTTGTTGTTCCCTATTTTTATACTGTAATTTATCATGCCAGTATTGGTGGGGTGTGGTTTTCTCCTTGGTAATTTCTTAATTGGGGTATTGTTTTCTGCTTGATTGTTTGTGTGGTATTAATCCCTGCTTATCTGGATATTAGCTTCCAATAGAAAGGATGTTTTCTAATCTTTCTGTCTGCTACCTAGCTTTTTATTGTCTTCTTTGAATGGTACCTAAATATGGCTTATGGCTGATTTGTCTGAATGCCAAGTTTCCAAGAATTCCCTAGCGTTTTTGGATTTAGCTTGGTCTAGGATGCTCACAGTTTTCTAATTGAAAATATAGTCGGTCCATGTGTTGCGTTGTGAGATTAAAGAATTTTCATCGTGTCTTCTGACTGCTAGTTGGTATTCATGGATGCGCTCTGCTAGTTTTCTGCCTATGTTTCCTACATAGTGACAGTTACAGTCCTTAATCATATGTTGTATATGATTCCTGCCTTTTCTCCTTGGGCTACTGGATTACCAAATATACAGATATAGTGGCTATATAGTAATAAAGTTGCATCATCTCATTCCTTGGCTCCTGCTACCAACTCTACGTTCCTTTTCAACATTTATTTTTGCAAACAGATAGATTGAACAGGGTAATATATAGGTCATATAAAGGAAAAGGGAGGCTTAATGCTTGATTTCCCGTTGCTTTGTCTGATCTGCCTTCTGAACAATGAACAAAATGGATGATGGCATATTCTGCTAATTGTAACTATTGTTCCAATGCAAAACAAAACAAAACAAAACACACCACCCACAAACAAGAAAAACCAGTAACTCATCTCTTTGTCTTAAGTGGAAATGACCCAGAAGACGGAAGATTATATCCAAGGGGAAAATGCATGGCTTTTCATACAGTTTGTACAAGAAGAACTGGAATTGCAACTCTCTGTTTCTGTTAGACCCTTTCTGAAACATGCGCCTTGACTGTTCTTTTCATTGTGTGGTCTTTTTTTCACTTTTGAACACACCTAAGCTTGACACTGGTTGCAAAGAGTGTGCGCACATACCCTGTCTTGTTTTGGAGCTGTGTTCCTTTAAAAGATTCAAGTACAGCAGTAACCTTGTTGCTGCTGAATATTTTAAAGGAAGAGAACATTAAAATTGCTTGCTTAATTAAATATGTATGCCAATTCCAGGCTTTTACATTTACAATGGCTGGAATCAACTTGGCAAGAACAAAGAGATAATGGGACAGAGAGGTAATTCATTTAAAAAAAAATCAGTATATGAGCAGGTTAGTGGATATATGTCAGTCGTAGACCAAGAACAAAGTAAAACTAAGGGGGGAAAAATATTTTCTTAGTGAGAAATACAAACTTGTTTATTGCTGTTGGGCTTTTTTACTGTTCTTGCTAAGAAATCACTCTCTGTGTGTGCACTACAGAAGAGGATTCTTGGAAGAATCCTACATCTTGTGCCTCTTCAAAATTTCAAAAACAATCAGTATTAAACTGAGCACATAATAATTCTCACTTATACATAGTGCAGATAGTCCTCGAGTTACAACAGTTCATTTAGTGACCGTTGAAAGTTACAACAGCACTGAAAAAAGTGACTTTTTCTCTATGTATCATCCATCCATCCATACAACCTTTGCAGCATCCCCATGATCCTGTGATCAAAATTCAGATGCCTGGCCACTGGTTCATACTTACGACCATTGCTGTCTCCCAAGATCATGTGATCCCCTTTTGCAACATTCTGAGCAGCAAATTCCATGGGGAAGCCAGATTCACTTAACAACTGAGTTACCAACTTATCAACTGCAGTGGCAAGAAAGATCATAACATGAGGCGAAACTCACTTAACAAATGTCTCGCTTAACAACAGAGATTTGGGGCTCAATTGTGGTCGTAACTCGAGGACTACCTGTAGATGATCAAAACATCAGAAATCTAGCACGTACAATCAGTGGTATCTCATACACATAGCCTTCTTTCTTGAACTTTTGCTTAACTGGCTGCGGGATTCTGGGAGTTGAAGTCTACCCACCTTTAAGTCGAAGAGATTGAGAAATGCTGGACAATGACATTTGATTCTGCACACTGTCAGAGAGACGAAATACTGAACTTGAATTCTGAGACTTTTTCTCAATGGAAATGTCAAATGTACAAATCTGATTGGCCAGAATTAGACAAAGGAGATAGTTTAAGCAACACTATGCTCTGTACAAGGCACTTCAGTTTTTAATTGGAATTCTCTCGACCATTCACATGTTGTGTGATGCTTTGTTTATACTTAATCAATATAAATAGTTTATATCCCAGCAATCCACATGAAATTGAATCACATTGTAGCTCCAAGGACTCCTCATGTTGTTAGACCCTTGCTAAGTTTGTATCTTAGTGATATCTGCTACATGTTCAGTGATGTACATATTGAAAGAGAACCAGCAATGTGTTCTCCAGAGAAAGATCTTCCTTGATGGGCAAAATTAGCAAGCATGCTATGGGATTTTCCATTAATGTTCCATTTGTATCACCTTTCTAAGCTCCCTCAAGGAGGAAAATAAATATTTTACTAGTCTTGTATCTATCTCTCAAATGAACAGTGTAGTGGCCTAGTAGTGAAGATGCGCACCTCCCACTCGGAAGATTGAGAGTTCACTCCTAGGTAGCGACAGATGTCCTAGGGCGCAAAGAAAAAATATCTGCTGCGAACTCCTCAGGAAGGACAGCCATCTGAGCTCCATCCAGTCACCCCAACTCTAAGCCGAATAGGGACTACAGGGTTGTAAAAACAGAGGGTATGTTGCTTACATCAGGGGTGTCAAACTCGATTTCATTGAGGGTCACATCAGGGTTGTGTTTGACCTCATGGAGGTGTGGCCAGGGTGGGCATGACCAGCTCAATTTCACTCATGAGGGCGCCTGTGGTGGCCCGAGCACTCTGCCAGCGAAAATGGGCTCCTGAACTCTGCTTTCAACTGCGACAACCTCCTGCATCACTCTGCCAGCAAAAACAGATTGCAGGGGGCCCCAGCTCCATTTTCACTGGCAGAAAAGCACCATGGGCTGATCCTTCGCTGTTTCCAGGGCGGCCCCACGGGCCAGATCTAAGCACCCCGCAGGCCAGATCCAGCCCCCGGGCCTTGAGTTTGACACCCCTGGCTTACATGAAGACATAGAATAATTCTTCTGATACAACAGTGGCAACAGTAACTTGGCTGTTCACCCGCTCTTTAGACAAACTTTGACTCTTGAATTACTCCATCCTGTATGAGCTCTTTTTATCCTACAACATAGAAAGAAAAACAGTTGAATTTCTTGGCCAAGCGGTCATGCAGATAAACCTTTGGTGCATCAACAAACTCGAATTCTAACCACCGCAGTAATGCATTTTCCTTGCTTCTTCTCTCAAACAGCCCCTTGTGCGCAAGAGTAAACCTTTAAGATGTCTCTCACCAATAGAAAGGAAGTGAGCACTTCAGCACTGAGGAAAATCGCTGCCGACATGAGTAACTTAATCGAAAGTCTGGACTCAAGGGAGCTGCATTTTGAAGGGGATGGATTGGATAGTGATGTGGTACATGATCCAAAAGCTCCTGGTAAGTCAATAGCACAAACGTATAAAATGCTTCTTTGAAACCCGAGTGTTCTTTTTTTTTAAAAAGGTTGATAGTTCTTACTGAATTGGGAGAAAGAGAAATTAAATGTGATTGAATTACACTGAATCCAGGAGTTTTGAGTGGAGCTTTGATGCTCTCTGTGAAGTCTTCAGCATCCATCCTGCCTGATATTTCTCTGTTTCCTGTACTACTGTAACTAACAACTAACCTACTCCTTTTACCTACTAAAAACTAAAAGTCTATATTTAATAACTCCAAAAGCTGGTTCCTTTTAAAAGAGGGGGACACAATTTTTCAGGTGATGAAATTTCCCAAATACCCAACAGATTACATGAGGTCTTCTGATCAACAGAAAGGAAAAGGTTGAAAATTTGGACCCAGTTTTTTCCCCTCAAACTTTTCAGGGATTTTTGGTAACCGGGTTAAGACAGAAATGGGGGGTTTTTATGTCCAAAGGACTTGCAGCCCCATTCCTTCCCTTATTTTCTAGTTTAAATATGCAACTGTGAAAACGTAGCCCTCTTGACACTGGGTTTCTGAGATGACATATTGCACTGCTTTGGGAACCAAAAAGGATACTGCTAAATCCACATTCTATAATGTTTATTTGATAATGTTTTCTTTTAATTATTAAACCTGTATTGATCTGTTGTGTGTGGGGGGAGGTGGGAAGAGAGAGAGAGGGAAAGAGGAGGGAGAGGGAGAGAGAGAGAGAGAGAGAGAGAGAATTGTTATCAGAAAATGGAACCAAACATTTTTAATTATGGGGTGGATTCAGGACGGATGCCTCCTGCTGACTAAAATGGATGCGGGGGGGATCCGCGTGCCCCCCCCAGCGCCTCATTTTCACCCTCCATGGCCTCCTGCAGCACTCTGCTGGCCCAAAACTGGCTATGTGGCCCGTTTTCTGCATTTTGGGCCCATTTTTCACCCATTTGGGGCCCATTTTTCACCCATTTTGGGCCCTTTTCTCGGTCTGTTTTCGGCCCGGTTTTTGGCTGGCAGAGTGCTGCAGGAGGCCATGGAGGGTGAAAATGAAGTGCAGCCTGTTATAGCCGCCAGAGGCACTGCAGGCCAGTCCTTTGATATTTCCAAGCCGGCCCTGTGGACCAGATTTAAGCACCCCGCAGTAAATATCATTTTTAAAAAGCTCCTTTGTTTATACAAACTATATGTGGGCTATCTTGGATTGTGTGGATGCAACTAGCATTGTGTCCTTGATTATCACAGATGGGTGGGATACATAATCAGAATGGGCAACCACAGTGGTGCAGTGGTTAGAGTGCACTACTGCAGGCTACTTCTGCAGACTGCCGGCTGCCTGCAATTTGGCAGTTCAAATCTCACCAGGCTCAAGGTTGACTCAGCCTTCCATCCTTCTGAAGTCTGTAAAATGAGGGCCCAGATTGTTGGGGCAATAAGCTGACTCTGTAAACTGCTTAGGGAGGTCTGTAAAGCACTGTGAAGCGGTATATAAATCTAAGTGCTATTGCTATTGCTGGTTGCTCTACAGTTGTACTGGATTCTGGGAAGAGACCTTGAGGTCAACCACTCAAGTGCTACAAAAATGTTATGAAAGAAACATTTTGCCATTGTAACATCCAGCCAAGGGAAGTAGAAACTACAATTGTTGACAGAATCTGCTGATGAGCCCCGTGCTATGAAGTTTCCACCAGAAAACCATGAGTGACGTCACCCAAAGCTACTACAACATTGGACTTCCATGGCCCTGGTTGTGGGTGAAGTCGCCTATGGTTTTCTATCAGTTTTGGTGGCACTCTTGTCAAAACTGGTGGAGGCTTCAAATATCTATATCTACAGATGTAGAGATGGATGGATAGATGATGGGTGGGTGGGTGG